>CM068743.1:46365965-46888990 GCA_035084275.1 Hydrolagus colliei
CACAATTCTTCACAATTTTACATTTTAAGAGAAGGTGGTTGGGACAAGGTGACATTGCAGGCACTCTGGGATGTTACCCTGTATAAAGGACACTATATAAATGTGTGCTAGAGCCAGGTTTAAGGCCCAATTATAGTACATTGGGTTACTGCTGGAGTCTAACCAGCTAAACCCGCATAGCTTGCCTTTGATAGGAAGGGATTAGGAGTGAGGAAAAAAGGGACAGAAAGCTATATAGACATATGAACACAAACTGAAGACAGCGATTCCTTCACAAACTGTACTGATGTTTGTTCCCCAGTAAATCTCTGCTGCCCATCCCGGTGTAGACTGCTTGATAAGTTACAGTACATTAGCATTCGTAAAATACCACATTAAGGTAATCATTAAAATAGTAGATGAGTATAATTTAGCTCAATTCTGAATGGTTGACTTAATTTACTGCTAGCTGTAATTTAAGATCTTACATATTAGAATTCACAACAATCGTCACACAACTGATAAGTTTAATAAAGTAGCATGAGGTGTCCAAACCACCCACTTGATCTCTTGGAATTTCTTTGAACACTATGATACAGAACATGTATCTGAAGGGATGGGGGTGGGAACAGGTGATCCTGTTGTAATTTAAATTAGAAAGAGCCTTGCTCTTCTTAAACTCAAATTTAATTTCACACAATGCACAAATTCATCTTTCAGAAAACTATTCAGGTGTTTGTTGATAACTCATACTTTACGCTTCTGACCTTCTTGCCTAAAGTAACCCTCCATCTCCCATTACAAGGAACATTGCAAATTATAGTGAACAAAACTACCAATGTCGGTCCATCCCTCCCACTGTTTAAACAGAGGACACCACTATTATAGCTGTATGAAACAGAGTGCAGAGATTGAGTTCTGCGGGGACAGACTGAGAGAGAAAAGCAACAGCCTGGCATAAAAAGGATTAACATCAAGCTGTGCTGCAAGCTTTTGTTTATGTTTGAAAGCCTGGAGTGATTTGCTGTGAACCATGCTGTTTACATTTTTGAGCTTCCTGATTGACATTGTGTGTTTGCTTGTATGTGCTATTTTCAATGTGATAACAAAATAAAGGCTGCTAACTCCTTTTCGCTTCTGAAATGGCTCCACAACCAACAAAATATTGAGTCAATAATAAAACAAACATTGTAAAGCAATGGTGTAGATGAATGAAGTGCACACACTAAATAGTATTCAATAAACAGCACAATTTTAAATTTAAGTAAGGCAAACTTTGAAGGGATGAAAAATGAATTGATTGCAGTAAATTGAGTTGAACTGTTAACGGGTAATACCAAAGACAATCAGTGAGATGTATTAAAAGAAGTATTTGGTACAATGCAAAATCAGTACATACTCTAAAACGCAGAAGCTTCACTTTTTTATAGTTTTGTTTATAAATATATTTAGAGAAAGAGATGGGTAAAGGGTAATGTGGGACATTATAGACTGATGTAGATAGGACTATAATAATAACAATATTTTTAACAAATATTATGATACAAAAAAAATCTAATGCTGCATGTATTTTGAAAGCTTACTGGTTTTAGGTAGTTGCCAGCTTTTAGAATGTCGGATTATCGAGATTTTACTGTATTATAATAATATAATGAACAATCAGGACATGACAGACTGTTGAATGAATACTTTGCATTTATTTTCACAGCAGAAGACAAAATATCAGTGGTACAAGGGAACCTAAAAAGAAGTAACAGAGAAGTACTAAAGGGATTCAATATAAATTATAAAATGATAATGGAGAAAATAATGGGACTAAAGAAAAGGAAACCTCTAGGACTGGATAGTTTTCACCCCAGGAGATTAAAAGAATTAGGGGAGGAAATTGCAGATTTCCAAAGCTTTCTATATTCCGAAATTGTGCCATTGGGTTGGAAAATCCACTATTTAAGAAGGGATAGACAGAGAAACCAGTAACTACAGACCTGTCATCTTAACGTCAGTCATGGGGAAGTTACTGCAATCTGTCATCAGGAAACAGAGTAACTGATCACTTGGACAACTATGAGCTAATCAAAGAGAGTCAGCAAGGATTTGTGATGGGTAGGCCATGTCTGACAAATTTAATAGAATTTTTGGAGCAGATGATTTACATGGTGGATAAGAGAATTGAGACTTTATGAATGTCAATGATTTTGGGACCATTGCTCTTTGTAATCTACATGAATGATCTGGACTTGGATGTAGGGAGTACAATTCCAAGTTTGCAGATGACACTAAGTTAGGGAGAATAGTAAATAGTGAGGAGGATAGTAGCCATCTGCAAGAGGATATAGACAAATTGGTAAAGTGGGCAGACACATGGCAGATGAAGTTTAATGCAGATAAGTGTGAGGTGATGCATTTTGGGAGAAGAAATGAAGGGAGGCAATATAGGCTAGATAGTACAATTTTAAATGGTGTGAAGGAACAGAGAGACCTGGGGATTTGTGTTAGTGACTCGTTGAAGGTGGCAGGACAGGTAGACAAGGCTGTTAAGAAGGCATATGGGATACTAGGCTTTATAAATAGGGGTATAGAGTACAAAAGTCAGGAAGTGCTGACTAACCTCTATAAAACTTTGGTGAGGCCTCAGCTGGAATACTGTGTTCAATTCTGGTCACCACACTACAGAAAGGATGTGAAGACATTGGAAAGGGTACAAAGAAGATTTACTAGGATGGTGCCAGGATTGAGGGACTTCAGCTATGAGGAGAGGCTAGATAAGCTAGGGTTATTCTCTCTGGAGCAGAGAAGATTGATGGGAGACCTAATAGAGGTTTATAAGATCATGAGGGGTTTCAACAAGGCAAATAGAGAAAAACTATTTCCACTCGTGGGCGAATCTGTGACTCGTGGTCACAGATTTAAAATAGTTTCAAGGCCAAGTAGAGGGGAGCTGAGGAGAAATTTTTTCACTTAGCGAGTTGTTCAAATCTGGAATGCATTGCCTGAAAAGGTGGTGGAGGCTGATTCGATAACAACTTTTAAAAGGGAATTAGATCTTTATTTAGGGAGAACAGGTCTATTAGGCTATGGGGAGCGGGCAGGGCAGTGGGTTTGAATCTCTCTTTCAAAGAGCCGGCACAGACTAGATGGGCCGAATGGCCTCCTTTTGTGCCGTAAAATTATATGAATCTATGAATCTACGTTGAGCTTTGGAAGGCATTTGAGATTATTAGCAAAAATTCAAAGTGCGTGGAATCGGAGGTAACATTGTGACGTGCCTTGGTAATTGGTTTGGAGGCAGAAAACAGAGAGTAGAAATGGGAGGATGGAGGGGCGTGATGAAATTATGGATCTGTGCTGGGACCTCAGATTTTCACCATAAACTGTATCTAAATGATTTGGTTGAAGGAATAGAGACACAAAGATAGGAGTCACATAAAATTTGTCGATGGTAGCAGAAAAAGTTACAAAGGGACTTAGATAGATTAAGCGAGTGGGCAATTTTGTGGCAAATGAGAGTCAGTGTAGGGAAGTGTGAGATCCAATATGAATCCAAAAAAGACAAAACAGAATATTTGCCAATGGTGAGAAACTGAGAACTGTGGAGGAGCAAAGGGATTTGGGTGTGTACACAAATCACTAAAAACTGGTTCACAGGTACAAAAAAAAATCTAAACGTTGAATGAAATGTTGATGTTTATCTTAAGGGGTTGGAATATAAAACATAAGAAATGATGCTTCAGCTACAGAGAGCCTTGGTTAGACCCTATCTAGAGTACAGTGATCAGTTTTGGACAGTATACCTCAAGAAAGATGGCTGTGGTTCAGATTTACCAAAATGAAACCCTGACTTAAAGGGTTAAGTTATGAGGATAGGTTTATTAACCTGGTCTGTATTCCCTTGAGTTTAATAGGTTGAAGAGTGATCTGGTTGAGAAGGTTGAAACAATAAAGGGATTCGATAATGTAGATACAGCAAAATTGTTTCCTCTGGTGGGGGAATCCAGAACAATGGGGCATAATCCAAAAAATAGGGCAAGGCTGTTTAGGGCTAAGATGTTCAGGAGTTAAATCAGGGAGCATTTTTTCACACGAAGGGTTGTGGAAATCTGGAAGTCTCTCCCCAAAAAGGTTGGGGATGCTGGATCCATTCAAATTTTCAAGAGTGAGATGGATAGATTTTTGTTAGGTTAGAATATCAAGGGATATAGGGCAAAGATGGGGGAATAGAGTTCAGGTACAGATTAGCCATGATCTTATGGAATGGCGGAACTAGCTGGATGCCCTACTCTTCTTCCCACGATTGTGGTTTAGTTTGGGTGTCAGCTTGGTGCATTTGGTACTATCACCTCTGCCACAGAAGTTTGTAGGTTCTAAGCCGCATACTAGCACATGAGCTCATAGTCCAAACTGCCACTCCAGTGCAATATTTGGGGAGCACTGCATTGGCCTTTGGATCAGACTTGAACATGAAGCCTGTTCCAGAACAAAAAGTTAAACATGGCAAAACGCCATTTGGAAGTGCTTGAAGTTTTTACTGGTGATCTAGCAAATCTGTGTAGATAAATTGATCGTTCATTTAATGGTTGGTTCTGAGATCTTGTGTGCAAATTGGTGGTCATATCAGCATACAAATATAGTCACAACATTTGCCAGCAATTAGTTGTAAAGTAATTTGGACCTTAAGGATGGTTTATCAAATACAAAGATTGTTATTCAACCCAATTAAATGCAAATACCAATTTAAGCCGATTCAGATCTGTAACAGCTCAATGGTCTAATTGAGTCGAAAGCCACAGGAGTCTTTGTAATTCAAGAGAATGATGATGAGCATTTTAAAACCAGAGTAGAATACTCAGTACTTTAATAGTTGCAAAGTTCTTGAAATTGTAATGTAAGCAGAATAATAAAAGTCCAAGCTGATACCCACAATTGAACTTCAGGAGCTATTAAACATATTTTATTGGTGATTACTATCTAGAAATTTACAGTATATACTATCTAGTAATCATGTTCATGGATATGATTACGTATTACTTGCAGCAATAAAGTGAATGGGAGAAGGAAACCAGATGTCCAAAATTGAACTGGGCAGAAGAGAGCGTTGTGCTTGTGTAACTATACATGTGCAGAGCTCTGCTGCGTGATGCTGAATCCTGGTTTGTTCTTTCAGGTTGTTAAAGAGCTACAGGATGGACTGCAGCTAAGGACTGGAACAGGTTACTTGGAAGGTGGTCAAGGCAAAATCACTGGATTGGTTTAGAAACTAGCTTGATGCTGTGATGGGAGTGCAGTAGAGTGATATTGTAGAGTCCTGTAGCTCATTGGTTAGAGCTCTCAACTCATAGTACTAATAATAATAATAATAATAATGCTTGCATTTGATATAGCGCTTTTCACATATTATCGACAACTCAAAGCGCTTCACAGAATGTACTGTAAAGTGAATTGACTATAATTGTGGGCGAAACGCAAGAGACTTGGGTTTGATTCCAGGCAGGGCAACCCTTGGGTAAATTTCTTAATCCACACGCCTGATAATAATCCCTCACAATCCACCCCTTCCCTCCCACCCCAATAATAAATCAGTCACTCCAATCCACAACTCTTTGCAGGACTCTGCTGTGCACAATTGGCTGCTGCATTTCACATAGAAATACAGTCAATTCAATTTACAGTATATACTGTGAAGCGCTTTGAGACAACTAGAAGACATGACAAGTGCTATATCAAATGCAAGGATTATTATTATGATAATCTAGAGGGATGGTTTTTCTTCATTCAAACCAATCCTGTGAACTTAAATTCAATGTTATACTTTTCACATTGCTAATAAACTGGCCAATTAAATGGTTCTTGTGAGCATGATTCTTGTTCCAATACGCATTGCAGAGAGGTGAATCTTCAGTTAACAACAAATTTGTATTTGTATTCCAGTTTGGTGCTTCTGTTTTCTATCCTTCAAGCCAATTTGAAATCTGAATATAAGAATCGTAGAACCGAACATTCAAAGTTCTTACCCAAAGTATTTTGAGACATTGTGATGTGGTACAATGCACTGAATTAAAAAAAATTATCTTTTCACATTCTAGGTAGTAATGAAAGAGAAGAAGAAAAGATTTTTAAAGAAATCTATAATTTAATCTCGGAACAAGTTGACCTTTATTCCAGTCCTAATGGCTCAGTTGCACTGATTTTTCATGCATTTTCTCTTGCAAGATACAGCAGTAGCTTTTGCATCTCTTACTTTTGATGACTCCACTATTAATATTTTATCCATTGACATGTTTGGCCTCACTATAACTTCTGATTTGAACTTTATTGCTAAAATTACGTCAAAAATGTTTAATTTCCTCTTCTGAGGAACATTTCCTTTCCCTTCAGCAACATTGAATTGTGTATGTCACAAGGTTGTCCGAACTAGAAGTATCTGGGGGAGAACCTTCCTGAACCAGATACAAGATCTTCTTTTCTGAATTGCTTCAATTTTTCTCTTTGTCCTTTCTGTCACAAACTTTCTTTTCTCTCTATCAGTGATATCATAATCATCTTATGTGTTTTTTGATTCTTTCCATGCTCCATGTACTGTGTTGTCTACTATATCAGCTTGTAGCTCACTGCAGATTTGTTTGAGATGTCAATGTGAAATGTAAATTTATTGTTATTGAATTTCTTCATAATCCACATACTGACAGCTTCAGATGTTAGAAGTTCCTGAGCCAAAATGAGTTAATTAAGAATTTTGTTACAATTTGTGAAACATGATGTGAAAACCCATCTCTTGGACTTCTCTAACATTTTTTTTTACAAATCTTGATTTAAAAGATCAATAAGAAACGTTAGGCAAGTTTATTTGCTCCACACATCTCTGTTTACCTAGCAGTAAGTAGGAACCCGCTTGTTAATCGATTGATGGATTGCTTTTCTGGGGTTATAATCCCTTAAAAAATAATTTGTAATTAAAATTATTTGGTCACTGAATCCTTGACTGTAATTGGGAGATGCTGTGCACAATTTGCCGTTGTGTTTCACCCATAAATCATACAGTCAATTCAATTTACTGTATATTCTATGAAGCACTTTGAGATGCATCGAAGACAGGATAATTCTTGCATTTGATATATATCAAACGTAAGGATTATTATTATTAATGAGGCACTTGAGACAAGTCCAAGTAAATTTTGACCTCCTTATTTCGCCAGTTGGGTTTTGGCCTTGCAAGTACTGTATTATCTTTTCACTCATAAGAATGTGTTGTTGTAGCAAGTAAATCTTCTGACATAATTCAGCTTGTAAGCCTTTCATCCCAGAAAGCTGTTTCCATTTAAATTTAAAATTCCACACAGTTCAGAGAACCCATTTGCAGTCTTATGCAGATCAAGTCTGTGCCTATTTCAATAGAGATATATGCTGCTTATTGTTTATATAATTTAGCACATTTCCAAGGATTACATATTTCTAGCACTACCAATTCAAATAAGCTTTCAGTTTCATGCAGAAAGAAGTTCAATCATTAGAAATTTATCAATAATATTATGAAGTAAAACACAGTGAGCAAGTAGAAGCATTTTGTCTTAAAACCTCTCACTCTGGGGGTACCCAAGCTGTGGCCCTTGACCATCTGTGCCTAACATACTCTGGAATTAGGTAAGCAGAGTAATTCCCTCCAGAGAGACAGTGCCCATTCCATTCCAATTATGGGAATTTCTGGTTGGATACTCTTAATTACAGTGATGGATCTTAAATACCCGACTGACCAAAATGTAAAAATGTCATCAATTTTGAAACCCTTTTTCAGTTCTTAAAAAGGAATGACTTCCAAATTACAGGCGGACTTTATCTGATTCTGCGGAGTCTTCAATTTGTGGACAAAACAACAGGCAAAATTTCAAACCACTCTAGTTGGTATTTAATTAAATTTTCATGTGATTTTCAAATGTTAAAACAGATTTTCAAATGTTAAACTTATTCTTCAAAGCTTTTTCAGTGTGATTAACGATAAAGCCTCAACATGCTCAAAGTCATCTCACCAACGAGTGATGAGCTACCTTGTAGCACAGTAGCTTCTGCTACTTCTATGGTTATGGAAAGGGCTACCCGCCTTCCATGTTTTGCTACAATCTTATAATAATAATTGTTGGACTTGACATAGCCTCATAATATCAAAACATCTCGAAGCACTTCACCAGAATTTCTATATACAGTATTAGCAGTGTATTTCTAGGGGATTTGTTTACAGCAATTAAGCCATAAAGTGAATAACCAATTTTATCTGTCGGTCAGAATAAACTCTCTTCTCTTTTTGAATAATGTTATGGGATCTTTATCATTATCATTTGCATGCATAGACTGTCAGGAACGCAATTTTGATGTCTCATTCAAAGGATAGCAACTCTATCAATGGAGTGCTCTCCCAGCATTGGCAGTCTTGACTATGCTCAAAATCCTGAAGTGAGGCTTGCACCCATACCTTCTAACTCACGAGTAAGAATGCTACCAACAGCGTCAGGATGACACCTCATTATCCCTTCTATCCTCCTCTTGACTGGAGGAAACAATGAGAGGTCAATAAGTCAGTAAATGCAGGTAAAATGGAAACCATATAAGGAACATAAGAAATAGGAGCAGGAGTAGGCTACTCGAGACTGCTTCACTATTTAATATGGTTGATCTTCCAACCTAATTCTATTTACCCGCTAAAATGATTTTAGATACACTTGCAGAGTGTATCTGCAGGTTAAAGCTTTCTTGCAAAACATGCTCTGTTTCAATCTACCAAAATAATGCTTACATTTAATTTAGTGCATTTTACATCAGGAGGATAATTCAAAGTGCTTTATGATACAGATGGCTTCTAATACCGATACATAATACATAATACCAAATATTCTGCTGTGAAAATAATTGTTTATTTTGTTCCTCATCTTAAAATATTTTAATCTTGTAATGAAAAACCATCATTACAAAGTTTTACATGTTGTTTATCGGGGTTGGCCCTGCCATTGGGTTTGCTCATGGAGTGTTGCATTTTGTTCTTTTTTAAAAACAAAAGATTAAAACTATACAAGACATGGGATCACAAAGGTGCAACAGCATTTTATCTAAAATCATCTATGAAGTGGGAATCCTGCACACAGGGTTTGACAATTTTTACAGCTATGCTCTGAGTACAAAATAATTTAATGTGTCTTGAAAAGGTTCTTCAAAGAAGAAAACATTGTTTTATGGTGAAGCAAACTGTACAGACTGTCATTAGATATAAGAGCAACATCTAGGAAAATACCAGACTACATCAAGGTTTTAGAAGAATAAAAGATGAAATATGCTATCAAAGTCATTCTGATTATTGTGAGTGCAAGGAAAAGCATTCATCAGTTCAGACGTATGATGTCTTGATCCTAGAAACTGAGTCTTACAAAACATTCTGCTGTTATTTCAGGTTTTAAGTTGCAATTACTTTTGTTTTCAATTCCTGTGTTTTTGCACTGAGTGTACAGTATTTGATGTTACCTATGTCTCTACCATTAAATTCCATCACTGCAAGGTAAGTGTGTCTATAAAACAGTGTTTCCAAGGTGCTCGGCCTCACAACAGTTTGTAAAATAAATTCCTCATACAACAACAACAAAATTACATTTGTAGTGCCTTTCACATCAGGAAGACGTCCCAAAGTGCTGACAGGTCATTATTTCAGACCTGAGTTGGGGTCGGGCACAGGGAGGGTGGAGGGAAATGGGGGCATTTGGGGTGACCGATGAGACCGTTAAAGAGAAGGGTCTTGAAGCGGGACTTGAAGGAGGCCAGGGAGGGGGCGAGGCAGAGGGACTGCAGGATGGAGTTCCGGATGTTGGGGGCAGAGTGGCTGAAGCCTCGCCCGCCAATGATGGGGCAGGTGGGTCGGAGGACGTGGAGCAGACCGGAGCCTTTTGAAGAGGGGTCGGTCAGGCAGGTTGCTAGGGGGTTAGGAGGTCCCAGAGGTAGGGTGGGGTGAGGCTGTGGAGGGCTTTGAATGTGAGGACCAGTATCTTGAATTGGATCCTCTAGGTGATGGGGACCCAATCGGGTCGGGCGAGGATGGGGGAGATGAAGTCACAAAGGTTGGAGCAGTAGAGGACACGAGCCACAAAGTTCTGGATTATCTGTAACCTACGGAGGGAGGAATTGGGAAGTCCGATAAGCAGGGAATTGGTGTAGTCGAGCTGGTGTAGGAGGATGGAGTGGTCGGCAGTGTCGAAGGCAGCAAAGAGGCTGTGGAGGACAAAGAGGCAGAGAGAACCCTGATCGCAGATATTTAGAATATCTTTAGAGACTTTGACCAGGGCTATCTCCATGCTATGGGCAGCATGAAAGCCAGTTTGCTGGGGTTCGAAGAGGGAATGATGAGAGAAAAAGGAGCGAAGCTGGGAAGCAATGATTCATTCAAGGGCCTTAGAGAAGAATGGCAGGTTTGAGATGCGGAGGTAACTGGAGAGTAAGGATGAGTTCCAGGTGAAGGATTTTTAAGTATGGGGGCGATGACAGCTATTTTTAGAGGGGCGAGAAGAGTGCCAGTGGATAGGGAGAGGTTAATGATGTCAGTTAGGAGTGGGGTTAGGAAGTGGATCTGGGAGATGAGGAGAGAGGTGGGGATGTGGTCGAGCGAGCAGGTGGTGGGTTTCATTTATCGGATGAGAGTAGAGAGGGCGGGTGGAGTGATAGGGTGTGTAGTGGAGTGTGGGAGAGGGGTGGATCCTAGGGGAGAGGTAATGGGAAGAGCAGTGGTGGATGGGGTAGAGGTGGCTGAAGGGATCCACCTTGATTTTTGATTCGAGGAAGTCCAGTATTTCTTCGCACTTGGAATTGGAGGATAGGATGGCTGTGATCATACATTACAGCGGTGAATCATCAGCACTTTATTTCCATTAAGTCACATCTACACTTGTCCACACACTGTGCATGAATAGAATACAACCTTGTTTATCTCTTGTTTGTTCAATACTCTGGAGTGCAAAGAGAGCGAGAGAGAAAATGTACCTCATCCAAAAATGCCAGATTGCTTATTATGTTATCAGTTTCACACTCAGATGTTCTGTGACCTGCTCCATGGAGAATTCTGCATTTCACCACAATGCTGACATTTTCAGTCAGGACTGGAAAAAACCCCAGCTCTAAAAAATGGTTGGACTGAAACGGTGTTTCAGTTGAAATGTATAGTTAACCTGGTTCGCAAGTCCAGGACACACACAAAAAGTGATGACATGACAATAATTTTCATGCAAATATTCATTATTGTAATCAAATCTTTCTTCATCAATTAAAATTATTTTAGTACCTGAATTTTGATAATTTAGTGCAAAAGTTCTGATTTAGTGCAAAAGCTGCCAATAGGGTATTCAAGTTACCTACTGATACAATAACATTAAAAGGTTAAAGTGTACCTGTTCAGGCAGTTGTTAAAGATCTCATGGCACTAATTAAAAAGCGAAGGGAGTTTTTTCTGATGTCATGGCCAACAATCTCCCAAATAAAATTGGTCATTCACTTCGTGGCTGTTTATTGGGACATTTATATGCACAAATATTCTGCTGTGTTTGCCTACAAAATAAATTGTCACTACACTATAGAGTAAATCCCATGAAGTGCTTTGAGACATCCTCCCAATGTGTATAACGTTGTTACATAAATGCCACTCGGTACAGTATTTTGTTGTGATTTACTGTGCAAATTACAATGAATTATTGAAAAAAGTCTAATACTTCATAACAATTATAATCTTTGATATAGCAACTCATCACATCCTCAAGATGTCTCAAAGCGCTTCACAGAATACACTATACTCTACAATGAATCGACTGTATATTATGTGGGCGAAACATAAAACCTGTTTAAAAAATGCAATCTTGAAGCAAGTTATGGTATAGATTATTATTGAAGTCCTTGGGCAGATCATTACTAATATTAAAAGACTAGCATTGAACAGTCAAACTCTTTGCAAGTACAGTACTTTGCTTTGCAAATGTAGGCTTCCTCTGAGCCTTCAGCTCAGAGGAAGACAGTTGGTAACAGGAAGGGAAAATCAAGTTCCCTTTCTGAACATGCTGTTTGAAATTTTATTGCAATGTTTCAAGCAATAGAAAACAAGTTTAAGAAAAATATTAGCACAGTAAGGGCATATGATGCAGTCTCCAAATATGCTCTCTATGGTGATAAATAACATGTGTGTAAGCTTCTAAGAAGCACCATGAAGGAAACACTGTTGGTATTTCAGTTTATAGGTAATATATTATGAGAAGTCTTAGCAGTTCTGTAGGCCTTCCAAATGTGTTTCTGATTTGCAGCCTGAGCTCAGACATTACACACAGAAAAAGTAAAAAAAAACTTTGCAATGCTCTTGAGATTAGTTTTAAACTGGGCTCAACTGTTCAAACAAGACACACACTGCCAATAAAATCTCATTTGTGAGTGTTGGATATCAGTTAAACATGGTAAATCTAAACACTGCCCGACAAGGTTATAGCAGTGAATCAGACCTTGTGACACATAATCCATATTGATGTGGTTGATTTATTGCAAACTGGTTGATTTGAGGTCTCCCTTTTTTTATAACTGGAACAATAAATGGATAGGTTGCAATTACAAGGCATTAATCAGGCACAGGTTTCAAATAGCATCATCAGCGGTTGAGTTCAATGACTGTAGAGTAAAGATTAGGACATTCTGTCACAGATTATTACATTAAATCTATTATGAAACATCATTATTTCCAGTCATTCCAACAAACTCTCTGAGGAACCAAACATTCCCTCAACTTGGACACAAGCGATTGATTGCTTTCATAATTTGAAAAACATTAATGCTATCTTAGGTATCAGGAAAGCCAGTATATGGTGCTTAGGCCTTAGCTGGAGTATTGTGTCAATTCTAGATATCGCACTTTAAGAAGGATATTAAGACCTTGAAGAGGATGCAGTGGAGATTGATCAGAATGGTTAAGCACTTTAGGTATGTGGATAGACTAGAGAAGATGGAATTTTCCTCCTTACAACAACAACTTGCACTTACATAACGCCCTCCAAGCAGGGCAGTGTCTCAAGTGCTTAACAATGGCAGAACCTGGAGCCAGGGCTGTGGTGGGAGTGACCGTGAGCACAGTTGAAAAGGAAAGTTTTAAGGCAGGACTAGGAACAGAGGAGTGAGGAGCAACGCGAAGGGACTGAGGGAGTTTTGGGTCATAGTGGTGGAGCAGATGGTGTGAGGGACAAAAAGGAGGGCTGGTCAAGTGGAGGCAATGGGTGGTGGATTGGGGAGTGAGGAGGTCGGAGATAGAGAGGTATCAGGGAGTGAAGCGATTTGAACACAAGTGTGAAGATCTTGAAGTCGAGCAGAGAAGGTTAAAGGGAGATTTAAAAGAGGTGTTCAAAATTGTGAGGGGTTTTGATAGAATCATAGAATCTGATGGAACAAAAGGAGGTCATTCGGCCCTTCGATAGAGCGGATAGGGTAAAAACTGTTCCCATTAGCGGGTAGGTAGGTAACCAGGGGACACAGATTTACGATAATTGGCAAAAGAACTAGAGGGGAGATGAGAATTGTTTTACACAGATTGTTGTCACAGTCTGGAATGCACTGCCTGAAAAGGTGGTGGAAACAGATTCAATAACAACTTTCAAAAGGGAATTGAATAGCTACTTGAACAAATTACAAGGTTATGGGGAAAGAACATGGGAGTGGAACTGATTGGGTGGCTCATCCAAAGAGCCAGCAGAGGCATGATGGATCAAATGACCTCCACCTATTCTATGATTCTAATCCAATAAAATCTGATTTTTCTTTGGAAAAGTCATAGGAGGACTCCAAAGGAATAGTCCCAAGAGCAAGATTATTCAACTGAAATCACAGATGTAGTAAAAAGAAACGGCTTTCAAGGTTAAATAAAAATTGGAATTAACGATATAGTATTGACGGTCAAGATCGTTTATTTAGTTGAAAATACCACAAGGAGGATTTTTACCTCGGCCCAGATACAGAAATGTTATCATTGGAATCAAGCTTATTTTCAGCTTGGAGACAAAGCCTGTATATCTGCCAACTCCCCAGAATCTCGTTGAGTGAAAGGAGTGTTGTGATTGTATATAAATGATAATGACATTATCTAATCTTTGTCTGAAATACCATGATCAATTCAACAATTCAATTCATAGGTACAGTTTGCTGCGGAATCAAACATTCAATTCTCATTGAAAAAATATTTTTTATAATGAGAATTCTTCACCAAAAATCATTATTTTAACAAGTTCACAACAGCACTTAAACACTTAAATAAACTTAAAGGATGTGAGGAAAGAGAACTTATGGGTCCTGTAGTTCAGAGGTTAGAGCACTCGCCTTACAACTGAGAGACCCAGGTTCAATTCCCAATGAGGCGAAACCTTGGGCAAGTCCACACTCCTAATACTAATCCCTAAAAAAAAAGCAATAGTTATTTGGTCATTTCAATCCACGACTGTTTACGGGACACAGCTGTGTTGGCTGTCAAATTTAACCCACAAATATACAGTCAATTCACTTTACAGTAGATTCTGTGAAACATTTGAGATGTCTAGAAGACGTGAAAAGCATTATATTGAATGCAAGGATTATTATAAGTTAAAATAGGACTGGATAGGGCCCATTGTTGAGTTAATATTGGTACAGAAATAATATGCTAATGGCCCTCTTATGCACCATATCCATTCTCTTTGACTCCTAGATGGGCTCAAGAAGGAGGAGGAGGAGAAAAAAAGAGAGGTCTCCTTGGAGCTGAACTGGCTACAAAGTAATGTGCTTGGCCATAGAATGCAGAAACTGGTGGTTTTGGTAGTCGAGTTCCTGAGCCAGCTAGGTCTGTAGTATTCCAGGCACTGCTGAATGACACCTTAGGCAGGCTGGCTCATCAGTAGGACTTGGCGAAGCAGATCAGTAACCGGGACCACTCAACCCCTGTTAACCTTCTTTGTCAAAGTCCTGAAGACTTTCAATGGCAGGCTATTTTCAGTTTTACTTGGTTAAAATCCAGCAGTACCCCAATGCACATTCTGTGGTTCCCCAACCCTTAGCTTCTGCCAATAAATACCCAATACTCTCTGGAATTAGAGATTGTGTATTCCATTCCAGTTACTTCAAGTATATATGACATATTAGTATTAGACTCTCAGTCTGAGAATGATGAGTTTCAGATACCTGGCTAACCACATAAAATCTGTAAACATTCTACGATTCTGGGCACTGCTGTTAGAACACTCCCAATAAGGCAAATAGGATATAAATGAGCTATATTGCCTAACAAGCTGAGTCACGTGTATCTCCGAGTGTGTGTCTCTGTCTAGGTCTCTGAGTGTGTGTGTATGTGTTTCTGTCTCTCTGGGTCTGTGTCTTGTGTATGGTGTAGGCCCTGAGAGGCAGGAGGTGGTGAACTGCTGTAGCCTCGCTGGTGTATCCCACGCAATTCATATTTTTGTTGCAACAATCTGACATGTGTTATTTCTTTATGTTTAGTTTTTTTATCAATAAAGTGATAAAATGTACCTCAATCGCACCAATCAACCCATACAATTTCCCCACAAGATTTTGCAAAGCCCTTTGCATCACCGGAATATGTGAAAAGCACTCAGCAATCTTTGCAGGTACGTTTACACTTTTCTATTGGCCCAGTTTATGAACAATAGAAGTCCTCAGAGGGGACCTTATGGTGGAACCCATGATTTTATGTAATCATTCTGGCTGGGAGACAGAAAGCAGAGTTGTGGTGAATGGTTGTTTTTCTGACTGGAGGGAAATGTACAGTGGCATCCCCCAGGGATTGGTATTGGGATCACTGCTCTTTTTAATATATATAATGATCTGAACTTGGGTATAGTGATTACAATTTCCACATTTGCAGATGATACAAAGTTAGGAAAAGTAATAAATAGTGAGGAGTATAGTAGCAGACTGTAAGAAGACATAGACAGAATGGCAAAAAGGGCAGACACATGGCAGGTGACGTTTAATGTGGAGAATGGTGAGGTGATAGATTTTGAGAGAAAGAATGAGGCAATATAGGCTAGATAGTACAATCTTAAGTGGGGTGAAGGAACAGAGAGACCTGGGGATTCATGTAAGTAAATCTTTAAAGATGGCAGGACAGGTAGATGAGGCTGTTAAAAAAGCATACAGGATGCTAGGCTTTATAAATAGGGGCATAGAGTACAAAAGTCAGGAAGTTATGATTAACCTGTATAAAACGCTGGGTAGGCCTCAGGTAGAGTACTGTGTTCAGTTCTGGGCACCACACTTTAGGAAGGATGTTAAGGCATTGGAAAGGGTGCAGAGGAAATTTACCAAGATGGTACCAGGAATGAGGGACTTCGGATATGAGGAAAGGCTAGAGAGGCTAGGATTATTCTCATTGGAGCAGAGAAGGTTATGAGGAAACCTAATAGAGGTTTTCAAAATCATGAGTGGATTCGATAGGGTAAACAGTGAAAAACTATTTCCACTGGTGGGTGGTTCAGTGACTCGTGGTCGCAGATTTAAAATTGTTTCTAAAAGAAGCAGAGGGGAGGTGAGGAGAATTTTTTTCACGCAATGAGTTGTTCGAATATGGAATCCATTGGCTGAAAGTGTAGTGGAGGCCAATTCAATAACAACTTTTAAAAGAGAGGCGGATGGTTATTTGGGGAGGATGAGTTTGCAGAATTATGGGGAGAGAGCCAGGGAGTGGGATTGACTTTGAAATAGCGTTTTTCAAAGAGCCGGCACAGACTTGATGGGCTGAATGGCCTCCTTTTGTGCTGTAAAATTCCATGATTCTAATTATTGCATCGGCTATCACACTTTATATCTCCTTGTTTGAAATATTCTCATTTTCATAGACTTCTTATTGTTATAAGATGAACATTTGTTTCTTGGTAAATCTTTCCAAGAATCAATTGCACAATCACTGTATGCGAAGATAATTGATAACATTTTAGAAGAAATAGATGTATTTTGCCAAAACAATAATAAATGCAATTCTGATATATATGTATATATATGTTACTTCTAATACTTTCTTTATTAACAAACTGTTTTCTATTTCAACAATTTTTTTTACATTGCCTTTGACGTTTTTTGTCCTGAGCTATCAGTTCCATATTCTGGTATTGATCTTGGTGATCACTAATAAAACATACAGGGTTTGGAAAGCTTTTATTGAAATTACATGGAAAATTAATTTCCTCATCACAATTTAGACTTGGCTAAACTACTAATAGTCTGCATCAATCCAGCGGACTTCAACAGCTAAAATGTACAAAATGTTTCCCTAACTTTATTGTGCTGTGAACATTTATAGTGTAGGTCTGTAAAGGCAGGAATGGGACATTATGGAAGAAAGCTAAAGCCAACAGTCAAATCAATTAGCAAAGGTTATCTTTGAAAAATACCCTACAAGGCTGGAGTGTAAAATCAATGCCCAGACAAACAATAAAAAAAATGGCAGCCATAGTAATGACAGATCTTTTTGGGGGGAATTATCCGAGAGGACATTAGAACCTTAATTTTTATGCACAGGAAGATGTAGAAATGGCTGGAATTCATCCAACCGTTTGTAGTTAGTAGTACAACAGAAGACATAAACATGATAGAAAATACGACTGAAAAGTCAACATGGGGGCAAAAAGAAAACTCTCATTGTGTTTATGCAGTGCAACAGCTCAGGGAAACATGGATTCAGTTGTGCTGTGGTAAACCTTGAAAAGAAAAATAGTTAAAATTGATTAAGTTATTATGAAAAATTACATTTAAGGATGCTGGGTTATAAAAGACATAATTGAGCTGCACATGAAGGTGTGTGGTTATTGTAGTTTCAGTACATCTTAATTTAGTTTAATACCTGGTTTTATCTCAAGTTAGAAAGAAACACAGTAGAGTGAGCTCTGTAAAAGCAGCCACATAGCCTCCCGAACACACAATTCGCTGAGATGCTCAAAAATCAAGCTTGTGTCATCTGCAATTTCATTCCTTCTAATACTTGCAAATAATATTTGGCAACTATTACATAAGAGATACACAACACTAAAGCAACAAGTTCACAAGACACCATTTACAACCGTACATTTGGGTAGATAGACCGCAGCAGACTGCGCAACTGTGATGACAAGTAATGAAGACAATAGTCACAGTGTCCTGTGTGTGTGTGTTTTCATTCTACAGGAAGAGATTAATGTACATAGACTTTAGGTTAATGCCCTTACATACATTTACAGACTATTCACAAAACATGAAAACATTACGTGAAAATACTGTGTAGAAAGGCTGATTTGTATCGATATCTTGCAGCCCCTGTACATTTCTACAACACACAAAACTACTCGTATAATCATTGTAATAATTTTTCTAAGGGAGGATTGCTTTAGTTATTCTCCATACTGGACAAAGGAGCAGCCATTCAAAGTTCAGTCTATATTACAGCAGAAGCAGTCTTAGTTTCTTCGAACACCGTCTGTTTCCATGATTATCACTGCATAGTTCCCTGTTTGAATTATTGCAGTACTTTATTATTAATATTATATTCAGTTTGGTCATGTTCATTCCGGCACAGAGGCAGTTCAGTAAGGAGCGAATAGGACTGGGGTGTGTGTTGCTCGTATAGGTCCAGGTGCTGGTCGGAGGAGGGCTGGAGGGAGGCCTGCTGTTTGGAAAAAGGTGGCTGCCGGACCAGGGCGCAATGTGAACGGTGAATTTGCAGCCACAGCAGCAGCGGCAGCAGCAGCAGCGGCAGCCAGAGGGTTGGGTAAAATCCGAGCTGTCAGTGGCTTTGCATATTCTTTCTGAAATGCCAGTTTTACCTGCAAAAAAAACACATTGAAGCAAATTTGTCCGTATGGTTCAAGGGCGTCCCTGCTCTATTCACCACCGGCATTACACACACTGAAGAGACTTGTCAGCACAGAGATGTACTGATATATATTTTGCATAATTTTTGTCATTTTAAGCTCTTTGGGTCATCATCCCAACGGGAAAAGTATTTTGTGCTGTAAATGTGCTGTAAAAACTTGCATTTTGCACAAATACACAGACAAATCAATTGCCATTCAATCCTCCATAAATTATCCATAACCTGTTCAGTTTTTGGGTCAGGCTACACTTGGGGTACTGTGTATGATTTTGTTTAAGAATCAATAATAATACTTTACGTTTGATATAGCAATTTTTATGTTGGGAGTACATCTTAAAATGCTCATTGTTTCTCAGATCTCATTCTTTCTTCTGCCTATTTGATGGACATTGAAGATCCCAGGACAATATTCGAAAACAGAACAGTTTCTTGCTGTGTGACCAATCCCCCAGATAATTTAACAAATCACATGATGAATATTTGGGGATATTGCTGTGCACACATTGGCTGCACATTTACCCAAAATATACACAGTAACTACACTTTACAGTATATCCTGTGAAGTTCTTTGATATGCCTTCTTGATTTGAAATGCACATCATCAAATTAAAGGATTGTTACTATTTAACGACTTTGACTATCAATTTTATCAGATGCACCTGATTGTACAAATTCTAATTCTATGTTTATACTTGCTATTGGCGGATCATTTAAAAAAGTTTGGCTAATATCAAAAACAAATTAAACAAACATATAAAATACTGTGGCATATAAAATTGTGACCGTCTCCCAGAACAAAATACATTGCATTAATCAATTGGTTACATAAAGCCTCTGCTAAAATTATAAAAAGGCTGTTTTTATACAACGAATGGGCAGGCAACGCATACAACATCTTACAGTAGGATGACATTGAAACAGAGATGCCATTATGATCATTGAGAACAGTAGGGTTTTCCCATCACCGAAAAGCAATTGTTGCTCAAATTTAATGCCGAATATTGATGGAAATAGTCTGATCCATTATCTTCCTATTATATTTTTCACCGTTCTATAATTATTATGTTTTTTTCTTTCCCAATTCTCCCTCTAGCCTCCCTTCCATTAAATCTATGACTCATGCTGTGTTCTGTTTCACAGGTTAGCATCAGGCACCTCTCACGTGTGAAGTCTTACTGTTTTGTCAACCAATCCCTGACAATTCTTATCTTCACACAGTCTCCACACACATAATCCTCCAGCACTGTTGCCTTAATAGTGATCAGGCACTATTGGACTTGGGACTGATTTTGCCTTCTAGAGCCCAGGAGGCCTGAGAGCAAATAATTGTGTGATTCACCATTATCCTGGCTAAGATCAACTAACTCAAGAGAGATCATTGATCTTCTGTAAAGTCCTGAGAAGTCCCATAGCTCAGTGGTTAGAGCACTCACCTCTCAAGTGAGGGACCTGGGTCTGAGTCCTGGCAGGACAAAATGTTGAGCAAGTTTGGTTAATATTATAATGTTTCCTAAAGGTCTTCTTAATTATGATCTATTATTAGGAGTGGGGTTCCCTTGAGTTGGAATGTGTTTTGAGATCTATTTCCAGATGCATGGAAATAATTTGCCCTTGTATTTCTTAATTCTGAAATCATTTTTGAATGAAGAAATCTTGCACATTTGACCCCTGTACTGTTTTCTCAGCAGCTGTGCAAAATCACCTTGCATCAGATTTTTATCAGCTATTGCAACATGAGCATACGCATCTCTCTGTCAGCCTGGAGCAGGCACTGAATATGAAACATACCTTTCCCATTATGAGTTTTGGTATAAGTGCTTGAGCTGTGTTGATCAGGCATGCGCTTACCGCAAGTGCATTTGTACCCCTTTGGAGTTTGTTGTATGGACTGTATTTGGGTTTGGGAGGTTTTCCTGCAGCTCGGTCCTTGTGTCTTCGACTGCTTATGTGCTGCGTTGAAATAAACAGTAGAAGTACAACAACTATGAAAAACAGATTAAGAAATGTAATACAGATAAAAGTCATATTGGCTTGATAAGTACACAGCAAGAGTAAAGCTTTTCAGCAGTCAGTCAGAAGGCCAAACCGTTGTCATAGAACTAACCTGTTTCAGTTGTGTTTCAGAATTGACGTGCACGTCACAGATTTCACAGTGAAATGTCTTATTCTGCAAACTGGTAGTAATTCCCTTGTTAGTGGGTAGTTTGCCTTTGACGCCCGGTCGGGGGAATGCTTTAATAGGGCCCCCACCATTTTGAGCTTCCAGCATTGTTTTGTGCTTAGATCCTATATAAAAAAAAATAAAACATGTTACAAAATAGCGACCTAGCTACAATCATTGAAACAGCAGTGCAAAGAACCTCTTATAGAGTACTGAGTACTATGATATGCTTTGCAGGTTATATAAATTTGTTTTGCCGACCACAAAAACAGAAATTTACAGCCTTCTTTAAGCTGTTAAATATACAATAATTCTTTATATGGAGTCCTGTATCTCAGTGCTTAGAGCACTTGCCTTGTGAGCAGAAGATCTGGATTTGATTCCAGGGAGGGCAAAATCATGGGCAAGCGTACTCCATACGCTTGATAATAATTGCTCAAGAGAAAGAATCCAATAATAAAATTGGTCACTTCAATCCACGACTGTTTATGGGATACTGCTGTTTGCAATTGACTGCCGTGTTTTGCCCATAAATGTACAGTCAATTTTCTTTACAATATATTCCATGAAGTATTTTGAGATGTCTAGAAGACTTGAAAAGCACTATATCAAATGCAAGGATTATTTTTCTTATTCTTATATTGAGGAACCAACCCAACAACAAAGTTCGACTCCTTTTTCTGTGCCATTTCTCAATTGAATTTTTCATCTCAATTGTCGTGCAGTGTACCCCAAATACAAAACTATAAGTATGAAATACACAGTACAATAAAAACCAGTTTATCCGTGACCTGATGAACCGTAATTCCGTATAACTGGTGCATCAAAAAAAAGGTCCGCATTCAATTAACCGGAAATTATCCGTAAAAATGCATTTAAAAAATATATATATTTTGTGCGTGTTTTCGGCCGAATATCCGGCACGCGCTTTAATCAACATTGGCCAGGTCCAGAGGGTGCCAGATAAACGGGCTTTTACTACACATTGGTAGTTAGCGGCTTACTTCCCAATCACTCAGATAGAGAATGGAAATGGGAGATAGTGGCATATCACGCTGTTGTCTTATATCGGTTAGCCTTTTGATCCAGTGCAATGATTTTCGAAGATATCACCTGCGATGCTTCACAATCAAGAGAATGTCATGTGGTACATGAAAATCTAAAGGGATGGAGAAAATAATACAGTATATACATATGTATGCTACGGAGTCCTGTAGCTCAGTGGTTGGAGCACTTACAAATGTGAGACCTGTGTTCGAATCCAGGCAGGTCAGGGCGAAACCTTGGGCAAGTTTCCTTAGTCCACACACACGTCTGATACTAATCCCTAAAAAAATTGGTTATTTCAATCCACGACTATTTGTGGGGACACTGCTGTGCGCAATTGGCTGCTGCGTTTAGCCCACAAATATACAGTCAATTCACTTTCCAGTATATACTGTGAAGCGCTTTGAGACATCTAGAAGACGTGAAAAGCGCTATATCAAATACAAGGATTCTTCTTATTATTACAGGATAGAGATGGGGAAAAGGAAACGTGTTCATTATTTTAATTGAGAAGCACCCGAGGCTGAACCACCACCAAAACCAATAGATGAAAAGGAAGGATGAGACTAAGTAGAAATAAGTTTGGACAGTCAAAATCCAGTTACTAGTTGAAGTGGGGCATCTCAATATTAGTTGCCCTAAGTGAAGGTTACATATCAAGTGCAATGTACAGTAATAGCCCATTTATCTGGCCCTGGGGACCTGGCCAATGCCGGTTAAAGCGCGTGCCGGATATTTGGCCGAAAACGCAAATAAATAAATAACATTTCAATGCATTTTTTAGGATAATTTCCAGTTAATCGAATGCGGACCTTTTTGTGATGCCGGTTATACGGAAGTTACGATTGATCGGGTGCCGGATAAACGGGCTTTTACTGTAATAGGTAAATTGAGAAAAGCATGACAGTGAAAAGGTCCCCAGGTTTGTTACTTATGAATTCCCTGTTCAAAGACATGTGGCTCACTAGCTATAGCCTAATTTCTATAATAAGGTCACACATATCTTGGTGAAGTTCTTAGGTAATGATACAATGGGGACAACATTAGAATGGAGAGACCAGTGCTCTGTGATGCTATGCTGAATGAAGAGTACTGTACTATATAAATGCAAATTGTTGCATTCTTCACAGGATTAGTTCCTGTTGATGGGATTTCTACTCCAGAGGTGGATCACATGCAAACTGCATATTAAAGGAACAACAATAATAGCAACTGGCATTTATATAGAGTTCTTTGTGCGAGTTGGCCTCTCAGACTCCTGTACCGCGGTAGTGTTAGATGCCGAGCAAAGGGAAAGGTGACCAGTCTTGAAGAAGGATTTAAAGATAAATAAATGAGGGTGAATTGAGGCAAGGAGTTCCACGGGCATAGTGGCTGATGGCATGGCCACCAATGATGGCGCAGAGGGATCAAGCGCTCTGAGATGCCGTCCGGTGTGGAGGGCGCTATATAAATCAAAGTTGGTGTTGTTGTTGTTGTGGCTTGAGTGAAGGAGCCGGGCAGAGGAATGGGATACAAACAGACCAAAGAAGTTGGAAGGTGCTAGAGAACAAAGGGATTTGTGTGTGAATATTGGGATCTTGAAGTTGATCTAAATGGAGCCAGGGAGTCAGTGGAGCCTAGAGGGGATTGGAGTGAAGTACATTTGGAGTGTTGTCCATGTGAGGATACGAGCAGCAGATTTTGGTATTAGTTGTATTGACAGAATGTAACCTATTTTCAGCAGACCTCTGATCTAGTCACTGTATTATAATAAATCAACAATCAAATTTAACATTTCCATGCAAGCCACGTATATTCTAATGTAGATCTGAAGGAATACTTTTCCCAGTGAAATTCTCTTTGATGTAATTAATGTCTGAGTGAATTGACAATGATTTATGAGAGAGAACTAAAATGCACAACACTGTAAGTGACACAATGCAGTGTTCACTCAATTACTATTGAGTGAATAAAATACCCCACTATTTAAAAGCAAATTTATTGTTGATGTATTGGATGAAATAAGAATTCCCAAGTGTGTTTCCTTCCTTCACTAACCCATTTCCTAATTAATGACTGAATATTTTATTGACTGGAGATAAATTTTGGTGAAATTGGTAACTGTCAAAGCATGTTAGAGACCCACAGGCAAAACTAAAGGGTTTCAGGCTTTTCACTCAGCAACTTTGACCCTCAAAACACACAGTCACAACAACAAAATTACATTCATAAAGTGCCTTTCACGTTGGGAGGATGTCATGGCACTTTACAGTATATCCTGTGAAGCCCTTTGGGATGTCCTCCCAACGTGAAATGTTCAACATCAAATATAAGCATTATTATTATAAACAAAATACCAGTATGATTTAAACCTGAGACTTGGGAATAAAAACATTCTTGCAAAATGGGGGAGTAGGTGGTTCACTGCCAACCTATTGAGGGTTTATGGATACCCTTTAACTACATACAAGTCAATGTCAATCACATTCGTGGATTTGAGTCCAGATGTTGTTGGGTTAAGCCCCATATCGGGACATTGAACTCACATAATCTAGGCTGACACTCCGGTGCAATGATGGGGATGTGCTGCATTATTGGAGGAGATTAAATGTTGAAATGTGGTCCTATCTACCTGTACAGGTACACTTCAAAGATCGAATGGTACTACTTGAAAAGAGATGGGAATTTATTGCTGTGTCCTGGCCAACAGTCTCCCAAATAAAATTGATCAATCACTTCATGGCAGTTTGAGGGACGTAGTTGTTTACAAAATTGGCTGCTTCTTGGCCTCCCAGTACACCATCCCTACCCTTTACTGTATATCCTGTGAAGCTTCTAAAACGTTCTCCCAATGTAAATGGCATTCAGCAAATGCAGGGGCTATTTATTTTGTTTTCTTTCCAGCTGATAAAGTGTTTCTTCATTAAAGGATATTAGAAATGTGAATAATATATTCCTCCCATTCCTTTTATATCAATTTTACACATAAAAATATATTTACTTCATTATTACTCACCATAATTAATAATTGCGTAAATAGCTGAACATTTTATCAGACCAAATTAATTGAACAGGGCTAAAATTAGATAAATTAATTTGGTGTGGCTGAAATAATTAAACAGGTCTTATTAAACACATGAAGCTCTTTTTAAAAAAATGTTGATCTCTTCCCAGCTCTATTTTCTCTTTGGGTTGGATTCCAGTGTGTTCCAGTCTGAGCTCATTCTTTAGACTATCAAATTATCACAGAGGTTTAAATTAATACAATTTACCATAAAATCAAGTTTTTCTCTTATTTTATTTTACAGTACAGGTATCCCTCGGGATATGTTCCTGTAAACCTTCGTGGTTTGAAAAATTGCGGTTGGAAAATGCTATGGGAAACACGGGGATAAGGGGAATAAGTTTGCGTTTAGTAAAACTTAATACAAATAAACACATACAGTAATAATATACATGGGGATAGGGGGAGTAAGTTTGGGCACGATGTCTGCCAGGATCTGCAGCAATCCGCGAGGCTTTCTGACTGACTTACGCAGGCAGAGAGAGAAAGACACGGAGGTTGGGGGCAGGGGGGGTGACACGGAGGACTGGGGGGGAGCTGTCTAACTGATCCAAAGAGAGAGAGAGAAACACGGAGGGCTGGGGTGTGGGGGGGGGGGGAGGGAGGCTGTCTGACTGATCTACAGAGAGAGAGAGACACAGAGGGTGGTGGGGGGGGGGGGGTGACACGGAGGGCTGGGGGTGCTATCTGACTGACTGATACAGATACAGAGAGAAAAGGGGAAGGGGGTGGTGGGGGGAAGAGAAGGTGAAATAGAGAGAAGGTGAGAGAGAAGGGGGGATGGGGGAGGGGGAGTGGGGAGAAGAGAATGTGAGTCAGAGAGAGAAGGTGAGAGAGAGAAGGTGGGTGGGGGGGGGGGGGGGGGGAGGAGGGGGGGGTTCATGGGGGAAGAGAAGGTGAAATAGAGAGAAGGTGAGTCAGAGAGAGATACACTTACACAGAGAGAGATCTGCAGATCCTGGCAGCCAATGCTCCCAAACTTACTAGCTTGGCTGCGGAGAAGCGACAATAAATCCATGTAACTGTATTTACCTTAATCCTAAGAGAGAAGCGTTGTTGCTGGTTGATTGCAACTTTGCAACTGGGTCCTAGTGCTATTTGCTAGCTGTTCTAAAATTTAAACCCGCAGATTTAAATTGCGGATGCGCAAAACGCAAAACGAGGGTTGTCACATTTAGCAAACCGTGGATGCATGAGTTTCATGATTGATGAGGCCGCGGTTGGGGCAGAATACCTGTACTTCAAAGAATCATAGAATTTTGCAGCACAGAAGGAAGCCATTCAACCATCATATCTGTGCTAACTCTTTGAAAAGAGCTGTCCAAATTAGTATACTCCCCAGCTCTCTCCCTATAGTTCTGAAAACTTGTCATCCCAAATAATTACTGTACCTACATTTCACTTCAATTTTTTTTATTGGATCAGTTACCACCACCCTTTCAGTATATTTTGAAGCAATTTGAGACATCCCAAAGACGTGTTAATGCACTATATCTAATGCAAGGATTATTGTTATTATTTTACAAGGTTTTGAGACAATCTTGTAGGCCAAGGACAACCTCAGGCTCCTCCTCTCCATCACCAATCAGTTCTTCTACCCATCGTCTCATGCCTCACCCATCCTTTCCTCCAACGTCAACTGTGAATTGATGCTGGACTTCCCCGAAACCAAAGTTAAGGGGATCTGCTCAGCTGCCTCTGCCCTTCTACCTACCACCCCTCCCCATCACCCCCTCACATCCTGGCCTTTACCTCTCCCTCCCTCTACAGTTTTGAACCTATCTCCACCTCCTCTCTCATCACCACTATAACCCTCGTGAAACCGACCACCTGCTCCCTCTACCTCATCCCTACCCATCTCTTTGCCTCCCAGCTCCACCTCCTCACCCCTCTATCCACATACATCATTAATCTTTCCCTGTCCACTGATACAGTTCCCATCCCTTTAAGAGCCGCTGTTATCACTCATAGGCTTAAAAAACATCCATTCCTTTCCAAGGTCCTGGAAAGACTGATTGTTTCCCAGCTTCGCTCCTTCCTCTCCCATCACTCCTTTCATGAACCCTTTCAATCAGGTTTCCGTGCTGCCCACAGCACAGAAACATCTTTGGCCAAAGAGACAAATGACAATCTGTCCATCTGCGACCAAGGCTCTCTCTGCTCCCTCTTAGTGACATTATTGGCAAACATGAGGTTAACTTCCACATGTATGCAGACTACCAGCTCTCTGCCTCCACCCTTGGCTCCAGGACCATTGCTGTCCTGACAGAATGTCTGTCTAACATCAAGTCCTGGATGAGAGCGAACTTTGTACTGTTGACAATGAACAAGACCAAGGTCTTCCGGATTGGATCTCGTCAGCGCCTCCACACCTCAGGCACTGAAAGCATCACTATCTAAGGATCTACACACTCCATCTCACTAAACCAGTCTGCAACCATGGCATCTTGTTTGACCCTCAACTATGCTTTCTACCCCACATCTATGGCATGACCTTCTCTGCCTTCCCCCACCTGCGAAACATTGCCCGGCTCTACCACTGTTTCATACCGCAGGCTTCTGAACTTTGCAGCTCAAACTTTTCTCTCCCGCACTAAGCTCCTTGACCACATCATTCCCACCCTCGCCCGGCTCCACTGGCTCTCCATCCCCCAAAGGATTGAATTCAAGATCCTCGTCCTCACTTTCAAGGCCATCCACGGCCTTGCCCTCTCCTATCTCTCTGACCTGACGACTCCCTATCAAATCTGCCTGCCCTCCGTTCAGTGGGCTCCACTCTGCTCCAACTTCCCACCCGACCTGACCTACCATTGTTGGCCGGGCTTTCAGCCTCCCTGCCTCCACATTCTGGAATTCCATCTCACAGTCCCTTTGCCTTTGCTTCCTTGCTTGCCTACTTCAAGGCCAGCTCAACACCCTCCTTTTCGATCGTGACTTCTGCTGTCCTCCCAACTCTCTCCCTCCCTTCCCCCTTACTCTGCCTATCCCCATGCTCGGTTCCCAACCCCTTAATGTTCAGCACCTTGGCCCATCCTCGGCGTGAAGGGCGCTCTATAAATGTAATTTTGTTGTTGTTGTTTCTTTCAGTCTTTCTTTTTCTGCCTTTTCCAAACTTAATGCATTTTCTTATGCCATCCTCTCACATGGCTCTATCTTCGTTTTTGTCTCAACCATTGCAACTCTCAATCTAATCATGAGATTTGAACATGATGGCTATAATGACTGAAAATTGGCAAAACAAAACCCTGCCTTAGGTACGCAAAATAAAAATTAATATGAGAAAACAAAGCATCTGGAGAAGACAAACTCCTAATCACAATCCAGTATTGTAGATATGTGGGCAACTGCTTATGTGAGAATTTGGCTATGATGGTTTCCACAGAGTCTGCCAGTTTCTAAGCTAGCACCTGAAGAAAATCAGGCATTGGAAACGTATCTTGGGAAAGGCAATTTTTTCTGGGGTCTTGGCCAATATTTCTCCAGATAATATTGAACATTTATTTCATGGCTGTGTACAAATAGGGCAGGTACAAAGGGCAAGGTATTGAGGGTGGAGGGACTGGGGGGGGAGGCTGCCATTATTCATAAAACTAAAGTCCCAAATGAGTCCACTTCTTCAAGTGGAACAATGCAGGTAACCATCTCTGGGTGGGTGTATTCACTGCTACTCCAAACCAAGGTTCTCCATCTATCAGCCTGCTCCATGTCCTCCAACGCACCCACTTCACCATAGGTGGGTGATCCTCCAGCCACTCTGCACCCAACCTTTGGAATTCCATCCTGATATCCCTCAATTGCCCCCTTCATAACCTCCTTCAAGTCCCATCTTAAGACCCTCCTCCTCAGTCACTCCCCTTCCCCCCATTTCCCTTCCCCCCCCCCCAATTCCAAGCCCAGCTCAGTTCCGAAATATTGACTGTCTACAATAACATCCTTTCACACTGGATGGACATCCCAGGGCACCTTGTGACATCATCCCGATATGAAAGGCGCTATACAAATGTAATTTTGTTGCTGTTATCATTGTTCCATTTCCTCCTACTTTTATCCTTTTTTCTTCTGTTCACATTTTTTCCCCCTCTTTGAATTTCCACATGCTGTTTTACTAGCCTGGAAATTTAGATACAAATGTAAACAAGACATATCCTGGCTAATATTTCTTCGTTATCCAGACTCACTCCAATGTTTCAGATTAATGGAGCTTGCTGAAGCAGCTTGCCTGCCACATTTACTAATAGGACGACAGTCACATTAACTTTTCTGCATTGAGCACATTTAGACGTTCGATGATATTTATTGGTAACAGACGGATGGACACATGGAATGATGGCAGACCAACAGAGAGAGTTGTTTGATAGCACTTGCCTCTAGCTCAGAAGGCTTTGGATTCAAGCCCCCTGTTGGGACTGCTACACAAATATAATTTTGTTGTTGTAGTTGTTTGAGCTCACAATTTGGGCTGATGCTCCAGTGCTGGGTGAGTGCTGAGGAAAGTACTGTCTTTCAGATGACGTCACATTTGCCCTTTCACATAGATGCCAAAGATCCTATGGCACTATATATAAAGAGAAATTAGTTTCTCCTGGTATGCTGGCTAACAATATCCGAGACCAAGGGTATCCAGCCAGTCAATCGCTACTAGGTGGAGTCTCATGGAAAAAACAAGGAGCGATATTTAACCCAATTTAAACCAAAAGTTTATATTTTTATTTCCAGATGCATGAAACACTTTGTGCATTTGACTCCATTTTTGATTGGTCTAAACACTTACGCAATTCTTTTGCTCCTTCCTCAGGCTTGAGACTGCTACCTAGCAGAGATTGACTGATTGGAGATCCCTGCCATAAACAAATCATTTGTTCAACTTATGGCTGTTGGTTGTACATTGCTCTGTGTAAATTGGATACCGTTATACTTCATAGCAATTCCCTACAAAGTTTTGAGATACTTCAACATTATAAGCTCCATATCAAATACAACCTATAATAATAAACCTTGCATTTGATGTAGAGGTTTTCACATCTTCTCAATGTCTCAAAAGTGCTTATACTGTAAAGTGTAAAGTGAATTGACTATATTTGTAGGTGAAACAAGGCAGCCAATTGCACACAGCGGTGTCCCACTAACAGTCGTGGATTCAGTGACCACCAATCTTTTTTTGAGGGATTATTATCAGGCGTGTGGAGTAACGAAACTTGCCAAAGGCTTCGCCCTGCTGGGAATTGAATCCACGTCTCTCGCTTGCGAGGTGAATGCTTTAAACTACTGATCTACAAGACTCTGTGAGCCCTGTTTGATAGGGTCTCGGATTGATGAACTGCAAGAATTATTATTATATTTCTTTCGAAATAAGGCACATGGAAAAAGACAAGCAAATGGAATTTAAAGATTTGCCTTGATTTCAGAAGATGGGCTGAATAGCCTCATCAGAAGGGAAAAATCTGAGGGAAAACATGTACACCTCAGCAATGCTCGTTTAGTTTGCAGTGTCCCTCAATCATACTTTGTCATATATTTGCAGCCACCACTGTCATCTATATGTTAAACACTGAATTACCATGTGTTGCATTCCTCATTCTCTCTATCCCTCTCAAGGCCTTGTCACAATCTCTTCACAGGAGACTAAGGAAGCCCAACAATCTTACTGTAAGGACTGTTGCTCAATGAGGGAAATCTGTTCAGAGACAGACAATCATAGATCCAGAAAGCTGAAAAATTAATTTGTATGTCTCACCGCTGTTGTGTGCTTCCAATTGTGAGGCTGAATTGACAGCCACCTTGCACAGAGAACAGTAAAGCAGCCGTTTAGCTTTTTCTTCCTCTGTCTCCTTGGGAAGCGATGTGTTGCAGCTACTTGAGTTGAAAGACTTCTCTACCCCAGGGGTAGTTGGGTTAGTTTCTGTTGTCACACTATCACTTGCTGCTGCCACTGTTGTCACTTTTGATATTGTTGATGTCCCTTGAGTACTGTCTGGAGTAAAACAAAAAGAGGTGTAAAAAAGGATGGAAAAAATATCCGATAAACTGTGTGTCTCAAAACACCGACACATACAGAAAACCAAGGGACATAAGAATAAGATAAAGACCAGGAGATCTAGATTTGGGAGGAACTACTTCACACAACATTGGTAATGTGTCGAATCAGACAGAATAGATGTGTTTAAGAGAAAGCTAGGTACACACATGTGGGAGAGGAGAACAGAAGCAGAAGGTGGTGGTGATAGTGGGGGTGTCACGGATTTGGTGGAGTCTCACGTGGAGTATAAACACCATCATTGATTGGTTGGGCTGAACAGCCTGTTTCTGTACTGTATGTGCAAATCTATAGCATTCTGAGAATTTATGCACTTTTCCCTTTCCATTTTTAAAGAATAAAATGAATAATTATGGTCTGCTGAATTAAAAAATAACCTGCTTATTTTAGGGGAAATGAATAACTTTGAAATCGATGGAGTCTTTTAATAGATAAAACTACAAATTCTGTGAATTGTCTTTTTTTGGGGAAAATTTATTGTAATATGCCATTTGAAGCCTTTTTCTTTTACCTCTGTGATTGTCCTTCAAAATATGTCATAGATTTTCTTCCACGCACCCCATGACTTCTAATTTTAGTCTTCAATTCTACTTTACAAGTGCAATCAGGGAAAAGTGACTGATAGCAATTCACGCTGCTGATAGCCTTTCAATACCTACCCCAGTTGATGGGCAAATGGAAAGTAGACCTGTTCCCTTGTCCTGACCAGTTTGTGAGTACAAAAACAGCTGAATGTCAATTTTCTGCAGAAGTAAAGTAACTGCAAGCTTTTTCATCCAGGAACAAGTCAAGCCTTCTACTCCAGATCTCGGAATCATCATCCATTGTAATATTCTCAGCATGTGGTAGTGGAAATCCATAGCTCTCTGCTTGCACAAACTATTTCCATCTGATTCACAAAGGCCCTGTGATTCACAAAGGCCTCTCTGCTCTCACAAAAAGACAAAATTCCACTTATTTCTTTTGATCTCAAGGGGCACAGTGGAATCACCAGTATTGCTGTGTATATTAATATTCAAGCCTTTCCATACAAGAGCTTTTTACAGAATAAAGTTTCAATAGTGAAGAGTTGCTGGGTGATAAATTATTAATTTTACATAAACTACCATAAATAAAAACTTGACAAACCTAAGAGCAGCCACCAACGGGTTGAACGGAGAGTGGGATTATTACTGGCAAAACTCAGCAGAAGCTCTTGGGGCAAAGAGTCACTAGAGCCTAGAATGTACCTTTTCATCATGTGGATGAGAGAGAGAGAGGTTCTGTGTTATTTATTCAGTTTATACCAGAAGATGTATGCTCCGAGTATAGTACATGGCAACCAAGATGAAATACACCTGATATCAGACAAAGACTGGCTGATATCAAAAGAGTATTCAGCTATTTTGGTGCCAGCTAGAATTAATGTTTGGCTTTCATAGTTCCTTTTCTGGACCTCTCTTAATCTGATGCCGCTGAAGCTAGAGATGCCAACTGATAAGTGCACAGGAGAATTTTGTTATTGATATCAACAATCACAGTAGTGCCATCATTGCCCCACACGGCGGACAGCATGTTGGGGAGATGTGTACCAGCTCCAACTTTGACTGTGCTCTGAGGAAGAGGTTAACACCAGATAAAATATTGACAACCTTTGTATTTGACTTAGAACTAAATGAAAATGGTATTTTTTGTGACTTACTCTTTCCGCCTGATAGAATGACACCGAGTGCTTAATTAGCCATTTTTACAGAATCTACCATGAATAAAAACTTGGCTATGAGCATCTAGGAACACCACATCCTCTAACACTTTCTCACAGTGAAATTGGCAATTACCCTTTATTAAAAATAATAGTAAATAATCCTTGCATTTTTATATTGCGCTTTTCACATCTTATCGACGTCCCAAAGTGCTTCACAGAATATACTGTAAAGTGAATTGACTGTATACAGTATTTATGGGTGAATCGCGGCAGCCAATTGCGCACAGCAGTTTTCCACAAACAGTCATGGATTGAAATGACTAATTTTATTATTGTGTTTTTGTTTTGGAAGGATTATTATTAGGCTGGTGGAGTTAAGGAAACGCCCAAGGTTTTGCCCTGACCTGCCTGGATTTGAACACAGGTCTCCCCAGCTTGGTCTCCCCAGCTTGCAAGACAAGTGCTCTCACTACTAAGCCACAGGAGCTCCACAAATAACCACAAATAACTCAACCCGTTTGATTTGAAGTAATGATTAATATATAATACTAATCCTTGCATTTGGTAGAGCACCTTATCACATCGGAAGGATGTCTCAAAGCGCTTCACAATAATTATTTTGAAATTAAGTGACTGTCTATTTGTAGACACATGACAACTGCATATAACAATGTCCTACAAACGACCATGATATCAATGACCATTTTTTGGCCAGGGCACAGGGAGAAACTCCTTTCTCTTTTTGAACAGTGCCAAACGATCACATCATACACATGTAACCATGTTGCACATTGAGAACAGTTATTCATTTAATAACTGTTAAGGAACATAAACTGTTGCAGATGTTTTGTTAGATAATTTGAGAAAGCACTTTCTGACTTTCTGACAGTGGCTAGCAGTTCAGAGGCGGTAATGAAACTGATTATAATAGAAAGTCAATTATCTGCACAAACTGTGGATATGGAAGCAATACGCATAAGAAAATATACAAAATAAAAATTTGATGCAGTACCAGGACCTCATTTATAACCTGGTGCTCTGAGTCCAATAGATAATTTCTCTCGCTTTATCTGCCTTTCTTTCTCTCTCGTTCTGAGTCTCTTTGTTTTTAAACTCACTGACTCTAAATTTCTGTGTGACTCTGACTTTTTGTCTTTGTCGTTGGTTTTCTATATCTCTGTGTCTCTGACATTTTTAGTTGTACATATGTCTGGGAATCTCATGCGTATATGCAAAAATGTTAAAAATGTTGTTTGGATTGCATTGTACTTCCACACTGGTGGCCAATGCCAATAAATGGACACACGGATCCGGCTTGCAACCTCCTCTAAATCCTTAGTAATCTTAACATTGGCCTCAATCATTATAAAATGTACAAAATGTAAACTGCAGGGAGGGAACAATGAGGGCAGAAAAACTGAATGGCTGAATTCAACAACGTGCCTGATTTCATATGGTCTAAAGTGCTAAATACAACAACAACAACTTCCAGCACCTTGGGACAACCTCCCAACGTGAAAGGAGCTGTATAAATGTAATTTTGTTGCTATTGTTGTTGCATTTACGTCCTCCATGCCACACGGAGTTTCAGAGTGCTTTAAATAGAGTAAATATTTAAATGGAGTAAATCTATATCATGTGGGATTTCTCTCCAATGTTGGTGATAGCCAACCAGAAAAATAAAATAAAAAGAGAGGGGTTGGAAGGTGATGTTGCCTTGGGAGAGAGTTTCAGAATAACAGGGATGAGCTGAAGATTTGGCCAACAATGGTGGAACAAAGACAACAACAACGACTTGCATTTATATAACATCCTCAAGTCCAGATATCAAATCCTGAATGAGAGGCAACTTTTGAACGTCAGCAAGACAGAGCCCTCCTGATTGGCTCGTACCAGTGCCTCCGCACCTCATGCACTGGGAGCATCAGTATCCATGGATGCACACTCACCAAACCAGTCAGGAACCTAGGCTAATCTTATTTGACTCTCAACTGTCTTTTCTCATCCACATCTGTGCCATGACCCGCTCTGCCTTCTCCCGTTTTCCCAACATTGCCTGACTCCACCATTGTCTCACCCTTCTGGCTGCTGAAACACTTATCCATCGTGGAGTCCTGTAGTTCGGCGGTTAGAGCACTTGTCTTGCAAGTGAAGGACCTGGGATAGATTCCCAGCAGGGCAAAACTTTGGACAAGCTTCCTTACATCACATGCCTCTGTTTACCTAAGCAGTAAGTGGGATCCCGGTTGTTAGTTGATTGGTGGATCCTTTTCCGGAGATAATAAATTGATCACTTCAATCCACAACTGTTTGTGGAACATTGCTATGCACAATTGGCGTTTTGTCCACAATATATACAGTCAATTCAGTTTACAGTATATTCTGTGAAGCGCTTTATCACATTTTCAATCTTATTAATGTAAGGGTTATTATTATTTATACATGCCTTCATTATTTATAGGTTCAACTATGCCAACTTCCTGTTCATCGGCCTTACCAACTCTTCCCTACACAAGATGCAGATCATCCAGAAATCTGTAGCTCGTGTCCTCTCCCGCACCAGGTTCCATGATCCCATCACACCCATCCTTGCCTGGCTCCACTGACTTCCTATCCCTCAGAGAATATAGTTCAAAATCCTTGACCTTAAGACCTTCAAGACCTTCCATGGCTTTGCCCCCTCCTACTTCTCTATCCTGCTAACCCTTTATCAACCTGTCTGCTCCCTCCACTCAGCAGGCTCCAGCCTGCTCCATGTCTTTGCCTGGTCTGCCCCACCATCAGAGGTGAGGCCTTCAGCCTCTCTGAACCCACCCTTTGGTGCTCCATCCCAAATTCTCTTTACCTCGCTCCCTCCCTTGCCTTCTTCAAGGCACGCCTGAAGACAGTCCTCTGTGATCGTGCCTTCAGCCACCCTCCTAACCTCTCTGCAATTTACCCTCCCATATCCCAACCCCCCAACCACGCTCAGGTCCAAATCCCTGACTGTTCAGTACCTTGGGACGTCCTCCCAATGTGAAGGGCTGCTTACAAATATGATTTTTTTTGTTGTATCCTTCATTCAGAGTAATAATAATAATTCTTGCATTTGATATACTGTAGCACCTCATCACATTGTTGAAACATCTCAATGTGCTTCACAGAATATACTATAATAATAATCCTTGCAATTGATATAGTGCCTTATCATGTCTTCAAGATGTTTCAAAGCACTTCATTCGATATACTGTAATGCGATTTGATTATAATGAGTTAACTGTATAAATTGTAAGTGAAATTGTTAGTGTCTCAGAGCACTGAGCAAGAAAGGAAGCAGTAGAACTGAGTCATGAGAGAAGAGGATATGGGCTGAACATATAGTTACATTATAAATATGTTTAGCTACAGCAATATGATAAACCTAAAGTCACTACATACATTCTTTGGATAAGCTTGTGATAAGCTTATGAAGCTTTTTAAGGATCCAATGGATTTTTAGTTAACCATTGCCAGTGTTCATTTTGTTCAGTATTCTTTTAGATATGAATAACATTTTCATCTTCTTACTGCACCATAGAGGAAGTTAAAGCATCATACAAATACAAAGCATAAGTCACCTTAGCATGAACAGATTGTGTGGCACGGGATACTGCTTTCCCATTGTGTGCCAGGCTGCTAAAATGACAAACTTAGTTTCTAAGAGCTCCCTAGGTATTAGTGACAGGGCAGCACAGAAACCTATGAGACAACCTCCATCTGTGACAAGGACAAATAAATCTAAGCCTTCAGAGTGGACGGAGGGTAGCGTTTTCTTCTGAGAATAGTCTTAGTATAATATCTAAACATATAGTTAAAGTCCTTGGCATTGGAACTAGGTCAATGGGTTTAAAGTCTTGTTTAAAGTGTACATGATGCAATGAAAAGTTACACAGCAAGCACCATTGGCAGGCGTTCATTCATGATATATAATTACTGGTCTAATAGATAAATCTTAACATGTGCATTTTGCATACTTCACAAGTTGCATTTAAGGGAGTTTTTCAAGCAACACATTACAATTTTGTTTGAACAAGTTCACTGAGTTCCCCCAAATGTGTTCTTTGTTGTTTACCCTTTATTATCACAAAACAAAAATAGTTCTGAAAGGTTTGTAACGTATTCATAAATCTTACAGTGCTTACTGCCATCAGCTACTTCCCACCTGAGCGATCACGCTCAAAACAGACATCTGTTAATGTGCCAACACCTTGCACTCCCTGCTGCCTCCTCTCCTTGATGCAGCAGCAACTGCAAAGTGTCACTACATCATCCAGCAGATTTTGCATACATTCTATTCACATATGAGAGCACACTTGACATGATATATCATTGCCATCTTCACCTGTCCTTCAGCGAAAATCAAGTCCAGCACCTCAGTCCATCTCTTGTTCACGCTTCCCCACACTCTTAGTCTAGTTGTTGCATGGCACTCTCAGTTTGGTTTGGATGCTCTTAGGCATATTGATGGGTTTTCAAATGCGTCACACCAACTAACCCCCTAAAATTGACCAGTTCAAAACTGTCCAACAATAAAAATGACTGATTAGGCTAATAGCTCATTGATAAAAATCTTCATATCCATTCCAGTGCTCTCAGTAACCATTAATGAAAAGTTTGCAGGTCATTATGTAATCCTATTATTGGTTAATTATGTTTCTATGCATTTAATTTAATACTAAATTGGTCACTTCAATTCAAGAATGTTTGTGGGACATTGCTATGCACAATTGGCTGCAGCATTTCGCCCACAAAATATACAATTCAATTTACAGTATATTCTTTGAAACACTTTGTGACGTTTCGAAGATATGATAAGGCGCTATACCAAATTCAAGGATTATTATTATTACTTGTACATGATTAGCACATAAGTTATGAGTCCATCTCTATGTTGATCTTAAATGTCAATCTGTGGTGCATTGAGTAATATAAAAATGAACATGAGCATTTAGAAGTCGTAAGTCCTTACTGGACAGTCATAGATCAAGTGAAGTACTGTAATAGACACAATGATGGCAAAGCTGACAACACTCTGCAAGGAGATTGACTGCTGTTTGACAAGATGTAATAAGACAACCATAATCAGAAGCATCACAGGTAATCACCTTGTGTCTCAAAACACGGGCAGACTCCCCTTGCTATTGAATCAATTTGAGTATATTTTACTATATATAGTTATTAATTGAATACTATTTTTTAATCCATTATTATACCATAGCATGTTACAGTACTGAAACAGGCTGTTGCTATGTATGGTGCCAGTTAAGCACTCTGGGATACCACCCTGTGTGAGAGGCGCTGTATAAATGCAAGTTACCGTTGTAGTCCAGTCCATCTAGTCTGTGCTTATGTTTGAACTCCACATGAGCTTCTACATTACAAACCTATAGTAGTCCTGTAGCTCAGTAGTTAGAGCAGTCGCCTCACAAGCGAGAGGACCTGAGTTTGATTCCCAGCAGGACAAAATATTGGGCAAATTTCCTTACACACGTGTCTCTGTTTACCTAGCAGTAAGTAGGAACCTGGTTATTAGTCGATTGACAAATTGTTTTTCCAGAGATACTGATGCTTTTGAAAAAAAATTGTCACTCAATCCCCGATTGTTTGTGAGGCACTGCTGTACATAATTGACTTATAACAGTAAAAGCCCGTTTATCCGGCACCCGTGGGATCTGGCCAATGCCGGTTAAAGCGCCTGTCGGATATTCGGGCGGCCCGCGGCCAGAAACCCACCACAAAAAAATTCAAGCTCTTTTAACACACACCATACACACCAGACTAAATAATAACAGATAATGACAGAATATTGTATTGGTACTTATTGTTAAAACTACTCTCTTGCACTTCTCACCTTTACTGATTGAGATTTACAGTCCAGGGATTCTTTTTTAAAAGAACTAGCGGCAAACCGAAATACTGCACCTGCGCGACAATGTGGGTTATCGGATAGGGTTATTGACTTGCCGCTAGTATGCCTTTAAAGTTGCGCTCCAATTTTTTTCACCCACTTGGTGTGCTCTATTTTAAAAAGAATTGCTGGACTATAAACCTCAACCACAGCATCATGGCTTCAAGCGCAGCGTCTACCAGCAAAGGTGAGAATCGCAAGAGAATAGTTTTAACAATAAGTACCAATACAATATTCTGTTATTATTTATGCATTTTCAAATGCTCCACTGCTATTGTTCTGGATAAGTTCTGGTTTATCGAATGGGGACTTTTTTGGGGGCGTGCCGGTTATATGGAAGTGCCGGTTCATTGAGTCACGGATAAATGGGCTTCTACGGTATATTGTACCTTGTTACCCTAGTTGAAGAAAGGAAAAACTTGGAGGGACACTCTTTCCCTCAACCAGTTTACCTGGGTTGAAAGTATGGTGACAGTTTTAATAAATTAATAACTCATTCTACGCTGGAGACAGATTAGTTAAAATATAAAATAATAACAATCTTTGCATTTGGTATAGTGCCTTTCATATCATGAGGTTCAAAGAGATGTTTCGTATTCTTGGAACTTCATAGATTTTTCTGTAAAGCGTAGTGACTGTATTTTTTGTAGGTAAATGTGGCAGCCAGTTTGCACAGCAATGTAATTCCACCAGTTAAACAAGCAGCTATGAAGTGATTGATCAATTGTATCTGGGGCACGGTTGGCCAGGACACAGGAGAAACTTGTTTCTCTTTTAAAATAGTGCCATGGGATCATTAATAACCACCTGAACCTCATCTACACCTTTTCCTCATCTACACGCTTCCTCTTGGGGATGTGATCCGCAGACATGGGGCACACTTCTACATGTACGCGGATGACACCCAACTCTATCTCTCCACTTCACTTTGTGACCCCCAGTGCCCCTATGTTCTGTCAGCCTGCCTCTCGGACATCAGGGGCTGGATGAGCACAAAATTCTTGCAGCTGAATGTTGACAACACGGAGGCCATACTCCTTGGCTCTCATCAACGTCTCTATTCGCACGGCTCTCACCTCCTTCACCTTCCTGGCCTGCCCCTAAAACTCACTGAACCTGTGCGCAACCTTGGCATCAGGTTCGACCGCCAACTGTCCTTCCTCCCCTACATCCGGTCCGTCACCAGCACTGCCTTCTACCACCTCCGACAGATCGCCCGTCTCCGGCAATACCTCACCTTAAAAGCCGCCGAAACCTTGGTCCACGCCTTTGTCACCTCTCGGCTGGACTATTGCAACGCCCTCCTCGCCGGTCTCCCCTCCACCACAATCCACAAAATCCAGCTTATCCAAAACTCTGCCGCCCGCATACTCACCCGCTATAAGCTTCGCTCCCCCATTACCCCAGTCCTTGCCAGGCTTCACTGGCTCCCTATCCCAGAGAGGATCGACTTCAAGATCCTCACCTTTGTTTTCAAATCCCTCCACTCCTCTGCACCCCCCTACCTCTCTGATCTCCTCTCCCCCCAACCCAGTACCTGCTGCCTTCGCTCCTCTGGGTCTGGCCTCCTCCATGTCCCCCGAGTCCTCCGCTCCACCCTCAGCGGCCGTGCCTTTAGCCACTATGCCCCGAGGCTCTCTGGAACTCCCTTCCTCACTCCCTTCGCCTCGCCCCCTCTCTTCCCTGTTTCAGGTCACAGTTGAAGACCTTTCTCTTCGACCAAGCTTTTGGTCACCTTCCTGCCCTGCCCCTGGCTCGGTCCCGGGATCCGCTACTGTGAAGCGCTTTGAGACGCCGTCCGGCGTGGAGGGCGCTATATAAATCGAAGTTGTTGTTGAACAAGGTGACAGTACCTTGGTTTAACTTCTCAACTGAAGAATGGCATCTCACAATGCAACCCTCCCCCAGCACTCTATTAGATTGTTATTAGACTGTGAATTCAAAGTCCTGAAGTATGGCTTGAACCCATAACCTATAACCTGAATGGGCAGCCAATTTGAGTATGGCAATGTCCCACAAACAGCCACAATGTCCCACAAACAGTATTGAGTTATTACTCAATTTTATTTGAGAATTGTTGGCTAGGTTACCCCTTATTTTAAATATAGAACCCTGGGATCTTTAAAATTCACCCGAACAAGGAGATAGAAGCTTTGTTTAACATTTCATCTAAGAGACAGCAATTTGAACAATACTGCATCCCCCCCAATGGTGTACTGGAGTATGAGCTTAAAGTCCAAACGTGGTGTTGGAATCCATAACTTATGGATACAGAGGCAAGAACTGTATCAACTGAGCCAGGCTGACACTTAAAATGAATGTATAATATATATATCTAATATATATATAAATTCTCTTGGTATGCATGCTTTATTATGAAAATGTAAAGACTTCTTTCAAATATTAAATTAAAGTTAAGAAGGAATCCAATTATCATAAAGTGTTTTTGTTAATTTCTTATAGTTTTGGGATGTCCTCCTGATGTGAAAGGCACTATACAAATTAGTTTGCTTTTGTAGCTTGCCCATAGATGGTCTGTGATGTTGATTTGTTGAGCAAGTCCTGGTAGTTTGCTTCATTTGGAGTCCTGTAGCGCAGTGGTCATAGCACCAGCCTTAAAAGTGTGAGACCTGTGTTCGAATCCAGGCAGGTCAAGGCGAAACCTTGGGCAAGTTTTCTTACTCCACACGCCTAATAATAATGCGTCCAAAAAAAGCCACAATAATAAAAATTGGTCATTTCAATCCACGACTGTTTGTGGGACACTGCTGTGCACAAATGGCTGCATCACCTCCATGAAACCAACCACGTGCTCATTGGACCCGATCGCCACCCCCCCTCCTCCGCACCCAGCTCCACCTTTTGGCCCCGCTCATTTCTGATACCATCAACCTTTCCCTCTCCTCAGGCACCGTCCCTACGTTCCTTAAAATAGCCACCATCACCCCTATCCTGAAAAAACCCTCCCTTGATGCGTCGCAGCCATCAAGCTACCGACCCATCTCCAACCTCCTGTTTTTATCTAAGGTCCTTGAAAGAGTGGTTGCCTCCCAGCTCCGCTCTTTCCTCTCAATTCACTCACTCCTTGAACCCCTCCAATCAGGTTTCCACCCTGCTCACACCATGGAAACTGCCCTGGTGAAAGTCACTAATGACATCCTAACCGCCTGCGACCAGGGCTCTCTCTGCCTCCTCGTCCTCCTTGACCTGTCTGCTGCGTTCGACACAGTCGATCACACCATCCTCCTCCAACGTCTTTCTTCCCACCTCAACCTTCAAGGCACAGTCCTTGACTGGTTCCATTCCTACCTGACCCACCGCCTACATTTTGTATCTTCCAACGGTTTCTCCTCAAACCCCCCGCACAGTTTCTCACGGCGTCCCTCAGGGCTCTGTCCTCGGCCCCCTCCTTTTCACCCTTTACACGCTCCCTCTGGGCGATGTCATCCGCAAACATGGGGTACATTTCCACATGTATGCGGACGACATCCAGCTGTACCTTTCTGCCTCATCCCTCAACCCCCAGACCATCGATGTTCTGACAGCATGTCTGTCCGACATTGAGTCCTGAACGAGGGACAACTTCCTCCAATTGAACGTGAGCAAGATTGAGGCCCTCCTGATTGGCTCAAGCCCGCGCCTCCACACATCGGGCGCTGCCAGCCTCAACATCCAAGGCTGTACTCTCCACCTCACAAAGCCAGTCAGGAACCTCGACATCATGTTCGACAATAAACTCTCCTTCCTCCCCCACATCCGTGCCTTGACCGGCACTGCTTACTTCCACCTACGCAACATTGCCAGGCTCCGCAACTACCTCACCCCCCACGCTGCCGAAACACTCGTGCACGCGTACATCACCTCACGACTGGACTACGGAAACTCTCTCCTCGTCGGCCTCCCCAGTTCCTCCATTCACAGGCTGCAGGTCATCCAAAACTCTGCAGCCCGTGTACTATCCCGCACCCGCCTCCGCGACCACATATCCCCCACCCTCGCCTGTTTCCACTGGCTCCCCATCCTCCAGAGGATCGAGTTCAAGATCCTCGTCCTCACCTTCATGGCCTTACACGGCCTTGCCCCACCCTACTTAACCGATTTACTTTCCCCCTATAAGCCCACCCGGACCCTCCGTTCAGCAGGACTTGGCCTGCTCCAAACCCCCCGCCCGAACCGTCCCACCATCGGAGGCCGGGCCTTCAGTTTCTCCGCTCCCACCCTGTGGAATTCCATCCCCCAATCCCTCTGCCTTGTTTCTTCCCTTTCCTCTTTCAAGGCCGGTTTAAAGACTTTCCTCTTCGACCGTGCCTTTTGTTCCCCCCCGAATTTTTCAACCTCCCCTACGTGTTTCACCCCTTCCCGAACACTCCCCTCTCAGCTCGGGTCACACGCCTCCTATGCAGCGCCTTGGGACGTCCTCCCGACTGAAAGGCGCTTCATAAGTTTAAGTTGTTGTTGTTGTTGCCGCATTTTGCCCACAAATATACAGTCAGTTCACTTTACAGTATATTCTGTGAAGCGCTTTGAGACGTTCATAAGATGTGAAAAGCGCTATATCAAATGCAAGGATTATATATTATATCTGAGATGACCAATTTGTTTATTTCTATAGTTTTAAAATCAAATCTTGACAGGACAAGGGTGCGACTCATTAATATTCTTTTTTACTGCATGACATATAGCATTTGGATAATTCAGAGATCAAAATTATTTTGGGTTAGTAGGATATTGGTAATTTAGACATCCAAGTTTATCTAAGATTCCACGTAGGTTTACATTCTTTCATCTATGATGTTCACTGCGCAGTGGTGTGAAACTACAGAGAGCATCAGTACATGCGAAGATCAATTCACTTCACTACGAACCAATGGGACTCAGGCTCTCTCCAGCACACTCTGGGGTCACAAGGGTTTCTCGTTGGGGGAGGGTGGGGAAAACTACACAATCATTATTCTTTGCGTACCAACCAGTAGTCAGCTCAGAATTGGCAGGCCCCAGAAGCTTTCAATCACAGTTCTGACAAGAGATGAGGCAGGAGAACAATAGTGCATGGGTTCAGGGTCATAATACACACAATTATTTTACTTTATTTCAGTTCCGGTTTCTTACGGATTCCTGAAAGAAATGAGCACAATAGTGACAATAGTGTTATATCGTATGTGGAATGACGTCAACACACATCCCAAACCATCATGTTTCTTACCCAAATACTTTCTCTGCTATCTCTGCCACCTGTTTAGCTGCTAGGAATGTTTTGATCATGCTGCCAATAGCTTCTGTAGGCATAGTGATGGGTGGTGCAGCATAGTCTGCCTCAACCAGGTCATCAAAGTGCCATTGTATTTGTAGTGAATTTTTATAACTTAAAGCCAGTATTAATTAATAAATTCAACTTCACTGTAAATGGAGTGATGTGATTGTACCTGGAGGCAGCGACTACTGCAAATTGACCTAGTATATCATTCCTTTCTGAAGATAGAAGGGTTAATAATTTGTCCGAATTGCCTTTGTGGACATCAGCCACAATATTTATTTGAAGACAAGTGAGCAGTCATTCTAATTAAGGGAGCACTAACCTTCCTCCTCTGTTGTCTTTTTCTCCAATCACGTTTTCATGAAGAATAACAAAAACACATTTGATATAATGCCTTATCACATCATTGAGATGTCTCAAAGCGCTTCACGGAATGTATTGTTAGCTGGATTGACTGTGTATTTTGTGGTCCAAGTGCACAGCCAATTGTGCACAGGAATGCTCAACAAACATTCGTGGATTGAGTGACCAAATTTCTTTTGAGAGATTATTACCCCCGGGAAATGAACCACCAATTGACTGGCTACCTAATTACTGCTAAGTAAACAGGGGTGTGTAGGGTAAAGAAACTTGCCTAACTTTGGTGTGTGGCAGTGGCTTTGAAAACTGAGAGCTCTATTATTTTTCACAGAACAAAGCTCTTTGGGTTGTGTGAAAGGCGCTATATAAATATAATTTTGGTGTTGTTGTTGTGTGAGAAAGTGTCTATTGTTATGGCATAGCTACATAAGATATCGTTGTTTATTGATATTACAAAATATATTTTGTACTACAAAGTGATAATCTACATACATTACTTTACTACCAAGCAGTCAGCACTAAAATAATAGTTTACCTGTCTTCTGAAAATTCTTATTGTGTTGTGGGAAAAAACTGTGATATATGTTCTAAGCAATGAAGCCTTTAAATACTGCCAGCAAACTATGTACAGTATAAAGTTTCAAAATGTTTCAGTTTTAGGCAGGGATTGACATGTATAAGAGGAATTTGGCAGTGCGGGATCTAGCTTACAGAGGGGTGGCCTGGGAGGGTGAGAACTCCTGTGGCTCAATGGTTAGAGCACTTGTCTTGCAAGCTGGGAAGACCTGTGTTCGAATGTAGGCAGGTCCGGGCGAAACCTTAACTCAACATGCCTAATAATAATCCCTCAAAAAAAACCACACAATAATAAAATTGGTCATTTCAATCCACGACAGTATGTGGGACACTGCTGTGCGCAATTGGCTACCGCGATTCTTCCACAAATATATACAGTCAATTCACTTTACAGTATATTCTGTGAAGCGCTTTGGAATGTTGATAAAATGTGGAAAGCGCTATATCAAATGCAAGGATTATTATAACTGCGGGAAGCTCACTCATTTATAAAATGCAGGTTCACACAATAAATCTGGTTGTTTATATGAAGTGCTCCGAGACATCCTCCCGACAGGAAAGGTGCATGTAAAATGGTTGTTGTTTGTTGCAGCCTTGCAAAACCCTTTGTTGTTGCTAAGCTTGTCCACCTTGTTGGACTTACTAACTACCTTGTCAGAGGGCTACCTGGATGCCAGGCTATGATTAGTTGTGTCTCTGCCTATTTGCTGCTCTCGGCAGTGAGCGCCATCCATGGAATATGTCTACATTACTGAAACAGCGCAAAGCAAAATGCACATTTGCTTTTACTCTTTAACTGCTGGGTTCCTCTGAATTTATTTCCCTTACACTACGAGTAAGTTGTTGTAATAATAATAAAAAGAAGAATCCTTACATTTGGCATAGCGCAGTGGTGGCCAACCCGTCAAAAAACAACGGCTGGTAACATTCACACATGTCTAGGTAAGCCCAGGTTCAATTGCAAATGTGTTTGCAGTTTTTTCTTGATTGAATATTTCTTGATGATATGGCACAAAGCAAGAAATAATCAATCATGAAAATTCATTGTGTTCACCAGCCATAGAGGTTGATAGATTTCAAATTGGGAGGATGTTCCAAAGAGCTTCTCACGGTATTCTGTAAAATGTAGTGATTATTTTTTTGTGTGGGAGAAGCTGTGACAAAAGAGCAAATAAGCAGCGAAAGTGCAAATTTACTGTAACCTTCAATCTTCATGAACACACAACAAAGCTACGGAAGACATTTTTCACCTGAGCAATTCTATCGAGAAGAGGCTTTTAGAGGATTGTGCCAAATACCTCAGATTAACATGGTGTTCAGTCCCTGAATTGAATATTTTGAGGAAACCATATATTCGTCTGAAGACAGATTAAAACAAAATGTCCTTTTAAATCACTCCCCTTCAGATAAATAGCCAACAATGCACCTTTTCACTGCCTGAATAATTCGCACAGAACAGCTATTGTGACACCAGCACTTGCTTTAATCCTGATGGAAAATTCAATCCATTTTCATTACTTCATTTAATTAATGCAATCAGTTCCAAGTGAAGCCTCACAATGAACGCTGTCCATCATCCCTCTGCTACCGATGAGGAGTGAGAATAGGAGCCCTGATGTTACACTTTCATGTCTGTAGAAAAAGGCCTTTGTATTTCTATTCCTATCACAGTACAATACTCTCCAGAGAGCCATCCAATCTATGTGTTCCTAATTATCAGTACAAAGTACAGCCACTCGCATTTAAAATTCCTCTGAAATCATTAATATCTTAAATTGTCCAAGATTTAAGAAGTTATTTTGAGATTCAAAGTTATGGAAAACAAGTCTTGTTAATTGGAATTAATTTTCGCCTAATTTCCAGCTGCAAAGCTAGACTTCGATGCGCATGTTTTTTTTCTCCTTATCTGGCTCATGCTCCTGTCACAAAGCCTAGAGCTGATTATACACAACAACAGTAAAATGACATTTGTAGAGCGCCTGTCATGTCGGGAGGATGCCCCAAGCCGCTGAACAGTCAGGATTCAGAACCCGAGAATGGGGGAGGAGGGGGTGCAAGATTGGGATGAGGGAGGGCAGAGTGGTAGGAGAGTGGCTGAAGGCACGGTAGAAAAGGAGAGTCTTGAGTCATGCCTAGAAGGAGGCAAGAGAGGGAGCAAGGCAAAAGGATTATGGGATGGAGTTCCAATGAGTTTGGGCAAACAGGCTGAAAGCCAGGCTGCTGATGCTAGGATGGGTTGGGCGGGAGACATAGAGCAGGCCGGAGACTGCTGAATGGAGGGAGCGGACAGTTAATAGAGGGTCAGCAGGTCACAGATGCCGGAGTGGGCAAGGCCATGGAGGGCCTTTCAAAGTGAGGATGAGGATTTTGAATTCCATCATTTGAGATCGGGGGCCAGTGGAGCTGGGCGAGGAAGGGGGTGATGGGGTCACGGAGCCTGGTGCAGGAGAGGACACGAGCTACAGATTTCTGGAAGATCTGCAGCTTGGGGAGGCTGACTTGGAGGGAGTTTCTGTAATCGGGGCTTGAAGTGACGACTATATAGTCATCATACAAACACAAAAACATTAACATTACTGATCTTTCTTCACGAGAAAGAGTGGCTGGTGAGATCAAGTCTTTTCTCAGCAGGGAATTGCCATTAAGTCACACTGACTAGTGTAACATAAGATCCCAACCAAACCTGCCTTGAAACTGAAGCCTCGCGACTCGGTGCGATGTATAGGGAGTTTCTACAAAACCAGAATTTACCTACAAAACATGTTTCCAGTGTCCACAGTCCTACTTTTACAGAATCAGAAGATGTTCTTTTTTTCAAGAAATCTATGTTCTTCATAGTTTGTTGTAGAATTATAGGAGTAAAAAATGCACTGAATGATGCAATATGTTACTTAGAAATCAACTGCATTCATTATCCTGTGATACCATCAAATACTCTCCCTGTTACAAGAGCATAAAACAATGCTGTAAAGCCTGGAAGTAGCAAGTGATGGGAAGGGAAACTTGGAGATGGTTACAAATGTAAACACGCCTGCCACAAAGTATAAATAGGAAAGCTGGGAACAAATGGTAAAGTAAATGTTTATGAAAAGTAAATGTTTGAGAGTGTGATCAAGGGTGAAACATGCTCTCGGGGAACATATATTTGTACAACGTTTGCTCTCTTGTGGCACACGACATAATTCATAGTCTTTCAAGCAGCTCCAGCTTTCTAATTTACTCCCGGCCGCATGTTGGAATCTGGATGTTTTGTTTTAACAAGTAAAAATTGTTGGCTTTCCCAATTCCTCCCTCCACAGGTTGCAGATAATTCAGAACTCTGTGGCCTGTGTTCTCTATCACTCCAAGTTTTGGGTGTGCCATCGGTCACTCCAAATCCCCCCATTTCCCTCTACTGTCCCCGTCCCTGATCCCAGCTCGTGTCTGAAACAATTGACTGTCCAGCACCTTGGGATGACCTCCTGTCGTGAAAGGCACAATACAAGTTTTTTGTTGTAATTTTGTTGTAGTTGTTATAAAAGAAAGTCCAAAAGCACAGTTTTCAGATTATTTGATGAGAACATCAACGTTCAAGGCTGCTCTCTTCATCTCTCGAAGCCAATCAGGAATCTGGGCATCTTGTTCAACCCCGAACTATCCTTCCTCCCCCACATCTACTCCATGACCAGCACAGCTTTCCATCACATCCGCAATATTGCCAGACTCCGCCACTGCCTCACCCCCCCCGCCCCCAAAACTCTCATCCACGCCTTTATCACTTCCAGGCTCAACTACAGGAACTCTCTCCTCATCGGCCTCCCCAGCTCCTCCCTTCACAGGTTGCAGATCATTCAGAATTTTGCAGCTCGTGTGCTCTCGTGCACCAGGCTTCGCGACCACATCACTCCCACCCTTACTTGTCTCCAATGGCTCCCCGTCACCCAGAGAATTGAATTCAAGATCCTTGCTCTCACTTTCAAGGCCATTCAAGGCCTTGCTCCCGCCTAGCTCTCTGACCTACTGTCTCCCTATCAACCCGCCTGTCCCCTCCGTTCAGCAGACTCAGGCCTGCTCCGCGTCCACCGCCCTAACCACCCAACCATCAGTGGCCGGGCCTTCAGCCTCTCTGCTCCCACACTGTGGAATTCCATCCCGCAGTCCCTCCGCCTTGCTTCCTCCCTTTCCTCCTTCAAGGCCGGTCTCAAGACTTTCCTCTTCGACCGCGCCTTCTAACTCTTCCCCTCTCCCACTCACCTTCCCCTTCCTCCTACCCCGACCCTCCCCCACCCCCTGCTCGGTTCCCGACCTGATTGTTTAGCGCTTTGGGATGTCCTCCCAAAAAAGGCGCCATATAAGTGCAATTTTGTTGTTGTTGTATTTGCAAAAATGGCTCCTCGTTCTGTTGTTTATAAGTTCCTTGCACTTGTTTTCAAATACCTTCATGCCCTGGCATCTCCCAACTTCTCGGACCTACTTATACCTTAATCCACAACCTGCTGCCTCTGCTTGCCTGGCTCCAGCCTTCTGCAGGTGACCATTGTGTCCTCTGTTCCACCATTGGTGGCTGCACTTTCAACCAGTAGGCGCCGAAACTGTGGAACACTGTTCCTCTATCCCTCCACCTTGCACCTTCCCATTCTGAAGACCATTCTATGGCAAACTGCCTACTGTCATCTTCCCCTCCCCATGGACCAGTGCCATGTTCCGTCACTGTCCAGTACTCTGGGATGCTACACTACACATGGGGGGCACTAAATAATGCAAGTTGTTGTTGCGGTTGAAATTATTTTTAAGATCAGAGTCATGTCAGGTCAGAGTCTCACCTTCAAAGCCGTTCACGGTCTTGCCACCCCACTTCCTCTCGGACCTGCTATCCCCCTCTGAACCTTCCCGCCCCCTCCGTTCAGCGAGCTCTGGCCTACTCCATGTCCCCCGCCCGACCCGTCCTACCATTGGCGGACGGGCTTTCAGCCTCTCTGCCCCCACACTCTGGAATTCCATCCCACAGTCCCTTCGTCTCGCTCCCTCCCTCGCTTCTGGTCTCAAGATCCTCATCTTCGACCGTGCCATGCTACCGTCCCAACTCTCTTCCTTCCCCTAATTCTTTCCCACCCCTCCCCACTACCCGCTCTCTCCCTTGCTTGGGTACCAACCTGACTGTTCAACGCCTTGGGATGTCCTCCCGACGTGAGAGGCGCTCTATAAATGTAAGTTTATTGTTTGTTGTTTTCATTGTGTGCCTAAAACTTTCCAGAATCATGGACAGCCCTGATGAGGTAATGGAAGTAGTTACAGAAGATAGAGCTATAGTCAATATGACTAGAGTGAATATAGCAGCATCTTATGTATAAAGAGTTCTGTGATTCGAATCTCAGACATTCCATGCTGAGTTTGCTGGACTCATCTGGAGTTGGATGGGAGGTTGAATTGGCCACAGGCTTCAGGAGGAGAAAAACAGCCAGAGTTTGGTATTTTACAATTCCCTCTGCTGGTTGTGTGTGCCAGCCAGATGGGGAGAGGTTAGGCTCAGCTGGGACACCCTCTATGGTTGAGTGGCTTGCTGATGCTCATGCCAAGGCTCACACATGACAATTTTGGCAGGGTAGTATAGGGCGCTCAGTACCTGTGGCAACCACACCATGGAAATAAAAATTGGACCAAGAGCAGAGAGAAAGTGGGGAGAAAATGAGAAAAAACATTTTTTTACACAAAAGGAGAAGAAACTATCCAAGATTTGGTGCTGTATCAAATTCATGGATTATTATAACAAGGTGCACCCTTCTAGGGGGCACACTTCATTGGAACAGATTCCTGTAGCTTAGTGGTTACAGCACTTGCTTCATAAGTGAGAGAACCTAGGTTCGATTCCCAGCCAGGGTGAAACATTGGGCAAGGTTCCTTACTCCTTACATCTCTGTATACCTAGTAATAAGTAAGAAACAGGCTGTTAGCCGATCACTTTTCCGGAGGTAATAATCTCTTCAAATTAAAAAAAATCTACTACTGTGCACAATTGACTGCTGCGTTTCATCCACAAAATGTACAGTCAAGTCTCTTTACAGTATATTCTGTGAAATACTTTGCGATCTCTCAACTATGTGATAAGGTGCTATATCAAATGAAGGATTATTATAAATGGAAATTTCCATTCATATATGGAGATTCGACTAGTTTGATTTGGTTATTCTTAAACACGTGATGGGGTTCTATGTGTGTCAGCTGACCCAAATAAAATCCCATAAACTGCCACCTCCAGGGGTGATAAGACAAGGGACTCTATGGCAAGTGTCATGTTATATTAAAGTGCTGCTGGCAAAGACAGAGAACAGGGTTGTTATCAATACTAGTACTTGTACTGTAATACAAATGAGGTGTTAATCTAAGGTGTTAATCTAGTGAGTATATAAACATTCAAGGTCACTTTAAATAGTTATAACTTGTGCTTTTAATTGTATATGTTTCCAATTGTTTATTTCAGTGAGCGTTTGTAATTTGTAACAAAATGTGTTTCCATTTTGCACCTAATGACCATGTAATAATGCTCACATACCCTTTTTGTGCAAGTAGTTAATCGATTTGAAGCAGCATCAGGGCAACTGCAGAACTATAAATGGGTGCGGAGTTAATCACTCTGACAGCTTTTCAGAGTGAAGTTCCTCCACCTTTTCCCTTTGGTTTTGTTCAGAGCTGTGAAAGCAGGAGGTTCATATCAGGCTAAGACGATCACTTCACAAAAATCTCCTGCAGGTTCAAGTGTGAGTTAAAAGTCATTAGAATGAGTCAGGCAGGCAATTTAATTTAGTTTAATTTAAGATCTTGCAGCACATGAATTGACACAGGGGACAATTCTTACCGTTAACACATGTGGGAATGATATGCACATTCAGCTTCAAGCACTGCTGTGACAAACAATTATAGACTTGAGCAGTTTAAAATATAGCCCAGGTTCATGGTCATTCACAGCATAGGTCAGCTACAATGCAAATATTATTGTTCCATTCGTGGATGACTGAGACCCATCTGACATTTCCATTTGCCAAGCTGCTATTATTATAGAGCTGCTGAAATCGTTTTGTTCGGGTTTTCTATTGAAAATTTTTTGAAAGATAGTTCCTTAACTTTGAATTCCTTATGTTGTTTAAATAGAAACAAAAATCACAAGTGTCACAATGGTTACATAGCCTCCTATTTTCTCATTGAATAAGCAGCCATGGTGGGAAAGAGTGGGAAGTATATTTTGCGGTGATTTGGGGAACAAAAGGCTACTTCAGGATTTGGAAAGAACAAATATTAATTATGGTAAAAAATTATAAACGTTTGAGGCAGAATCGATTAACTACTTGCACAAACAGACAACACGTCTTGTAGCTTTCAACTAAACTCTTACACAAAAGTTGTCAAATCTGGAAATCTTCGCCCATAAAATACACAGTCAATTCAATTTACAGTATATTCTCTGAAGGCTTTGAGATGCCTCGAGGATGTATAAAGGCACAACATCAAATGCAAGGATTATTATTAATAATCTGCAGTTTCCTAGGAACTTTTCCACAAATGATTCCAGGCTAAAATAATCATTTACAGGTTAAAGCATCATAACAAAGAAATTGGGGAATTCATGATCAATACACGAAACACAGTGAATTTGTTTTTAAAAATAACCTTGTTTTAAAAAAGTCATGGCAAGTTACCATATGCTGCAAATCTTATCTGGAAACATCCATTTCTAAATACAATTATCACAGAAGCTAACTTGAGGAATACAAATGTGAATCCATTATTTCACTGCTGTGAAAGGCGACTGAGAATGTACTGATGAGATAAAGAATATACCTGAGATATCAAAAAATGTCTTTGTTGAAAGTTATCCTTACATTTGATACAGTGACTTTCTTGACAACTCGTCAAGGCGTCTCAAACCATTTCACAGGATACGCTGTAAAGTGTGTCCTGATTGATGATCTACTTCTCAGGCAAATGAGGCAGCCAATTTACGGTAGCAATGTCACAGCTATTAACAACAACAACTGTGATTTATATAGAGCCCTCCACACCGGATGGCGTCTCAGAGTGCTTCACAATAACGGATCACAGAGGCAAGCCAGGGGCAGGGGCAGAAAGGTGACCGAAAGGCGGTTGAAGAGAAAGGTATTCAGCTGAGACCTGAAACTAGGAAGAGAGGGGAAGAGGCAAAGCGAGTGAGGAAGGGAGTTCCAGGGCCTCGGGGCGCAGTGACTGAAGGCACGGTCGCCTATAGTGGAGCGGAGGATTCGGGGGACAAAGAGGAGGTCAGACCTAGTGGATCTGGTTTGAGGAGAGAGGTCGGAGAAGTAGGGGGGTGCAGAGGAGTGGAGGAATTTGAAAACAAGGGTGAGGATCCTGAAATCGATCATCTCTGGGACAGGGAGCCAGTGAAGTCTGGCAAGGACTGGGGTAATGGATGAGTGAATTAAGTGAATGACCAATTGTATTTGTTGGCCAGGACACCAAAATAAACTCTCTTTTCTTTTCAAGTACTGCTCTGGGATCTTTAATGTCCACCTGAAAAGGTAAACTGGACCTTGGGTTAATGACTCATCTGAACATCAGCACCAACCATGCTCCCACCATGGCACTGGAGTGTCAGCCCAGTGGCACTATGCGAGCTCAAAATCTCGACATACAGCTTGAACCCACAATATGCTGATTCACGGGTGAGAAGACTACCAACTGAACTAATTTACTGCATTAAAAAATGAGTGAACCCAGGCTTTAGCTGACTATAGTTCACCAACAGTTGATAATGAAAACTGCTTGTCGGGGAACATATTATAATAATAATAATCCTTGCATTTGATATAGCGCTTATCACGTCTTCTAGACATCTCAAAGCGCTTCACAGAATCTACTGTAAAGTGAATTGACCATATATTTATGGGTGAAACGCGGCAGCCAATTGCACACAGCAGTGTCCCACAAACAGTTGTGGATTGAAATGACCAATTTTATTATTGTGTTTTTTTAGAGCCCTCCACACCAGACGGCGTCTCAGAGCGCTTCACAATCACAGATTGCAGAGGCGAGCCAGGGCAGGGACAGAAAGGTGACCGAAAGCGCGGTCAAATAGGGGGGATTATTATTGTGGGGTAAGGAGACTTGCCCAAGGTTTCGCCCTGACCTGCCTGGATTCGAACACAGGTCTCATGTTTGTAAGGCGAGTGCTCTAACCACTGAGCTCTCAATTTCACTTGTGTATGGTACCTACCCCAACCTGCACAACAATATAAGTCAGATTCACAATATGTGCTTGTGTATTGAGTAACAATGCCAACTGAACTGATGCCCAATTGCAACAATGAGAATGTCACTCACTGATCATTATTAATATTGACGCTTACATTTAACATTGCGCTATATCATTAAAACTACTGCTGCAAAAGGAAGTGGATTTTTAGGCAAACACTGCAGCCAATTTGTACATAGCAAAATCCCACTAATAGTCAATAGTGACCGGTCAATTTATCTGTTAGGAAGAGTGACCAAAACACCTGGAGCAACTTATTTTTTCAAATAGTGACATAGGCAATGCCACCCGACCAGGCAGACAGGATCTCAGTTTTGTGTCTTATCAAAAGATGGCTCCTCTGACAATCCAGCGATCACCCAACACTGCTCTATTAGCTTATACTACAAGCTCATAGTCCTGATTTGAGGCTTGAACCCATAAAGTAGTACTAGTACAATTGAACCAAGTTGACACCATTATGAGTGTCAATGAAAAACATTTGCATATCATTCATTAAAACTTTAAGTGTCCAATCAATTTGAGTCTTTACAAGTCTTTGACAGAAATCATCCCAAAAGCTATATGATCAATACAATAAGACTCATAGAGAACACAATTCTATGGTTCTTAGGATTCTCAAATAAGAGAAACTGTGATACAAATGGTAGGATCCAGTGCAGGTAACAGACAAAATTAAATAGAAGAGAGGACTTGATCCATGATTGGAGGCAACTATATAGAATGGAATAGAATAGTCTCAGGAAGAGGTTCCTAGATCAGCAATAGAGCCTAGTGGATGTTTGAGAGCCTAGTAGTACCAGCCACCAATGTTCCTTTGTGAAAATGTAAAGGTCAAACCTGTCAACCAGATTCCTTACCTAAAAATACACAAATGGAGGGGATGTAGGGGAAAGGAAGGACCAACCAGATGGGGCAGAAAACAACACATTACTTTTGTAGAGCACCTTTCATGTTGGAAAAATGTCCCAAGGTGCTGGGCAATCAGGGATTTGGACCCAAGCAGGAGATTGGGTTTAGGAGGGATGGAGGGCAGTAAGGATAGAGGTACAAGGGTGACCAAAGGCACGGTTGAAGAGGAGGGTCATGAGTCATGCATCAGCTTCGACCCCCAACTGTCCTTCCTCCCCCACATCCGGTCCCTCATCAGCACCGCCTTCTTCTACCTCCAACAGATCGCCCGTCTCCGGCAATACCTAACCCCAAAAGCCGCTGAAATCCTGGTCCATGCCTTCGTCAACTCACAGCCGGACTATTCAAATGCCCTCCTCACCAGTCTCCCCTCCACCACAATCCATCAAATCCAACTCATCCAAAACTCTGCCACCCGCATACTCACCCGCACCAAACTTTGCTCCCCCATTACCCCAGTCCTTGCCAGACTTCACTGGCTCCCTATCCCCGAGAGGATCGACTTCAAGATCCTCAGCCTTGTTTTCAAATCCCTCCACTCCTCTGCACCCCCTACCTCTCTGTCTCCTCAAACCAGCTCCTGTTGCCTTCGTTCCACGGGTCTGGCCTCCTGCATGTCCCCCGAATCCTCTGCTCTACCGAGGGTAGAGCCACTATGCCCCGAGGCTCTGGAATTCCCTTCCCCACCTTCGCCTTGCCCCCTCTTTTCTCAGTTTCAGGTCCCAGCTGAAGAATTTTCTCTTCAACTGCGCCTTTGATCACCTTTCTACCCCTGCCCCTGGCTTGGTCCCGGGATCTACTATTGTGAAGCACTCTAAGACGCCGTCCGGCATGGAGGGTGCTATATAAATCAAAGTTGTTGTTGTTGTCGTTGTTGAATAAGGCAAGCGAGGGAGCAAGGCGAAGGGACTGTGGGATGGAGTTCCAAAGAGTGGGAGCAAAGAGGCTGAAGGCCTGACTGCCGATGGTGGGGCGCACCCAGTGTACATGACAATATTCCATTTCCAGGTATCTTGTGGGACGTGTGGGAGAAGTGAGGAATGATTTGCCATTATATTTGAGAGAAAAAAGATTTACATATTCATCTGTTCATTGTAAAACTCTGTTTCTCATACAAACTAATAGTAGTGATTATTATTTATAGATATTGTTTTAACTCAGAGATGCCACTCAATACCAGCCTATGCTTTTTTTAGGGGTAAACAAGGTGAGAATATCTATCTATTTGGAAGCAGTAAAGAAATGCTGTTTATGTCTCTGTGATATTTAACTAACCCTTCTTACCACTTAAGTATCCTAAAGCATTCCAACAGTAGACAATAAAGGCAAAATGAATAAGAATCTTACAATCCATAGGGAAAGAAAATTCAAATTTATATTGGAAAAGGAACATTCTGTAAGACACCAACTCAATGATCAGAGAATCCAAAAGCTAAAGCTGTGATCACCAAAGAAGGGGAATTGTCTACCATCCCTTGAGCTGGTTGGTTAAATAATGGAATAAAGGCATATTCAAATGCAGAATCTTGTCATGCCTTTGGGAATGGCCAACCCTGAAGGTAACATGAAGCCAAAAAATCCTACACAGATTGTGTAGTAGAACAAGTGAAAAATAGATCAAATGTAATCAGCGAAGTGATGTTCATCAAGGTGACAAACCTTATCTTCCAACAAAATCTATATTTCTGTACATAATGAAGTACTTGAAATGACATCTCAAAAATGCCTTAAGTTGCAAATAAACAAACATAATATGTCGTTTCAGAGATTAAGGAACACAGGAATTTATCAGACCTTGAGCTGACTGGATACTTCTCTAAGATGTGGACAAAGTTGCTCTGAGATTTAAACCCTTGATGAACAATTGCTTGAATTTGAGGCATTAACTGTCAGAGGGACAATTTTCTGAGGTGAAAAAAGTAAGTGAGCACTCTGAATCAACTGCAGGTGAGGAGTGAAGTCCCCATGGACTGAGAAAAGGGACTGAAATTATATAAGGCGATGGAACAAGATATAAATAGTGACCCACTTCAAAACCAGAGGAGCAAACCAAGGACAAATTAAAGGAAGATTTGGATAATAAGGCTGTCTGTTATCCTTCAGAACAGAGGTAAGCAATCAACAGAGGCTGTGAGGAAAGGAGACTTATTAACTAAGTAATTGAAGAGATGGAGCATTTTAAGTGCAATGTATGACCAGCGGACCCCATTATAAACTGTACATGAAAAGGAAGTAAGGAACAGATAGTTTGAAATTGGAAAGGTCGAGTTAACGGCAAAATTGGGAGAAATAGAAGCACAACACAAGCAGCGCTGAGTTGCTTCTGAACCATTTTTCTATAGAAAATAAAGTTGCAGATTGCGGAGACCAATTAACATGGCAATCAAAAACTTAGGGGCAGAAAAACCTAAACATAGAAATAATTATATATTCTCCACAGGAAAGAAAAACTGTGAGTGTGAAGAAATAACAGTCATGTGTATTTAAAGGGCAAGGAATGTAACTGGAGGGTGTAAAGTACGACAACCATATAAAATATGCAAACTGAGGAAGAATAAAAGCAAAATTTAAATGGTCTAAACAGTAAGAAGAAAAATGGGGGAGGGATATGCAACTGAAGGTATAAATGATTTTACGATATAATCGAGCAATACGGAAAATAAATACACTCACCCTCTAAGTCCAGATAGTGAACAGGAAAAACAGCAGCACAGCTCCGCTCTTGGCCCAGGTGATCACCAGGTTTGTGAGATCTGTGGGGATCAAAGGGCCAGAGGACGAAAGGAAAGTAACCCAACTTATCTAACTGACAGGTAACTTGTCTTGGGAGGGATCATCCCTCCCTTATGTATGTAATGCCAGTATAATAATAGTGCTAGATTTAGAAAATTACCCAACGAACAGACAGGCTTGTCAAGATCACCACATGGAACTAACGTTGACAACATATAACAAGTCAGGAAAGCTTGGGGGTAGTCTTTGTCACAACCATGGGATTCCAATGGCTAGATAATCCAGAATAAGGAAAAACAATGTTACTCTGGATAGGAACAGGAGGGACCAGGACAATCTTGAAGTTAAGTCAAATCAATAGGAAGCACTGACATCTTCCATTGAGCTGTTTAAATAACCTGGCCCGACCAGAAAACTTATAGACCCAATATATCGCCATGGCAATTTTTCATACTGATTAGATAGGAAAATTGAGGACAGAATTTTCTAAGTGATCAATTAAAACTCTGAAGACCAAACAGAAATAGTGGAATAGGCACATATGGAGTAGCAAATGCTGCTTTAGTACTCAAGGCAAATGGGGAGAAGAATCCATAAAAAAGTAATGAACTGTTTCCTTGAAGGGACAGAGTGAGTTAGAATAAGCATCAGTACAAAATCTTTTGTGCCATTCAAAGTGTTTGTTGATGAGACTGTAACTGTAAATAATATGAGATGAAAAGCAGACTAAGTGGCCATGAAAAATGAGAGGGATCACCTCATTCATAAGGAGAGAAAAACAAGATAGAGCTGAAATGTAGGCCACAGATTCTGAGAAGGAAACCAAAGGAAAGGAAAATGTCCACTGCAAGGACACACTGATGAATAGTTTTCCTCAGACTGATGTACCCTCAAGGTTAACGGAATAAGAATATCGCTTTCCAGATAAGCAAGGTGGAAGGTTCAGCCATTAAGCTATCTAAGAGTACAATGTAAGCCTTCAGGAAGAGCGGAAGCAGGCAAATTTGAGACATGGTGCTTGAAGATGTTGTCTCAGCTTGGTTCATTTATTGGTACTTTTGCCTCTGAGTCAGAAGATTCTGGGTTCAAGTCATACATTGGTTCAATTTCAGGTAACAAAAACAAAATTAAATTTGTATAGCGTCTTTCACGTTGAGAGGACGTCCCAAGGCGTGAAACCTTGGGCAAGTTTCCTTACCCCATACACCTAATAATAATCCCTTGAAAAAAACAATGTTCATCTCAATCCACGATTGTTTGTGGGACACTGCTGTGCACAATTGGCTGCCACGTTTCTCCCACAAATACTGTATAGTCAATTCACTTTACGGCATATTCTGTGAAGCACTTTGAGATGTCTAGAAGATGTGAAAAGCACTATATCCAATGCAAGGATTATTATTATTATACAACAGGACTTTGGAATCATATAGTTAGACTAAGACCCCAGTTTAGTACTAGGTGAGTGCTGTATCTTTGGACGAATCATCCTTCAGTCGGGGCATTAAACTGCAGTCCAGTCTGCCTGTTGAAGTGGACATAATAGACCCCGTGGAACTATTCGAAAAGAAAAGAGAATTTCTCCCAGTGGCCAATCATCTCACAGATGAAATCGTTCATTCACTTTATGGCTGCTTTGGGACATTGTTGTTTGCAAATTGGCAGCTGGGTTCACCTGTAAATAATGTCACTATACAGTAGATCTTGTGAAGCACTTTGAGATATGTCAACAATGTGATAAAGTGCTATATCAAATGCAAGGAATATTATTACCCAAGGTGGCAACATTCAAGATTTCATTATTTATCAATTAAGAAATATTTCAAAGAAATATTTCAAATAACTTAAAAGGTCTTAAACATGCAAACAAATATATTCAAGAACACTGTAATTTTTACCTAAATTTTTAAACATCAAAACATCGGGAGTTAAACTGCTGCTTCACCTATTATTCCCCAAACATTAAATTCTCTGAAGGCAACTTGAGATATGCCCACCTCCGTCCATACCTCACAATTGTCACAGCTGAAACATTTGTCCATGCCTTCGTCACTTCCTGGCTGGACTATTCCAATGCCCTCCTCACTGGTCTCCCCAGTTCCACATACACAAAATCCAACTAATTAAAAATTCTGCTACCCAGATTCTCCGTCTCCCCATCACACCATTCCTTGCCGGAAATTCTGGAACTCTCTCCCTCAATCCCTCCACCTTGTCCCCTCCCTCCCTCCCTAAGTTCAAATTTTACCTAAATAACTTCCTTTTTGATCATGCTTATGGTCTCCACCCCACTTCCTCTCCCACTGGTTCATTGTCAAACTCGGCCACTGTGAAGCGTTTGGAACACTATCCCACGTGTAGAGTGCTATATAAAAGCAAGTTGTTGTTATAATGCTGGATAATATCAAGATATATTTGATCGTTCTACCTAGATAGAATTTATACAGAAGTAGCATTATTTAAAGAATTATTAGTATCATACAGTAATTTAAAATATTGAAGAGATACCCCTTATTCAAGGGGTACCATATCCTTTATCTCAATCTGAATCAAGGTAGTATTCAAAGAATAAGGCCAGAGTGTCCGTTTTTCAGACTCACAGTTGACAACAGAGACTTTGAAGTCCAATGGAAACACTATTTTCAGCGCTTAAGAATTATCTTCGCTAAATGCAATTCAAGATAGCGGTACCAAGGACTTTTCAGATAAGTTTTGGGCATTACCATCATTGCGAAACTGAGCACATTTAAAAATACATTTTAAATAAGGAACAGTTTTTCTTTTGAAATACTGCGATTTTCAACCCAAGAAAATAAAACAGAAAAGAGGACAGTATCACAAAGACATGATGATAAAGTGTAAGAATGGAAATCATCAAGCATTACAGTGAAATTTGTAATGACTAAGAATGTAATGATTTGAGTGGTTCAAGTGAATACGGTGAAGGAGGCTAACATAAGCAATTGGTAGATGTAGCGGATCATCAAGACTGAACTATAAGCTGAAGCTCTTATGCTCTTATTTACTTTTTTTTATTATTCAGAGAGCGTTCCTGAGCCAGATTGATCCACAGTATTCCAGGTCACTGCTATGACAGCAGAGCCAGACTGGCTCATCGGCAGGACTTGGAAAGGCAGATCAGTCACTGGGGACAAGGACTCTTCCCACACAGCTCCTGTTAACCTTGCAAGCCAAAGCTCTAACAAGCAGGGTGGTCCTGGATGGACAAGCAGTGGGAAAACTGGCCAGACAGTGCTATCAACAACAACAACAAAAAAATTACACTCGTATAGCACCTTTCATGTCCCGAGGATGTCCCAAAGCCCTGAACACTCATTGTTTCAATCCGAGCTGGGGTCGAGGACGGGGAGGATGGAGGGAAAGGGGGGAGATTTGGGGTGAATGATTGAAATGTAAAATTTAGTTTGGATGTTCTGAAGCTTGGTGATGGGCTTACGAATGTGTCAGACATTTGGCTGACTGAAAAAAGGCATCACAGAGATATGTGTAATAGGAATAAATGTGATGACGGTCTGTAATCTGACAGTACATTACTATGTGGCAAAATCAATAGTATTGAGATAGAGTATCAGCAAATAAACTCACATGTATTTATTATCCAGCCATCTAAAATCGCATAGTTTGCAAATCAGAGTCTCGAACACCTCCTGCTGCTTGGCCATACAGAACTACCCTGTCAGCTAGGGCTTTGGCTTGCATTGTTAATGGGAGCTGAATAGGAAGACTTCCTGTTCCCAAGTGAACCTTCCAAGCGCTGCCAAAGAGCCAGGCTGTCAGCAGTGCCCACAGACCACCACAGAGGATTGAGCCATTTCTGATGTTTTATTGCCAAACATGTTACCTTGGCACCAGCTGAGCTCCGAGGAGAACCCCATTTATCTCCCCCCAAGGAGCATAGTCATTGGTTAGTCATTCAAGAAAACATTGCTAAGTAGAAACATACGTATCTCAAACCTGTATCACATACATCAGTGAAATAAGATGACGACAAACATGTAAAATGAATGACTAGTATCAGTTAAAAGACTACTGTAATATTAAAAAAGTAGAATATTTTATTTTCACATTTTCTCAAAGAAATAAATTGTTTGATAATCCAATTTTAGAGAAACAAATAATTCCGGCATGCTATGAAGTCATATTAACCAAATTCACATTCCCTATGCCTCACCCCATTCCTTGCCTTCTTCAAAACCTGCCTCAAGACCCACTTCTTTGATCGTGCCTTCATCATGTCATCCTCCAAGCTCTCAATCCCTCCAACCCCTAGCTCGAGACCAAATCCTGACTTTCCAACACCTTGAGACATTCTCCCAACATGAATTTGTTGTTGTTTATTATATGGCTTGCAAGCTAAATTTATGAAGGCGGGTAAACCAACAGTTTCGACAATTACTGATGTTCATTTGAGGCTGATGTGTTTTTTTGTGATGAACGGTTTCAAAGCTTTCAGTGAAGGTCACACATTTGAACCTCTTTGTGACTGTATTGATTTTAAAAGTATGGTAGACTTCCAAGCCTGCAACATCTTGTTTATTTTTACAGGTTTTTTCAATTGATCAATTACTGTTAACACTTCTAGCCTCCCGCTGTTATTTTTCCCTGCCTTTAATGCAGGGCTAGGAACTACAAACAACAACAACTTATACTTATAGAGTGCCCTCCACACTGGGTAATGTCAGAGCGCTTAACAGTGGCAGTGCTGGGGTGTGGAGTTGGGAGGAGGTGGCAGTAAGCATGTAAGCTTAGTCGAAGAGGAAGGTTTTCAGACAGGACGTGAAAAGACGACGAGAGGAGGAAAGGTGGAGGGATTGAGTGTGTTCCATAGTTTGGGGGCATAGTGGCTGCCAGCGAGACCTCTGATGGTGGGGACAAGGGAGCAAGGGACGAGCTGGAAGCTGGATGCACCGGGTAGTGTTTCGGGGAGTGGGAAGTCGGAAAGGTGGGGAGGTGCTAGGGAGTGAGTGGATTTGAACATGAGGGTGTGGATCTCTACATTGATCTGTTTGGTGACGGGGAGACAGTGAAGCCTGGCCAGAACTGATGAGATGTGGGTACACAGTTTGGTCTGGGTCAGTATGTGGGTCGCTGATTTCTGAATCAGCTGGTTATTTTGAATGGTGTAGCTGGGGTTGACCGATGAAGAGTAAGTTGGGTGTAATCCAAGTAGGAGGTGACAAACAGATGCATAAAGGTTTTGGTGTAAATGCATCCGTATCTGTACCTTGGGGTAAGGTACAGATAGAGGTGAGCAATGTGGTGTAAGTGGAAGAAGGCAGTGCTGGTCAGGGATCACATGTGGGGGACGAAGGATCGCTGGGCATCAAACCAGATGCCTAGATTGTGTACTGGTTCGATGAGTCTGTGGGATAGCCCAGGGAATTCTATAAAGAACTATAACAAACTATAGAGAACTATAACAAACATTCTTCTAGGTTAGCTAAAGACCCATCAAGTAGAAATAAGTCTGAAAGACACATGAGCCTGCCATTTAAGATTGAAATGGGAATCAATGTTGTATCACAGCTATAATAATGATAATAATAATAATAATAATACTTGCATTTGATATAGCACCTTGTCACATTTTCGAGTCTCTAAGCACTTTATAGAATATACTGTAAAGGGAATTGACTGTGTATTTTTGTGGGCGAAACATGGCAGCCAATGGCACACTGCAATGTCTCACAAACAGTCATGGATTGAGTGACCAATTTATTTATTAATTGAAGGAATTATTAACCCCAGAAAAGCGATCCATCAATCGACTGGCAACCGGGTACCTACTTAATGCTAGTTAAAAAAAGAAGTTTAGAATAAGGAGACTTGCCTAACATTTCGCCCTGCCAGGAATTGAACTCAGGACTCTAACATAGCAGCACTCTATCATATCATGCACCATAGCTGCAGTCTTTGCTCACAAAAAAAGGCCACTACTTTTTTTGTCAATAAGCTTTAAAGTATATCGTGTGAAGTGCCATTGGATATCCCCCTGACATGAAAGGAACTATAAAAATGTAAGGATTATTATTTGGATTGTTATTACCAAGAGACCAATTCATATTGTTTTCAAATCTCCAACTGCTGCACTGCTTGTTTAAAAAAAATCCACCCTGTTAGATAACGTTGCACTAATAAATATTACATTTCACAATAGCCGAAAAAATAAAAATATAGAAATCTACCAAAAGAGTTCAAGTTTGAACATAAGTAAAACAACAGACAAGCAAAGCCCCAGCAAACTTCATCCCTCCATTTCCCTATTTTACCAAGCACAGAATTCTACGTAATTTTGAACAACCCAAACATTTGTGCCTCTAAACTATGTGGCATGTTGTTCCAAATACCTAACACAGGCTAGGTTATGTCCCACACTGATCAATAAATTAGTGGGGGGTTTTCCCATTGCCTGTTTTAGATGGGATTTCCCATTGTTTGCTTATTCCATCAAAGTTCATTAAATTTACCAGCATGTGAAAGAGAATCACTCGCCCAACCACGGTCTGATCAAAGTGTTTCAGAGACATACTCTGCTGTTCCTGTTAAATGTCACAGTTTTATTTTTTCTTGTTGAAGTGATTTTCCTATCTTGTGTCTATCTTATGCTGATTGCTAAAAATAGCCATCTTGGGAAGTCCTATTAAAAAGTCATAGCATATAGATTTCTATATTTAGCAATCAGTGTTAGATGGATCCAGTTGAAAGTTACTCTTTCTAGATCTCCTCTGCTGATTCATTAATATTCACTCAGGTTGAAAAATCACAGGCAAAACTATATGGCATAAATTACATCTGTTGCCAGAAAAAGCATCTCAAGATATAAATTTTTGTCATCTGCAGGGAACCCAATGCTCGACACACTAACCAAACCAAGATGGATCGCACCAAGTTTGATCATAAGAAAAACAAAAGCCCAATGGAAGTTCTCAAGTCCCACGTGAAACAAATTGAAATTTGTGAAAATAAATGTCAGTAAACCTTTACCCAAAGATTTGTAGATTATTCAGACTTACTTATTCAGACTGCTATATTTGATGCTGTATACCTTTCAGTGGGGTATACAGTCTTTTCCCATGCCTGAAGTTTTGTATATTCTCGATACAGGAGGAAAAACACATAGTAGACTTACCTGTTGTTACTTGAAAGAGATGAGGAGCTAACAATCACTCCTTACCCAAATTCACCCCAAATTCAAACTATTCATCTGAATATTATTTGCAGGACATCACTGGGGCAAATTAACTGCTGGGTTTTCCCTCCATAAAAACATTTTCATACTTTCTCGTTTCGTAAAGTGTTTTGTGTCATTTTCCTTTATGTTAAATACGCTATATAAATATACATTAGGTTTGTTAACATTTAAGGAGACCTTCTCCCCCAGACAAAGATCTGATCAAAATGCTGGCAGAAAGCATGGCTTGTCACTTACATATTAAGAATTTTAAGTGCCACCAAGGCAGAAAACATTCTTCTTAAAAAATAGGCGAGAACCTTGAATAGTGCTGACAGGATACTGATTATACCCCATTGAAAAGTCGAGACAGTTTGGAATAGAAAACATTTGCAGGATTTTAAACAGGAGCTAGGCTGACTGACACATTCAATTCCCACAACTACTATTATCAAGAAAGAAATAATAATTTTTTTTAATTGCCAAGCCTAAGTAATAAGAGACAAGAGGCAGACAAAATCAAAAGAACAAAGATATCTCTTAACCTGCTTTCTCAGAGCTGGCAGTGATGGTGGTGGTTGTGATGGATGTGAAGGTGGTCTTTACGCTGTCCTTGGGAGTAACAGGTTTCTGCTTATTTTTCATGGCTTCCAGTGCTTTGAGCTTCTTGGCATGTTTAGTGCCTTTGTAGTGTGCCCCGGCTTGGCTCTACAAAGGAGAACAAATGAACCATGCAATAAGGCTCATTTCTTAACTGTCATCCTCTGTATTGGTAAAAATACAGAACATCTTTCAATAATGGGCACCACAATTGCACGGCAGCTGGTAAGTCCACTAAGTTACTTTGGAAGCAAAAGTGGACTGAGGAGTAAGGCAACTCAAACACATTGGTTTACCAACAACAAGTGCCCCTTATTGAAAGAACTTTTTAGACAGTATTAGTGTTCATCAGAAAAAAAATAGAAAAACACACACACAAGACAAAAGCACATGCATGTTACTGATACTGAAAATTAAATGACATGAAACATCAAGAAAGACACTGACAGGTAGCATTGTAAATTATGAAACGTTTAAGCTTTTAAAAACAAAGTACAGTGGTTAATCTGTGTTACCTTCACATAAAGATTGCAGTAAACTATAATAAATTACTCTGTCTATCCCGCAAGTGTAGAAATTCTGATAATCTACCAATGAGTCACTGGATGAGCTTTAGTTTTATGATTGAAATAAACTGAACATTGCATTGTTCCCAGCTGTGTATTCCATTTATACCACAGAAACAGGAATACATTTGCTTTAAATAAAATGGTTTATGTCTTTTTCAGTTTTTATGAGGATTATTGGAACTCTGTAGGTGCTAATTCAATGCATTTCATTCCTACCATGTTGTGTGAGTTGCTTGGTTAACTATCTCCAATAAAAGCAGCTGCAAATACCATTTGGTCTTACTCAGATTTACCTCCATGGTTTCATGGAAAAATAAAAACTGGATTCATGAAATAATTCATATATTTGCATACGTTGAAACAAAAGCAGTGTTTGGTACTCTAAACAACAGGCTGTAAGTGTGGTATCATTGCCAAAACAGATGAATACATTCAATTTAGGGCAGAGGCAGCAGAAGGAGAAATAATTCTACTCGAGATATTAGAGGAAAAAAGTCACTTCATGTTATAGAAAACACCTCAATACCTTGGATACAAATCTGTATGAGTATTATTTGTATATTAAGGAGTCCTGTTGAAACACACTTACAATAGTTAAAGCTGTATTAAACTAAATAATAATAAGCTTTGCATTTGATACAGCACCTTTCACATCGTCAAGATGTTTCAAAGAATACAGAATATACTATAAAGTGGTTTGACTGTATTTTGTGGGCGAAAGGCAGCAGCACAATTATGCACAGCAGTGTCCCACAGACGGCCATGGAGGGAGTGACCAATTTATTTGGGGGATTTGTTGGCCAAGACACCAGGAGAAACTCCCTTCTCTTTTTGAATAGTTCTATGGGATCTTGAACATCCACCTGAACAGGCAGACGGAACCTCAGCTTCATGTCTCATCCGAAGGACAGCATCTCCGACAATGCAATACCCACCCAAGCACTGCATTGGAGTGTCAGCTTTGACAATGTAATTCCAAGTCCTGATGTGGGGCTTGAACCCACCACCTTGTAACTCAGGTTGACTGCACCAGGCTGACACACATATGAAAGTTATTCATGTCCAGTGACATACAGGTTATATCAATGGCACCAAAAGACACATCTAGGTAAATAAATCATGTAGCTTCCTATGTAGTGCCATATAATGAAGTTACAAGTCAGAAGCTTTTATTTAAAAAGAAGAAATATCCATCATTCTAGACACGGTGTTATTGTATTCTGTGAATTGCAGTGTAAAAAAATAAGGTACTGTATTTGTCACATAGTGCAAATCCCTCTACCCCCTCCACATAACTTACAAATGTAAAATCTCAAGATCACAGATTGGTTTGGATAATGAAAGTCCATCAGTACCTCCCCTTCTGCCCCCCAATCACAGCATCAAGCTGCTTTTTAAATGAGTTCAATGTCCTGGCCTCAACAACTTTACCTGACAACTTGTCCTGGTCATTGATTACCCTCTGATTAAAAGTTTATCCATCTTTTATATATCACATAATATGTCAGAAAGTTTCCTTGATTTGTTATTCTTAAGATACAGAAGTAAATTTCACTGTACAGAAAGAAGGTAATTTCACTGTTTTATTAAACGTTTTCGAGATTTTGGCTGTAATTCAATTAAATGTATGGAAAGCTTTCTTGAGAGTTAATTATTGTTAGAAATTATCAAGCTGACTCCCAGTTTTTATCAACAGATTTAATGAAAATGAAGGGTGCACAGATTTTGATGTATAAATCTGCTTTGGGATGTCCACTTTAATACAAACTATAATACTGTACTTAAATACAGATCAAGAAAACAATCAAATTCTGCTGAGTAAATCACTGGACAATGTAATAGATTTGATAAAATTAAAACTGAAAGGCTATGAATCTGAAGTTTGGACTTGCCAGCTACCCCTCTTATAAGCTTTCAATGTTTTGTAACTTTTATAAGGTCTCACCTTTTCTTCTGAAACTTTCTTGCAAGTTCTTAAGTTGCGAATGTGGTGTTGGGAATGCTATAAAATACAAAAAAGTGTTCAGCAAACTTCTCATCTGTTCGCTCTACACGAAGGATGCTGTATAAATACAAGTTTTTTTTTATAAATGCTATAAATCATATTGCAATCGACCATTGTACCATGTGTTTGGGATGTAATTGCAATAAAAATGACAGATTGTTGTTCCAATCATTCTCCCTTTGCAAGATATCATTAGTTTGCCAAAGAGATTTTCACGAACGCAGTATATCTATGTCACATCCTTTTATACTCTTGAGTGTACTTGTTCATCTGTAGCACTGAGAAATCACTTTACATGAATATTAACAGGCAAAGTGGGAATAACACATTACTTTATATGTTAGGAATATAAATCTATTCCTATATACTATAGCTGGGTATATAATCTTTTGCGATCCTATCTCCCTGCAAACACATTATTTTTGTAGATGGACTAAATAGATGAACAATTAATACAAGATTTTTACTTGATGGACAAATGTTGTTTTGTACTGGATCAAAGCCAAGGAAAGAATGATATTGATCACAACGCAAAATGAATATGTTTACATTAAATTCCTGTTGCAGAGAAACTAGAATAACTAACAATAAATACATACCTGTATATAAATGTAATGTAGTATTCTTGAATGCAGGTGGGAAAGGAGTATGTGATGTGACATTTATCATTGGAGACAATTATCACATCACTTATCTCCATTTTCTCTCTATCTGTGCAATAAAGTAATTTTATTGACAGATCTGTTACCTGAGATCATCAAAATATAATAATGATTGCCACATTCTATACCTAGTCAATAAATCCTATTGTTTACACTTATTGTTAAAATTCAGTCTTTCATTTTAGGTTTGCCATTTTGATAAAACTCCTACACAGCACCGTATATGTTTGAATACACGTGTAATGTTACTCTTACTTACTTTATATATGCAGCTTAATGTGTTATTTTCTATACATAGCTATATATTCAAATGTTACACACCTACCCACTTTCAAATTTAAAAAATCAATTCATATTACAATTAACCTTCTCTGTGGTTAACAAAATTAATCTGTATATTCTAAATATTATAGATAAAGGTTGGTCTGAGATATGAGCTAATGTTTATAAAAAGACAATAACAGATGGACATAGTAACCAATATTCATGCAGAAGCAAATGGACACCAATTAAGTTAGCAAATCGTTCACTCTGTACTTCATATGAATAATTTATACATTCACATAATTTCTACAACCTGGATTGATGCAATGCATTGTACTAACTGGAGCTGACTGGTTAAGTCACTTAACAGGACAAGTTGAAAATCAGAGAACCAATTTGTGGCACAGTAACTTGAAGAAAAAGCCTTAAGGAATACCCTTGTGATTCATATCACAAGCGATATGAATTGGTCCCATGTTGCATTTATCTTTTGTATTGGTTTATTTATAGATTCACTCCCAGGAAAGAATAGTCAGTTCTTAAATGAAGCAATTATATATCCTTTATCAGCCTGACAACAATGTAGAAGAATGTTTAGAACAGGCAAGGTATTGTCTACTGAACAATACAGCATTGACTACAATTTTTAATATACAGTATTTTAATAATTTAATAATGTTATGGGACTGACTCCAAGTAACTGGCAGCAAAGTAGAAACAACTGCACTTGTGAATATGCATTTGTTCCTAGGGGATCTGGTATACACTGAATGCTAAAAATAGTGATATTTTTCAGTCTTTGAGAATATGTGCCAACATTGGCCTAATGGGTTGGCTGACAGCAAGCACACGCTTTATCATACTGCCCTAGGAATATTTTGCTCTGGAGATACAATGTAGACTGTAATTGATGGTCACCGTCCGGAGACAACATTATTGTCACATTGGTATTGGTGTTGAAAGTAAGGATTTAGTGTGCAGGATACTTGACAACCCATTCAGACATAACTGCTTCATAAAGCAGTTATCACCTGCTGGATGGTAACATTATAAACAAGTATTCAACACCTGAAGAATATGTTTTAGTGCAAAATTGCCATGGCAGTGTGGATACAGAAATATTAGCATTTTAATTACTGAAAGGACTAACAATGTGTAGTCCATCTTATACTTGGATCAGAAATTTAAAACAACAGAGGAACCCTTGTTGATTCGTTAAAGCTTTAGTTTAACTCTACATGAAATAAGTGTTCTCAATGTTACATCTGTCTACATTGTACAGGATATAAATTCTTACCCATTGCAGCTAAGCAATGAACATATAGCGCAATTTATTTTAGAAATAGAAGCAAAACTGTGAGGGCTTGAAATCTTAAGTAAATCCATCCTTTCCCCCCAACTAATAATAATAATCCTTGATTTGATAGAAACATTTAATATAATGCCTTATCACGTCTTTGAGATGTCTTAAAGCGCTTCACAGAATATGCTGTAAAATGAACTGATTATATTTTGTAGGCAAAATGCTGGAAATCCACAATAATCAAAAACAAGCTATCATTTCATTTGACCTACTCTCTGTGCTGATGAAGGGCCACACTGGAAACATTAGGCTAATGTTCATTCTTCAGACTCCGATTGACCTAATGTGGATTAAAGCAATTCTGTTTTCATTTGAATAGATATTTTTCTCCTGATCTAACTTGTTTATCTGCAGCATTTATTCTGCTGTTTCTTGTGTGACTTGGAAGATCATCAAGGGATCATTCAGGCATGAGAAGGGTATTACTTTTACATTTGGGATGGAGAGCGGGCTGAAGTGTGGGCTGAAAATTAAATTTTAGGTGGGGGGGGTCTGGGGGTGAAGGATTTGCAGCCTTTTGCAGCCATTTCTGATACTAGTGTTTGTCACTTCACTCCTCAACTATTCAAGAGCCCTCCTCACTGGTCTCCTCAGCTGCATAACATCCAGATAATGTAAAACTCAGCTGTGCAAATACTCACTCATACTAAACGTGGTATGCCAAGCACACCAGTTCTAGCCAGGCTCCACTGGCTCCCATTCGCTGAATGGATCGATTTCAGGATCCTCACACTCGTTTTTAAATCCCTTCATTCCCTGGCACATCCCTGTTTCTTGGACTTGCTTACACCCCAACCCACTGTCTCTACTCGATTGGCTCTGGCCTCCTGCATGTCGCTTGTGCCCTCTGTACCACCATTGGTGGCTGCTTTCAACCACTTTGCCCTGAAACTCTAGAAAACTTCCTCTATGACTCTGCTTTGTTCTCTCCCTCCCCATCTTCAGGACACGCCTGAAGACCTTCCACTTGGACCATGTTACGGTCTTCATACCCCAGCTCAAAGTCGTACTCTGCCACTGTCAAGCTCTCTGAGCGCTATTCCGTGTGAGGGGAGCTAAATAAATGTAAGCCGCTGTTGTAGTTTATAAACTTCTTTTTTTTTACTAGTTTTTAACATTACAACCAAAGAACATGTAAACCAAGGAACACACATTTTTTGTCTATGTGATTTTTTTTGAAGATAAGTGCTGACATTTAGTGAGGAGAAATACGTCTTTTAATTCACCCTTTTCACTGTTGTAAATTAAAACTCATACACAATGGGACTAAGCGACCAATGGCGAGGGAGTGGCTGGAAAACCAGTTGCTGGTCCAATGGAAGTCCTGGGGAGAGCAGAGATTGTCTAATAGGAGCCCTGACACAGATGGGCACCATACAATAGCAATGCAACAAAGATCTGAAACTGTCCAATGAGAGCGGGCACCACCACCAAGAACGGCAGGTATCCAGGTCAGGTTCTGTGAGATTCAGGAGACTTAACCCACCCCCTCAACCAACCCCCCCACCAAATCTTAATCAAACTCCACCTCTGTAGTTCAGGAAAACTTGCATTTATACAATGCCCATCACGCAGGCAGTGCCTCAGAGCACTTAACACTGGCAGAGCCTGACACTGAACCAGGGGAAGAGAGGATGTGACCATAGGCATGGTTGAAGAGGAAGGTCTTCAGGTGTGATCTGAAAAAAAGGGAAGCAAGGGCCAAGATGGAGGGATTGAGCGCGAGAGTTCCAAAGTTTTGGGACGTAATGGCTGAAAGCAAGGCCTCCGCTGGTGGATCAGAGGGGACAAGCAACTAGCAGAAGACCAGAACCAGCCGGCTGGAGGGAGTAAGCAGGTCTGAGAGGTGCCTGTGTATGAAGGGATTTGCAGATGAATGTATGGAGCCACCAAAGCGTGCAATCCATTTACCAATTGATTGATTTTCCCCTATTAAAATTCTTTTTGCTGTTTTCTTCAAACTTGTTTTTTACTGCTTAAGGACAAGTGTTAAAGTCACAGAATTCCTGAGAACCAGTGATGCCGATGATAAAAGTGAGACCCTTAATAACACGGATCCATAAAAGTTTAGAATATATTCTATCAAGTTAAAAATTCCAAACCATTGAGATGTATCCCAGATCTCAGCTGGTCTTCTTGCTACATAATTTTCATTAGTTGGAAACCTTCAATGCGTAGTCAATAATCACATGATAATCATAGCCAGTTTATTTGGCTGTGGTGCATTGGAACTGGTATAATTTAGAATAAAAAATGTCTCCCTGCTTACCCTTGAGTCACCTATAGGCTTGAATCTTCAAGCCTTTCACAGTTTGTCGCCTTCCATTTTCACATTCCCTTTCCTATAAAAATACTTGCATTTGTCATAGTACCATTTACGCCAGGAGGATGCCTCAAAGTGCCTCACAGGATCACAGAATTTACTGTGAAGTAGAGTGAGTGTGCATTTGTAGAGGCACATGACAGCCCAATTGCATACAGCAATGTCCCACTAAAAGGGGATATATCACAGAACCACAACCCTACATGACAATTTACATAGCTCAGTGATTAGAGCACTCAAGTGAGACAACTGTGTTCGATTTCAGGTAGGGCGAAGCCTTGGGCAACTTTCCTTACTACACACATCTGGTAATCATCCCATAAGGAAAAAAAACAATAATAAATCGGTCACTTCAATCCAAACTGTTTCTGGGACAATATTGTGCACAATTGTCTGCCGCGTTCCACCTACAAATATTCAGTCAATTAACTTTACAGTATATTCTGTGAGGCACTTTGAGATATCTAGAAGACGTGAAAAGCACTATATCAAATGCAAGGATTATTATTATAACCTGAGTGGAAATTCCTCCCACCATACAATGCAAATCTGCAATACACAACTATAACATGTACACAAACGGTACCCCAAAGGGCAAACTGTCTTGTTGACTTTTTCTGCCACCTTCTAACTTTACCATTATTTTATCCATATAAATCCATTATTTATGAAATGTTTTGGGATTCAAACAAGCATTTGAAGGCATCAACTGTTCTTTCAGAATATGTGCAACATGTGGAAATGTATTCAGTGGAGATGAAACAAATTCCCCCTCTAAATCATGAGGAGTCCAGTTATGTACAATTGAAGACATCATTACTCACAACTGGATGATGTGAGATTTATCTATATTTAAAGGGGCCACAATCCAGCAAAAAGTCTTTGAATAAAATCCCTAATTAACTAATTTATTTATGGTCCGCAGGCAACACAAACAGCCACCTTGTTTAATAACATTTCTTAAAACATAAAGTTAACTATAAAGCACTGTCACACAAGGAACACAGGCTCCCGGGGGAAGAAAGCTGGCCATGCATCACCGCTACCTGCTGTGTGTTGGGCACAGGGAACATAGGAACACAAGGAGGCCATTCAGCCCCTCGAACCTATTCCGGTTTTCTATTAGATCACGGCTGATCCGTATCTCAACTCCAGAGTTGTGGCGACCTGTAGCTCAGTGGTTATAGCACTCGCCTTACAAGTGAGAGGACCTGGGTTCAATTCCAGGCGGGTCAGTGCCAAACCTTGGGCAAGTTTCCTTACTCCACATGCACGCCTAATAATAATCCCTCAAAAATAAAAAACAATAAGAAACTGGTCATTTCAATCCACGACTCTTTGCGGAACACTGCTGTGCGCAATTGGCTGCCGCGTTTAACCCACATATACACAGTCAATTCATCTTACAGTATATTCTGTGAAGCGCTTTAAGATGTCTATATAACAGACACGAAAAGTGCCATATCAAATGCAAGGATTATTATTATTATATTGGCAAATGTATTTCATGTTAGAAATTTGAATTTAACAACAACAACATTAGATTTGTATAGCGTCTTTCACGTCAGGAGGACGCCCAAGATGCTGAATTTAAATTAATAATGCAAACTGCAGGTTGGCTGATGTTACTATAAACTACTGTCAATCAAAGATAAATTTAATATTTGAAATATAGAGTGAAACAAATTAAACTTTAAACTCTTCACAGAACTACGCTGCAAAGCATTGAGAGATGTCACAGTGTAAGGGTTGATACACAAATAAAGAAAGCAGATTATAAATGTGAGAAAAATAGTGGTGCAGGCATTTGGTCACTGAGAACAGGGGAAGCAGTTATGTATGATTTGAAAATAATTTGTTTTCAAATTTCCGTGGCCACATCTGCTTGATTATCTCCGCTACGGCTGGCTGAATAATTAAATGCTGTGCCAAAGGCTGGTGCATAGAAGTTCTGAACACAGCTGATGTTTACCATTAGTTGCTAGCATCTGTGTTTTGATGAATTCTTTAAAGGGCGAATTCAAGATAATGGAATATCTATTTGGAACAATTCTTTTTATCTAGAGCTAAGGTAACCCCATGTGAATCAATTATCTCTGTTCCCTACTGAGCAATTGCTGGCTTCATGAATAAATTGTGTGAAGTTACAAGGGGAAGAGCTCTCTTATTGAAAAGAGTAAACATATTGAAAGTATCATTTTGTGTTTTTTCTAAATAATTCCTGATTTTTCTTTCATAGGAATAGGCCTGGGCTTGGAAATATTTTTTTTTAACAATGATATAATATAAAAGTAAGGCCAATGAAAGTCGTGTTGAAAATAAATTTTGTTGTGCAATGTCCTTTTTGCCACTTGTGTACCATATTATTGTGTCGTCCTCCATCCCTCGTGCAGCGACGGTTCTCAATTATTTAACAATGATGATCTCCGCCCTACGGTTGAGACTATGGTGGTTAGGATTAATTTACTCTTTGCTGATCACTAAACCTGAGGGAGTGAGATTTCCCTTTATATAGTAAAGTTAAGTCACTATGGCTGGTAAATTTAGACCAGTGGGGAAAGATACCCTTCACTTTGCCAAGGTTTCTAAATTTGTGACCATCTGAGAATTTGCAAGGATAAATTCTCGTTCTCAGATAATAATAATCCGTCCAAAAAACTCCACAATAATAAACATTGGTCATTTCAATCCATGGCTGTTTGTGGGACACTGCTGTGTGCAATTGGCTGTCTCGTTTCGCCCACAAAATATACAGTCAATTCACTTTACAGTATATTCTGTGAAGTCTTTTGAGACGGCGATAAGACATGAAAAGCATTATTGCAAATGCAAGGATTATTATTAAACTGAGGTCCCATGGCACTGTCCCAAATCACTTGACAGTGGCGGAGCATGATGCCGAGCCAGGATGGGGGGGTGGGGGGAAGAGGTGACCATAGGTCCAGTCAAAAACAAAGCTCTTCAGGTATGACCTGAAGATGGGAATGTAAGGGGCAAGGTAGAGGGATAGTGGAAGTGTGTCCCAGAGATTTGGGGTGAAGGGGTTGCTGGAGGAAGAATAGAGGGCACAGGGGACATGCAGAGGGCCAAAGCCAGTTGAGCAGAGAGGGTTGGGGGTTAAGCAGATCGGTGAGATAGGGAGGTGTCAAGGCATGAGGGTATGTGAAAATGAGTGTGAGGATGTTAAAATTGATCCATTCAGTATTTGGGAGCCTGGCTAGAACTGGTGTGATGGGTGTATGGACATTGGTGGGGTGGCAGAGCTTTGGATCAACTGGATCCTGTGTATGATGGAGCTGGGGAGACCATCGAAGAGTTCGTTTGAGGAGTTGGGAGGTGACATACTTTTGCATCAGGATAAATTAGAGTCAGAGGCAGATAATGTCCTGGAGGTGGAGGAAGGTCCTGGCTAGATGTGGGCTTAACCCAACGCCTAAGTTGTGCACCTATTTGGTGAATCTGAGGGATAGACCAGGGAGGTTGAGTAGGTCAGGGAAGCAGGACACAAGATTTTGACAGGAGCCAAACAGTATTGGTTCCATCTTGTCAACATTTAGTGTAATAGGTTTTCGCTCCATTGATGTCTGCCAGACAAGCCGACAAAATATCGGTGGACCTGGAATCACAGTTGGAAGAGAAGTAGATCTGTGTGTCATCTGCAGACATGTGGAAGTTTACTCCATGTATGTGGATGACACTGCCAAACGGGAGCATATAGATGAGGAAGAAGAAGGCGCCAAGGATGGAGCCTTAGGATACACCACACAGAGTAGGGGTGGTAGGAGAAACCATTTCAAGAGACAAAATGAAGGTGGTTTGTTAGGTAGGACTTGAACTCGCCCAGTGCCTACCCACTAAGGTGGATGAGGGAGGAGAGGTGGTAGATGCAGGTGGCATGGTCAACTGTATTGAACGCAGTGGAGGGGTCCAAGAGAACAAGAAGACAGAGGGAGCCATTTGTGATCTTGATAAGTGTTATCTCTGTGCTGTGGGCCGTGCAGAAACTGAACTGAAGGCTTGAGGTGAGAGTGGAGGGAGAGATTTGAGCAAAGTTGGCAGGTGCTACATATCTAATGTAAGAATTATTTATTGCTATTATTATCGCTATCCAGGTGGTTTGTAACTACTGATAGTCAGTACAGGCTGTTAGAGCATGGACAGTGAAATTCCAGAAAAATTAACATCAGTAAACTGCATTTAACCTTCAGAAATGGTTAGGTCCAAGGGCTAGATTCAAGAGACCGACATATCACCCTAATGGAGCATTCAATAAAAATATTTTCAGCTTGCATAACGACATTGAATAAGCATGTATATTACAATAATAAAACATGTTAAGTATCCAGAAACATCCAACCCAATCATCTGATATATTTTAAAATATTATAAACAATTTAAAATAATTTAACTGTATTTACTGTGCCCTTTTCTCCCTCTTCTCTCTGCTTTCACAGTCTTTGTCTAATGTTTAAAATTGAGTTTTGTTCTATGTCTACCCCAGAATTATTTTTGGAGATAGAATCAATTTGACCTAAAACTGACTTTAACGGTATTTTTCTCAGCTAACCAAAAGCTAGAACATTGCTAATTATTATTTTCCCTGTTCTGTGCCAAGACTAAGGCCTCTGCTTTGGTTCATTGATAGCATTCTTGTTTTTCATTTAGTTAGCTGTAGTTACAAAACCTATGCCACTATTTGAGCTTCAGGCTGACACTCCAGTACATTGCTGCACTGCATTGCCATGCATCAGATTAGACTTTAAACCCAGGACCCATTTGCCTGTTCTTCAATTTGGATGTTAAAGATCCCAAGGCACTATTTGAAAGAGAAAGATTTATCCTGTTATCCTGGCCTACATTCCTTCAGATAAATTGATCATTCCACTCAACAACAACAACAACAAAATTACACTTGTATACACTCAGGGCAGTTTGTGCAACTTTGCTCTGAGCAAAATGACAGCCGTGCTTGCCAAATTACAAATAGTTGCCACACCTCAGAGTAATTACTATGACACACTCTGAGATATTTTGACACTACAGATGCTATAAAATGCAAGTTCTTCTCTGCTGAAGATTTTGACTCATTCTGCAGTACGATTTGAAAGGCACTGACTATCCTCTGGCATCTCTGTAAGCTTTCTTGGTCATTGCTCAAGTTAGCAGACTTTCTGTGCAATGTTTGAGATCAATGAATGGTGCAGTAATCTGTCCATCTATGTTATTCATTGCTTGATTAAATTCCAGCAGTTCCACAGTGTGACCTTGAGGTTCCCTCATGCCTTGGCTTCTTCAGTCACAGACAAACAGGACAGAATCAAATAAAAGAAATAGCAAACAGAACTCTACTTCTGTGGCTTTCTCAGCATCTGGAACTGTAGACTGAGCATGGTGATCGGTTTCCATAAGGGCCATTCACTTAACTGCTCCAAAATAAAGGAGCTCATTGGAAATATTATAACAAGCCTTTCTTATTAAACTACAAGTAATTTTCCCTCCCTTATACAGCTCCAAAATGGTTAGCAGTGGGGAGGAAAGGTTTACTCCTGCATTATTTGTCAATTTATTTTCTTCAGAGCTGGCTATCATTTATTGCATGTGATAGAATCGCTTTATCAGTGTCCCTGATATAGTACAATGGTAGTAACTGTTACTAAACATGTGCAAGTTATTTTTCACATGTCACACTATATTTGTGAATTGGCCCAAAATATGCAGTCACTCCATTTTATGAAACACTTATGAGACATCCTCTCTACATGAAAGGTGCTATGTAAAATACAGCTAAAGCCCGTTTATCCGGCACCCGATCAACCGTAACTTTTGTATAACCGACATTGCAAAATTCCGATTACCCAGAATTTATCCGGAAAAATGCATTTTGCGTTTTTGGCTGAATATCCGGCAGGCACTTTAACCGGCATTGGCCAGGTCCGGAGGGTGCTGGATAAACGGGCTTTTACTGTATTATTGTTATTATCAACCAATTCATTATCAAATGTTATAACAACAACTTGCATTTATATGGTGACAAGTTTCTTGCAACACTTAACAGGGACGTGGTTTGACTCCAAGCTGGAAAGACAAGGGAGGTGACTGGATGCACAGTTGAAGAGTAAAGTCTTCAGTAGGGTCCGGCGATATATCGATATATCGGTTATATCCGATATAGTTTTCATATCGATATGCCAATATATGCATTTCAAAAATATCGATATATTAAAAAAGTCGACATATCGAAAAAATCAGAATGTGCGTGCACTGAACTACAAGACCCAGAATGCTCATCTCTATACTAGGGTCCGTCGATATGGAAATTTTCCGATTAAATATATCGATGGGCTCATATCGAGATATACCGAAATATTTTCAGGGTTTTCGCAGTGCGCATGCGCGCGCGACGCGCGCATTCGGAGTGCGCGCGTGTTCGGAGTGCGAGCGCATTCCGGGTGCGCGCGCATTTGGTGCCTATCTCCTAAGGAGGTAAATATCTTTCTCTCTCTGTGTCTCTCAATCTCTCCATCTCTGTGTTTTTCTGTCTGTGTGTCTCTGTGTCTCTATCCCTCTCTCCTCTCTCACATTCCCCCCCATCTCTATCTATCTGTATATTATCACATCCACCTCATCTCTCCCCGCCCCCCCCCACCCGCCTTCCCTCTCTCGCACCTCCCACCCCCGTCGTCTATTTCCCCCACCACCCACCAGCCGTCTCTTTCTCCCTCCCCCGAGCCGTCTCTCTCCCCCTCCACCCAGCCGTCTCTCTCCCCTCTCCTCCCCCCCAGCCATCTCTCTCCCCACCCCAGCCGTCTCTCTCCCCCTCCCACTAACCGTCTCTTTCTCCCTCCCCCGAGCCGTCTCTCTCCCCCTCTCCCCCCCACAGCCGTCTCTCTCCCCCTCTGCCCCCACCCAGCCGTCTCTCTCCCCCTCTCCACCTCCCCCTAGCTGTCTCTCTCCCCCTCACCCCCACCCCCCCAGCCATCTCTCCCACCCCCACCCCAACCCTTGCATACTGTATATTGTATTCGAGGACTATGAATACAATATGGCGGCTTTGCACCTCGGTCTGTGCATTGTGTATAGAGATGAGCATTCTGGGTCTTGTAGATCAGTGTGCTCACATCCCGATTTTTTACTTCGATATACCGATTTTTCTATATATCGATATTTTTAAATGTCTATATCGGCGTATCGATATGAAAATTATATCGGGTTTTAGCGATATATCGATATATCGCCAGACCCTACTCTATGCACAATGCACAGACTGAGGTGCAAGCCGCCATATTGTATTCATAGTCCTCGAATACAATATATAGGTACACAAGGGGTGGGTGGGGCGGGGGGGAGAGACGGCGAGGGGGGTGGGGGTTGGGAGTGATACAGCGGGGTGGGGGGGAGAGAGGGACGGCGGCGAGGGGGGGGGGGAGAGATGGAGGGCGGCGGGGGGGTGGAGAGAAGGATGGCGGTGGCGAGGGGAGAGAGGGACGGTGGCGAGGGGAGAGAGGGACGGTGGCGGGGGGTGGGTGGGGGTGTGTGAGAGAGAGAGGGGTGGATGTGATAATACACAGATAGATAGATAGATAGATAGATAGATAGATAGATAGATAGATAGATAGATAGATAGATAGATAGATAGATAGATAGATAGATAGATAGATAGATAGATAGATAGATAGATAGATAGATAGATAGATAGATAGATAGATAGATAGATAGATAGATAGATAGATAGATAGATAGATAGATAGATAGATAGATAGATAGATAGATAGATAGATAGATAGATAGATAGATAGATAGATAGATAGATAGATAGATAGATAGATAGATAGATAGATAGATAGATAGATAGATAGATAGATAGATAGATAGATAGATAGATAGATAGATAGATAGATAGATAGATAGATAGATAGATAGATAGATAGATAGATAGAGATGGGGGGGATGTGAGAGTGGAGAGAGACACAGAGACACAGACAAAAAAACACAGAGATGGAGAGAGTGAGTGTGAGAGACACAGAGAGAGAGAGAGAGATATTTACCTCCTGAGGAGATAGGCCCCGAATGCGAGCGCACCTCTGAACGCACACGCACCCCGAACGCGCAGTACAAAAACCCCGAAAATGTTGATATATCGGTATATCTCGATATAAGCCCATCGATATATCTAAATCGGACAATATTTCCATATCGACGGACCCTAGTCTTCAGATGTGATTTGAAGGCGGTTAAAGAAGAAGCAAGATGGAGGGATTGAAGAATGGAGTTCCAGGCCTTTGAACAATAGTAGCTAATAGCATGGCTATCAATTGTGATGCAGAGGGGATGAAGGACATACGAAAAACCAAAATCAGCTATGTGAAAGCGTTGAGTAAAGGAATCAATTCTAGTTTTCTAAAGTTTTTACTCTACATTTGAGAAGTAAATGTTTTCCGGGTTTAATTTGCTAAACTGGTTGAGCAGATTATCGGGATGGAGTTGTCCAATCAATTTAAAATCAAAACTATGCACAAGTTGTTAATCATACGGTGAGTAATGAAAAACATGGTATTTGTCCTGAAATTGTCCTTTGCAACTCTTGTTCTACTGTCTTGGTGCGGCCTATTGATCTGGGTTTACTTTTTCAATCCCATTTAAATGTTGTATATCTCTATGAGGTTCTCTCTGAGTTATCTTCTCTGGAAATGGAAGAGTCCCAGATTGTCTAATTGTTGCTTCTATTTTATTCCTGCAACTCTTCAACTAGGAGTGGAATTCAGGCTCACTGAAAAGGGTTCCACGAGCAAGAAAAGGTGACAGGAGCAAAGCTAGAAAACCACAGAAATTCAATACTAAAATAAAGAGCCTTGTCTTAAATGAAGATTGACATGTTGTTGAATTAAATGTTTCTGTTTCTGAAACTTTCTTTTTGAAATGTAATTTCAAATATACATTTTCAGAGAAAACAATTCCAGCAGGCAGTAAACACCTTCACACACTTCTGAGCGGTTTAAAAATACCACAAATACAGATATTTTCAGGGTTATTATCACCTTCATAACTGTGAATAAGGGTATATACAGTTATGTATTTAAAAACCTGCAAAATTATTTCTTTCTATAGTCATGAACAATGGTAGAATCCAAAACAACATAATACAGTATTACATTGAGATAATAGCCAGGATCTGCAGTTCTGTATGAAAGAGAGGCATATGAGCCACACAATTCCAGAAAGAGTTTATTTGGCATGTATCAAACTGCACAGCAAATCTGGGACTGATCTGTTACTTTATATGAAATGTAAAGCTGTCTTGGTAAACATAAAAAGACACAGGAGGGATTCATTTAAGCCTTTTATTCCAAAAGAGCACAGAAATTCTTCACGATTTAAATCTTTTTTTGTTATACGTAGTTGTATTGCTGCATATCTTTTAACCATCAACACACCTATACAAGCTAATAGTAAATCTTGGATGCAGTAACAATGTTGGACAGTTTTTAAAGTGCTAAAACATGCCATTCTTGATCCAACTTCGAAATCTGGAAATGTACTTGCTACTAAAATTTAAACCATGAAGATTTTGTGTCAGATAACAATTTTGCGAGCAAAGTGGATTTGTGTGAAACTACTTATTCCTTTCATAAATACATAACTGTCTGTTGAACTTTGAAGGGAAATGATAGGAGAACTTCTCTACAGGGATCCCTTTAACATGGCGTGGCACATCAACAACGTTATTGGATGTTTCCTCAAGATTCTGACTCAAGACTGAGTTTGCACTGGTTTGGTGGCATTGGCACTGTACACTGTGCAGGTCAGAAAATGCCTTGCATTTACATTGATAGTTCACTGTGATGTTCCAACCATTTATAATGTACTTTCTGTCCCTATTAATGTTATGAAATCATTACTCTGGCTTTAAAATATGGAGTTATGTTTTATTTCTGCTAAAAGCAGTAGGATTGCAGTAGGGGAAGTAAAGAGATAGTCGAGTTCTGTAGCTCAGTAGTTAGAGAATTTGCCTTCAAGCGAGAGACCTGGGTTCGATTCCAGGCAGGGCAAAACCTTGGGCAAGTTTCCTTCCTTTACACGCTGATAATAATCCCTCCAAAAACAATAATAAATTATTCATTTCAATCCACGATTGTTTGTGGGACACTGCTGTGTGCAATTGGCGCACAGCAGTGTGCGTTTCACCCACAAATATACAGTCAATTCACTTTACAGTGTATTCTGTGAAGTGCTTTAAGACATCTAGAAGACGTGAAAAGCGCTATATCAAATACAAGGATTATTATTATTATTATATGTTTCAGACAAATCTTATGGGAAGTTGAAACAGGAGGCTAGATGAACCAATAGTCTACACTTGCCTGAAACTGTTACTATGTTACTTCTAGGGTCGGTCGACATGGAAATTTTCCGATTTAGATATATCGATGGGCTCATATCGAGATATACCGAAACATCGATATTTTCGGGTTTTTTGTACTGCGCATGCGCACGCGTCGCAAGGTGCGAGCGCATTCGGGGCCTATCTCCTCAGGAGGTAAATATCTCTCTCTCTCTGTCTCTCACACTCACTCTCTCCATCTCTGTTTTTTTCTGTCTGAGTCTCTGTGTCTTTCTCCTCTCTCACACCCCCGCCATCTCTATCCATCTATCTGTATATTATCACATCCCCCCATCTCTCACCCCTGTTTCTCTCCCCCCCGCCCCCGCCCCCTGCCGTCTCTCTCTCCCACCCACCCCACCGGCCGTCTTTCTCTCCCCCCACCCCCCCCGCCGTCTCTCTCTCCCCCTCACCACCCCCCGCCGTCTCTCTCTCCACATCACCCCCCCCCGCCGTCTCTCTCTCCCCCCCACCAACCCCCCACCGTGTCTCTCTCCCTCCCCCCGCCCGTGCCATCTCTCTCTCCCGCCCCCCCCCATCTTCTCTCTCTCTCTCCCCCCACCCCCACCAGCTGTCTCTCTCCCCTCACCCCTTGCATACCTGTGTATTGTATTCTAGGACCATGAATACAATATGGCGGCTTTGCACCTCGGTCTGTGCATTGTGTATAGAGATGAGCATTCTGGGTCTTGTGGTTCAGTGTGGCGATATATCGATATTTTTAAAATGTCTATATCGGCATATCGATATGAAAATTATATCGGGTATAACCGATATATCAATATATCGCCAGACCCTAGTTACTACAGTCAATCACTTGGTCTCTGCATGAACTTCTTTGTTGCTCTAAGATTTCAACAGCTTCTTCAGACATATCATCGCTTTGGTACAAGAGCTGATGTCTCTTCCTCCAAGACTGCTATGGCTTCTTTATTGTGTTGATATGGATATGCTGGAAATTTCTGTGGAAAGATGAGAAAAGATTTTCTTCAATTTATGATGGATTATCCATAAACTGATGATGATGCCTCGAGATATTGGAAGAAAAATGGGCTGCACTGAACTTAATGAAAAAGTAAACACTTATTGATCAAGGCATTCACAAATTCTAATGGACCTGCATACAAATTTTCCATATGAAATAAGCAAAACTCACCAGAATCAGTAGAGTCAGAAGAAACGCTGAGGTCCCTTTGTTTGGGGGGGGCGCACCCTTTCTTCAGCCCATGTTAAAAGTCTTCTCCCATTGAAAACTGATGTTTGGAAAATTGTTCCTCTTGTTTTATTTTAAGCAATTTGATTTGACCTGCCATATACTGCTGATCATTTATGCAGTTCTGTTAGTCCTCAGAAGCATGAATGACACTTAAAACCTTGATGACTATTTTTGCAATTGCTTGCAGACGTCTATACACCCCAGCGGGCAGGAATTTCATATTTTTGGTGCCCACAAACATATCTTGGAACTTGTTAAAATGTTTGATGCCAGATCTATCCATTCCATTCTGTAAATTAAAAGGTGTCTGATGAATTCAATCATAGCGTCCTCCGACAAAGTAAAGTTCCCATTTTAACCCTTTTATATCGAGTGCTTTGTATCTTAGAATGAAAATTGACATTGAAAGATAACCTGCTCCTTAAAGATCGTCAAACATGGCAGATAGTGCAAAATTAAAGAATACTTTATAGTGGAATTGAACATAGTAGATTCATAATCAGAAAAAAATATCATGAGGAAGGTTGTATAAAGCCCAACTTTTATAAAATAATAACAATAATAATCCTTAGATTTGATATAGCATTTTTCACAATAGGAGCATATCCCATTGTAAAATGTCTCACAAGCCGCAATGAAGTGAATGACCATTTTTTTGTTCAGTGGATTGTTAGCCAAGATACCTGGAGAAACTCTCCCATCTCTTTTTGAATAGTGCCACAGAAACATTCATGTTAAATTGACAGAAAATGGGACCTTGGTTTAACGTCTGTTCCAAAAGACAGCACCTCTAATAACGCATCACACTCCCAGCACCTAATTTTGGCACCTTCCCCACATTCAAAATCAGTGTGATTTTACGAGTCCAATAGTCCAATTGCGGAGTCCTGTAGCTCAGTAGTTAGAACACTAGTCTCGCAAGCGAGAAACCTGGATTCGATACCTGGCAGAGCAAAACCTTGGGCAAGTTTTCTTACTCCACATACCTGGTAATAATTCCTCAAAAAAAGATTGGTGACTTCAATCCACGACTGTTTCCAGGATGCTGCCTTGCGTAATTGACTTCCGCGTTTTGTCCACAAAATAAAATCAATTCACAGTATATTCTGTGAAGTGCTTTGATAAGTGTAGAAGACGTGAAAAGTGTTATATCAACTGCAAAGATTATTAATACCAAATGAAAACTACTCCTTTTCTCTGTCTAAATAATATTTTAGTTCAGTTAAAGCCTTGCATGAAAGTCGTGTTGAATAATCTATAGGGAATGTGATGTAACAATGATACTTGCAATTGATATCTTATGATATTGTCAAAACATTTAAACGTCCTTGATAGGAATTACTGTAAAGTGTAGTGACTGTGTTGTTTTTGGTGAATTAGAACGAATAAATAGCACAGAACCTGTTAAACCATAAGACTTCATCTTCACGGTTTCAACAACAACAAAATTACATTTGTATAGAGACCAATCAGTGTCAAATGTGCAATGACAATTTTATATGGGATGGCAAGTAATATAAATAAACAAAAAAAAACACAATAATCGTATTTGAAATAACAACAAGTTGCATGTATATAGCATCCCTCACACAGGGTAACATCCCAGAGCACTTGAAATAGCTCCTCAATGCTTTGTCAAACATCTCAAAATGTTTCAAAAGATACATGATAAAGTATTGTGACTGCATTTTGTAGGTGAATGCAACAGCCATTTTGCGGACAACAATATCCCATAAACAGTCATGAAGTGAATAATTGGGTGATTGTTGGGCAAAACACACGGAAAAATTCTCTCATCTTATCAAATAGTGCTAGTGTTAAAAATGATCTTTAACATCTCCCAGAACAAGCAGTCTGGATCTCCTTTTAATATCTGATCCAAAAGACATCATTTCTGACAATGCAGTAGCCTACTATCCTCGCATTGCACTGGAGTATCAGGCTAGACGATTCAATTTGAAATCCCGATTTGGAATGATGCACTTTTGAAACCAGGAACCAACTACAACCGTACTGACTGATCAATATAGGATGTAATTATCCCATAAACAAGGCTGCTCATTTCATAACATTAAAAAAAAGCTTTTGCTTTGACTGATGATTGTGAGAGATTTCTGCTGGTCACATTTGGTGCAGATGTTAATTACCTTTATGCTTGGGTAGTTTCTACCTGGGTGCAATTTGACACAAAGAATAAGACAAATTGCAATGTTTAGTAATTCTTCATTGGTGGCTGCGAACACTATTAGAAAAATCACATGTTTTGAGGGAACCACTTAACCCTTCTGTACTTCATTTCCAAGTACTGGAGTAACTTCCTGCTCATTTGTTTGTGACAATCTGACCATTATGTTGCAGGTCTATAATATAAACTTGCACAGGTAGCTGGAACTTCGGTTTTGTGGCTCTTGCAAAGAACAGGAACATGGAACAACAAGAACAATGACTTGCACTAATAAAATGGTAGGGCAGGCTCAATGGGGTGAAATTGGAAAAATAAAAGGCTAGAATATGTAGCAATGAAACAAAATATAGGAAATGCAATGTTATGTTTGCATCCAAATTACACACTTCACCTTATAGCAAATCCTGGTAAGATCTTTGCCATGTCTTGACATAAAAAGTAGTACTGTATATCAATTGCAAGGATTATTTAGATTATTTAAAATAAAGACAAAGGGAGAATAGAGAAGAAGAGAAATAGAGGATAAAACATAATTACAGGACAAGCAAGGACTTTGAAATATTTTATTCTTATTTAAAATTACTGTATATCTTAATATAGCTAGGTTCAATATTTACCTAGAAAAGACATCCTAATGTTTGAGAAGCATTACTACTGTAATGTTAATATTTGTATCATCAACAACAACAACAAAATTACATTTATATAGCACCTTTCACATCAGGAGGATGTCCCAAGGTGCTGGACAGTCAGTGTTTCAGACCCGACCTGGGGTCGGAATCGGGGAGGTTGGAGGGAAAGGAGGGGATCGGGGGTGACCGATGGGACTATTGAAGAAGAGGGTCTTGAGGTGGGATTTGAAGGAAGCTAGGGAGGGGACGAGGCGGGGGGATTGCGCAATGAAATTCCAGAGACTGGGGGAAAAGTGACTGAAAGCTCACCCAATGGTGGGGCAGGTGGGGCAGTGGTCATGGAACAGGCTGGAGCCGGCTGAGTGGTGGGAGTGGGTAGGTTGGTGGGGGGTTAGGAGGGAGGTAGGGTGAGACAAGGCCATGGAGGGCTTTAAAGGTGAGGAACAGGATCTTGAATTGAATTTTCTGGGTGATAGGGAGCCAATGGAGTTGAGCAAGAAAGGGAGAGATAGGGTCATGGAGTTTGGTGCGGGAGAGGACATGGGCTGCAGAGGTTCATATCAATATGTGAGTTGAAATGTATGAAACCAGTCAATCCATACATAGAGGTAGAGCTCCTGCCAGTCTCTGGGATGAACATTTCAGTATAAGTATATCCTGCAGTCAAACTGACCTTTGCAATTGATTCAGTGCAACCTTGTAGTGTACAACCTATTCAGACCAAACATGCAATGTTTTCAATTTCCCTGAAGCTCAGAATATCTTTGCCGAAGAAATGGGGTTTGCATCAACAGAAATGGAACTGGATTGCTGTAAGATTGGGAAACATTAGCCAGTGTACCACACAGGATCTGCTGACATTTAGTACAGGTAGACCCCGCTTAACAAACGCCCGGTTACCGAAAACCTCACTATAACGAGGGTTTCTATTTGTACCACTTCTCCACTTAACAAAGGCTGCTATCGCGAATGTTTACACACACTTTAAATCTCACAGGCTTCTCATGCGCAGCTTCTCTCTGGTTGACCCAGCAACGCACACTCAGTCTTTAGCATGCCTCAGTTAAGCAGTGCAGCGCCTCCCATATGGGAGGAGCTTAACCGGCTGGATGCTTCATGGCTTCAATAATAGTAAGTCAAGGAGGGGGGATGGAGAGATAGAGAGGAGGGGGAGATAGAGAGGGAGGGGAGAGGGGGATAGAGAGATAGAGAGGAGTAGGGTGGGGGGATAGAAAGATAGAGAGGAGTAGGGTGGGGGGATAGAGAGATAGGGGGAGATAGAGAGGAGATGGGTAGAGAGATAGGGAGGGATAGAGAGGGAGGGGAGGGGGGATAGAGAGGGGAGGGGGGACAGAGAGGATGGGGGGGATAGAAAGATAGAGAGGAGGGCGGGATAGAGAGAGAGGAGAGGGGGGGATTAGAGAGGGAGAGGAGGGGGGATAGAGAGATAGAGATGGAGAGGAGGGGGGATAGAGAGATAGAGATGGAGAGGGAATTGAGAGGGAGGGTTGGGGGGAATAGAAAGGGAGGGGAGGGGGGGATAGAGAGATAGAGATGGAGGGGGGGAATAGAGAGATAGAGAGGGAGGTGGGAGGATAGAATGAGTGGGGGGGGGGAGAGATAGAGAGGAGGGTAGTAGAGAGAAAGAGAGGAGGGAGGGGGACGAAAGAGAGGAGGGAGGGGGACGAAAGAGAGGAGGGGGAGGAAGAAAGAAACGCGTCACATGTCCGCAAATGCCTAGGTCCAGGTTGCGATATTTCGGTGCTGACTGTGCAGACCTGGGCTGGAGCAGGTAGGATTGGCGTTTTTATTCTTGCAATTTTTGTCACATTCTGGATTCCGGAACTCCGGACTATTGGCTGCTCAACTTGTACACCAAAAATGTTAGCGCTAGGAACTGCTAGGAACTAAACTGATGTTAACAGGGAGGCTCGGGTTGGAGCGGCATTTTGGCTGCAGCCAAATACAGTACAGTAATACAGTTAAACTCTCACTTAATGAAATTTTCGCTTAACGAAGGGTTTTAAAGTCCCTAACCCCTTCGTTAAGCAGGGTCTACCTGTACTTTGCAGCCTGTTTTCTCTCCCACACCAGCCTCCCAAGCCTCCCATTTCTATTCTTGCTGAGCTCCATTCAGCATCCTGGCTCTCCATTCCTCAGCCAGTCAAGTTCAAGATCCTTGTTCTCACATTTAAATACCTCCATAGTCTCGCCCCATCCTATCCCCTTCATATTCAGCAATCCAGTCATCTCCTTCACTTGTCTGACTTTGGTCTATTCCGCATACCCTGCTCTATCCGCTCCCACCATTGGGAGGCAAGCTTTCAGACACTTGGTACCTGCTCTCTGGGTCTCTAATTCTGGGTCTCTCCAACTTGTTCCTTTCTCTCTTTCAAGATACATACTTGAAAACATACCTCTCTTGACTGTGCTTTTGATCATATTTGCCCTTGTCACCTCGCTCTATTCTATTCTCAGCTCCAGTGCCCAGCTAGAATTGTAAGCAATTTGGGCATCCTCCTAACATGAAGGCTCTATATAGGTATATATTATATTGTTATAAGTGGAATCCTGTAGCTGTGGAGTCCAGTAGCTAACCTCACTGGTTAGAGCACTTGCCTTGCAAGCGAGAGACCTCAGATCAATTCAAGGCAAGGCAAAACCTTGGGCAAGTTTCCTTATTCCACATGCTTGATAATAATCCCTTGGAAAAAACAACAACAATAAACTGATCATTTCAATCCAAGACTGCTTGTGGGACACTGTCAATTCACTTTACGGTATATTCTGTGAAGCACTTTGAGTCGTCAAGCAGATGTGAAAAGCGCTATATCACATGCAAGGATTATTGTTATAAATTAACAATGATGATTTTTATACAATATTACAATTTTTACCTGATGTTTTGCAGTGCCTTGGGACTTCCTCCCAATGTCAAAGGCACTACTGTATATACATTTTTTGTGGGACATTGCTATGTACAATTGGCTGCTGCCTTTCACCCGCAATACATACAGTCAATTCCTTTCACCGAATATTCTGTAAAATACTTTGAGACATCTCGAATACGTGATAAGGAGCTATATCAAATGCAAGGATTATTATTATTATTTATTGTTAATGTTGTTGCAGCATGTGGAGTCAGGAACCTAGGTGTCTTGTTCGACCCTCAACTGTTGTTCCTCTCCCACATCCAAGCAATGACTTCCTCTGCCTTTCCTCATTTCTACAATATTGCCCGACTCCGCCACGACCTCAACCCAAAGCCACTGAAACCCTCATTTATGCCTTCATTACATCCCGGCTCGACTATGCAAATGTCTTCTCAATTCCACCTTCCACAGGTTGCAGATGATCCAGAAGTCTGCGACCCGTGTCCTCTACCGTTTCAAACTCTGTGACCCCCATCTCCCCCATCCTCGCCTGACTTCATTGGCTGCCATCATCCAGAGGATCCAATTTAAGATCCTGGGCCTCACATTTAAAGCCCTCCACAACCTCACCCCACCCTACATGCGTGACCTGCCTGCCACCTCTGCTCAGCAGGCTCTGGTGTGCTCCATGTCCCCTGACCCATCCGCTTCACCATTGGTGGGCGAGCCTTTAGCCACTTTGCCCCAAACCTATGGAACAACATCCCGCAGTCCCTCTGCCTTGCCCCCTCCCTTCCATCCTCAAGTCCCCCCTCAAGACTCTCCTCTCCGATCGTCCCATCGGCAACTCCCAATCTCCCCTTCTTCCCCCCAACCCCCAACTTGGGTCTAACACAGTGACTGTCCAATGTCTTGGGATGTCCTCCTGACATGAAAGGTGCTATACAAGTGCAGTTTTGTAGTTGTTGTTGGAGACTCATCAGTTTCATTGAGCTATTTGACAACAACTGTTTTGAAATTACTGTACTACATTGACAAACTTCTGGGAAAAAACAGGTCAAAATCGTTTTTGTGAAAATGCCAATTATCTGACGAGGACACATATCCATCCTTAGGATGATCCTGGAACTACATCATTACCATCCTTCTACACAGACTGAAAAATATCACATGACACTGCCTCTACATTCCACCTATTAACTCTGAATCTACCTCCACTGTCTCACTGGACAGTGTTCCGTATGCAGTATTTACTGCCTTCTGCACAAATAAATTCGATTTAAACTATGTGCTTAAATATTTCCTCTATTGAGCTTGAGGCTCTGCTCCCTTATTGAAAACAACATCACTGTGTTGTCCAGTTTAATTTCTATTATCAATACAGAACTCATTATTTAAACAATTTAATTTCCAGTTGTAGATAAAAGAAACCTGCAAGACTGAATATTTTGATGGTAATCTACTGTCATAGAAACATCCTAAGGCTCATAACTCTTCTGTCAGAAAAAAACATGGACATAACCAAAGTGCATTAGTATTTGTATCTCTCAATCATTTACCGATCCACTGAGAAAAGTTATTAAAATGAGTTTTGAAGTTAAATAATGCAAGTGTTCTGAAAATAATAATAACAATAAACTTGATATAGCACTTTCCACATCAGGATGACATCTCAAAGTACTTCACTGGATATAATGTCAAGTGGATGACTGTGTCTTATAGGTCAACATGACAGCTAATTTGTGCCAGCAATGTTTCACAGATAGCCATGAAGTCAGAATACAAGAACAATAACATTATATTTGTATACCACCTTTCAAGTTGGGAGTACGTCCCAAGGCGCCGGAAAGACAATATTCCGGATCCAAATTTGGGATAGGGATTGGGGAGGGTAGAGGGCAGAAGGTTGATCAAATGCACAGTCAAAGAGGAGGGCTTTGAGGTGGGTCTTGAAGGAGGCGAGGGTTGGGGCGAGGTGGAGGGCCTTTGGGAAGACGTTCCAGAGGGTGGGGGTAGAATGGCTGAAGGACTGCCAGGCAATGATGGGACAAGAAAGGCAAGAGATGTGAAGCAGGCCGGAGCTGGCTGAGCAGAGGGACCAGGCAGGTTGGTAGGGGGTAAGGATAATGGGGAGTGATGGCACTGAGGGCTTCGAAGCTAAGGAACAGGATCTTGAACTCTATCCTCTGTATGATGGGAAGCCACTGGAGTTGGGCATGTGGTGGGGATATGATCACAGAGGACAGGACTGCAGGATTCTGGATGATCTGCAGCCCGTGGAAGGATGAGTTGGTGATGGCGACAATAAGGGGTTTGCATAGTCAAGCCTGGATGTTAGGAATGTATGTATGAGAGTTTCGGTGGCTGGCGGTGTGAGACAATGGCAGAGCCGGGCAATGTTGCGGAGGTGGGAGGAAGGCAAAACATGTCATGACACGGAAGTGGGATAGAAAGGATAGTTGAGGGTTGAACAAGACGCATGATGTTCAGCAGAGATATATGATATCTGCAGCTAAAAGGCTGACTAGAATTCTGTTTATATATTTGGAACAAATTTTTACAAATGAGTATGCAGGTTATATCGGAAACACATTGTATCAAACCTAATCTATACTGACAAAGACGTAATATCTGTCTCTGCGTATCCACTAAGAACTCAATAATCAAATGATGCACTGACATGATTTATAACTAATCGGAAAGGTCTTGCAACTGGGAGTGTCATTTTTCTGGCATTTTTCAGAGATCTCCTATCATTGATAAGCTTTAATCAAGCTGATTATACATATGCATATACATGTGTGACAGTTTTGCGTAAGGTGTAACATAGTGCTGCAGTTACTTCTGGTGGTCATGTTGATTCATATTGGTGCTGTGGCAAGTTATTTTCCACCAGTCATTTAATTTACCGATGAATCCTTCAAGGGGATTTCTCACTGTGGCATCATAAGTATAGGGGATGGGGTACAACACAATCAATGTCCCGATTCATTGTAATGTCCTGGTGAGACCAACACTCAATCAGACGTAACAATAAATCTTCTTATCTTTGATACAGCATCTATTATTCAAGACGTCTTAAAGTGCATCACTGGATACTAGGGTCCGGCGATATATCGCTAAAACCCGATATAATTTTCATATCGATATGCCGATATAGACATTTAAAAATATCGATAAATCGATATATCGAGGTAAAAAATCGGGATGCGAGCACACTGAACTACAAGACCCAGAATGCTCATCTCTATACACAATGCACAGACCAAGGTGCAAAGCCGCCATATTGTATTCATAGTCCTCAAATACAATATATAGGCATGCAAGGGGTGGGGGGGGGGGAGAGACGGCTGGGTGGGGGGGGTGAGGGGGAGAGAGACGGCTGGGGGGAGGGGGAGAGAGACAGCTGTGGGGGGGGAGAGAGACGGCTGGGGGGGGGGGGGGAGAGGGGGAGAGAGACGACTGGGGGGAGGGGGAGAGAGACGGCTGGGGGAGAGAGACGGCTGGGGGGAGGGGGAGAGAGACGGCTGGAGGGAGGGGGAGAGAGACGGCTGGGGGGAGGGGGAGAGAGACGGCTGGGGGGAGGGGGAGAGAGACGGCTGGGGGGAGGGGGAGAGACGGCTGGGGGGGGAGGAGAGGGGGAGAGGGGGAGAGAGATGGCTAGGGGGAGGGGGAGAGAGACAGCTGTGGGGGGGGAGAGAGACGGCTAGGGGGGGAGCGAGAGAGACGGCTGGGGGGGTGGTGGGGGAGAGAGCCAACGGGGGTGGGGGGTGTGAGAGAGGGACGGTGGGGGGGGGGGGGGGGGGGAGGGACGGGCTGGATGTGATAATATACAGATAGATCGAGATGGGGGGGATGTGAGAGAGGAGAGAGGGAGAGAGACACACAGACAGAAAAACATAGAGATGGAGAGAGTGAGAGACACAGAGAGAGAAATATATTTACCTCCTGAGGAGATAGGCCCCAAATGCGCGCGCACCCGGAATGCGCGCGCACACCGAATGCCGCGTGCGTATGCGCAGTATGAAAAACCCGAAAATATCGATATTTCGGTATATCTCGTTATGAGCCCATCGATATATCTAAATCGGAAAATTTCCATATCGACGGACCCTACTGGATACTCTATAAAGTGTAATGATGGTGTGTTTTGCAGGTGAACGCAGCACACAGTTTTGCACAGGATTACCAAAAATGAAGTGAATGACCAAACCAAACTGAGAATACCATGCATCCCACCTACACGTGGAAATACAGAGGTACAGTAAAAGCCCATTTATATGGCACTTGATCAACTATAACTTCCATATAATTGGCATCGCAAAAAAAAGGGCCACATTCGATTAAACGGAATTTTTCCGGAAAAATGCATAATGTTTTTGTGTGTTTTCGGCTGAATATTCAGCCGAATAACCGGCATTGGCCAGGTCCTGGAGGTGCCGGATAAACGGGCTTTTACTGTATATGTTGCAATGAAATGCACACCGGCTCTGTGAAGGGCAGATCCTGCTTACCCAATTTCAAAGAAAATTACGCACAGATTGGCAACTGTCAAGGCTGGTTCCCTAAGAACATGCGCTGCGCTGTGGTTCTGCTGGAATATAATCAACCAAATCTGTACAATTTGCCGTTGAGAGGACTGTCTGATAAGCTTCTCATTGCTTGTCTGGCTGGGACCACTCTATCCATTAGGATTTTGACTTCCAAGGTTAACGGGTGCAGAGTGGGACAGAACCTTGCCTCAATCAGCAAAAGCAATGGATGCAGGGTGCATTTAGGTTGAGTAAGAAAATGATCTGCAGCATATAAACCATAGATATGTTTAGTACCTACAAGTATACAGTAATATTCAGTAGATACTGGGTCAAGCAGCTCTGAATCAATTCTCCAACTGGTCTAAAACATTAATTTACCGTAAGCTCAATTAAGTCATAATGTGGCTGAAAGCAACCTTGTGCAGTTGCATGTGAATCCCAGGTGTACCATTAAACCAAGCATTGGCCATTTTAGGGCAAGAGCTGAGCAATTGAATTGTGATTTTTCAGTGTTTCTGGTTTGCATTATTTGGGAATAAAAAGGATGTTCTCCAGATTTTGCATCCCTCTTTAATAAATAATACTTGTCACTCCAGCACCTTTGGACATCTTCCCGACATGAATGTAAATGAAAATAACAATAATAATAATCCTTACATTTATACAGTATAGCGCTTTCCACATCTTATCGATGTCTCAAAGCACTTAAATGTAAATTACAAATGTAATTTTGTTGTTATTATTGTTGTTGTTGATTTGCAGGCAATTGCAAATTGCAGTCTGGTGTTCACAAGTTCATGAGAGAGATTTTGACGAAGAAGAACCTCAGCCCATTTGAACTCATCCTTCCAGAATATCTACCCTACCATCCCCCATTACAACATCAAGCTGTTGTTAGCCTGTGCATGTCTATGATTTTTAAGCACTCATCTTGAAAGCTTTAACCACTAAGCTACAGGAAACACTAGCATATTGAGCTAGGGCTACAATAACAACAACAAAATTACATTTATAGAGCGCCTTTCACGTCGGGAGGACGTCCCAATGTGCTGAACAATTAGGTTGGGACCTGAGCAGGGGTGGGGGGGTCGGAGTAGGGGGAAGGGGTAGGAGAGGGGGAAGAGTTAGGAGGGGAGCAGAAAGCACGGTCAAAGAGGAAAGGGAGGAAGTGAGGTGAAGGGATTGTGGGATGGAGTTCCAATTACCAACTCACCATAAGGTAACGTAAAATTAAGGATGAAGTTTGCGGCATTTCTTAACAGGCTTCTTGTGGTAATTAACAGAAGGAATTATTGTGGAAAAATAATAAACTTTACTCTTACAGCTACCCAGCTAGCACTGTTAAACACTTTGAGACATCTTCCCAATATGAAAGGTGCAATATAAATGTAAATTTGTATTTCTATTGTAAATAGTAATGATCATATTCCCCAAACTCTATTAACCATCCTTTTAAACTCTATTTTCCCTGTTCATATCACATTACATCTCCAACTGTCTATTTTGCTGAGTATCTTCTATATTTAATAGCTTCTGCACACTTACAAAACACTGAGAACTCAAGGGAGTCATTTAAAGCCTCACACGCTACAGGGCTATCATATTTACTGTTCAAATAACATAATGGTTGTAACATTTGTTTTTCTCTTAACTTCTTTATTCAGGGCTGTCTCATGCTATTTCTTGTTTCTCCATCTGTGATCACTATTGGTAGTTATGAACAGAAAGATGAATCAGAAACATGGGAGCCAGCTGCTGAATGAGGAATGTTGTAATTCAGGACCTGTAATTCAATAGCCAGATATTATTACTTTATTGCTCATTTTGTTCATGAGCTGAGGGCCTATTTATTTTGCGATCACCTTCTACAGTGTTCCTTCAATGGACAATTCCAATAATCCTTCATATCACAGTCACAGCTTTCCGGTGAATAGAATTGAACCAGTTATTTGAGGCTATTTGAATAACATCACCAGAATATCAATGAGCATCCAAATGTTTATTTTGCCAAATGGAAGTTCAGGAGTTTCCAAAAGAACATTGTTTAATACTGTAGTACCAAATAGCTTGTTCTGCCTCTTTAATAAGATTTAAAAAACGAATACAGGTAAGCCTCTATCTAGGATGCTTCTATTTAGGATGTTTTGATTGAAGGACCCTAATTTGTTAACACCTTTTCATCGATATAGGACACTTGGATTCGTTTTAACGAACAAATTTTTTGCGCATGCGCAGTACATATTTTGAATATCACGGTCGCATTTTGCGCGTCCTTTTTGTCCATTGTGTATTCGCGGGTAAATCCAAGCATTTCAACTGGCCAATAGCATGGCACCATGTCATTGTTTAAAAGCCAGCTGATTTTGAAGCGACACTGCGCCAAGTCAGCATTACAGTAATTTCCAAACATTCCCGAGTGATTTACAGCCTCTACCGCGCTTCTAGCAAGTCTGGAAAGTAAGCAATAAGTGAAATAAGCAGCGGTAATACCGCTAGCGGCCAGAAACCCTGCAAAGTCATCACTTTAAATACTAAATTGGAGGTGATAAAGCGCATCGGGTCTGGCAAAAAAGGTACGGACGTCGGGAGGGCTTTAGGGCGAGCTAGATCGACAGTGGCTACTATAAAACAGAATAAGGACAATATACTGGCAAGTTCAAGGTGTGTTACAGCTACAGGTGCTAGCAGATTAGCAAAACATAAAGTGATGTGATGGAAAACATGGAAAGAATGCTGAGTGTCTGGATTGAGGATCAGAACCAGCGTAATATACCTGTATCTAAATCGAAACGTCCTAAATCAAAACACGATTTCCCGATTTATTAAAACACGATTTATTAAAGTACAATACTGTACAGTTACCCCAAGTACCCCTTCTTGCCTATGTGTGTTATTTTGTGTGTCGTGTGGTTTTGTGTGTTATTTAGTGGGTTTAAGGTCTGAAAATTTTGTGAAAAGAATGCATCTGTGGTTATATAATGGGACTGCATGGGAAATCGTGTTTTGATTTAGGACGTTTCGATTTAGATACAGTTTTTCAGGAACGCAACCCCGTCCTAAATAGAGATTTACCTGTACCAGAAATGTGAATTGTGAGCATTTGCTTAGCTGTGCATGAATGGAGCTCTTAGTTCTGGCCAATACAACTAAGACTGAAAACTATAAATCCCTTTCTCCACTCCTAATCGTTTTGCAGCTGAATGTCATATAAACAATGCATTACAATAATATTTAACATTTTCTTCCCGGACTCTGCTTCTCAAGGGGTTGACTGATGTTCGGGTTTGACTCTATGGAACCCAACAGTTCTCCATTGTCTGAGACAAGTGCCTGTTCTTCATGTATGAGTTTAGACAGTGAGAGTGAGAAGGTCATTCAACTGGTACACAAGGAGAACGCAATAGCACAGCCAAACCGAATATTGTCCTCAGTTGACATCCCCACCGACACTTATTATGCCACTGATAACATTAAGCAGCAAAACACTGGCTGTTATTTCTCTTTCCTAATTCAACAGCAACAACAACAACTTACATTTATATAGCACCGTTCATGAGTAGCATCTAGGAGTACTTAAAAGCAGTGTGGTTTGTGAGCTGGAAAGAGAGGGTTGAGGTGACCAAAAGCACAGTTGAATACTTGAGATGTGATTTACAGTGCATGGTTGATGCAAGCACTGTGCACTAATAATTAAGATTATTCCGAGACATTATTGTCCTCCCTGCGGTCCATGAATGTCACAAACGTGGAATCTTCTTGGTGTGTGTGGCTCAGTACCACATGTTTTATACACAAAGCATTTACCAGCAGACTATCAGGGGAATTCCTGACAGAAAGCTCTGTATGGATACTCCCTGATCTCCAAACAAGATAAAACATCAGAATATTTCTACATGAGCACCTTTTCAATATTCAACCTGATCTTTTTGCCTGCACAGATGAGGTATCATGGTCTAATTTCGATAATTGTAAAATGAATTGGAAGCCGTAATTGTGGCTTTTGTTTAATTTAGGATTAAATAGGTAATTGCAATCTCTGAACATTATCATCAACAAACAACAAATTACATTTGTACAGCACATTTATGTCAGGAGTGAGAGGACTGCCAGCCAATAAAACAGATGTCTTTGTGAGTTGAGAGTTTTATTCTTGGGTCTTCTTTTTGCACTTTAACTTTTGGAAATTACAAACACTCATTTGAAGAATATCACAAATTAAAAGAAGTCCCAATTTGGGCTTCCCATCCTTTTTTGGGGAACATCACACACTAGACCTCAATGTCCCTTCATGTATATGCTAATAACAATAATAATAAAAATAATCCTTGCATTTAATATAGTGCTTTTCACGTCTTCTAGGGATCTCAAAGTGCCTCACAGAATATACTGTAAAGTAAATTGACTGTACATATGTGGGTGAGATGTGGTAGCCAATTGCTGCGTCCCACAACAGTCGTGGATTGAAAATTACCAATTTTTTTGAGGGATTACTATCAGGTGTGTGAAGCAAGGAACCTTGCCCAAGGTGTCGCCCTGCCCAGAATTGAACCTGGGTCACTCATTTGTAAGACGAGTGCTGTAACCACTGAGCTACAGGACTCCATGATGTTCATATCAGTCTGTACATATTTGTAAGAACCTTGCCTACTTCATCCTACTTGAAAGGTGCTATTATAAGTGTAAGTCATTATTCTTATTGCACCAACTTGGGAGTTCGGCCCACAATGGTGGGATAAAGAACACATTTCATCTTTAATTTTACATGAGGATTACTGATTTAAATATTACATCATCTTATTCTATGTGATCTAAATCAAATACAATAGGCACGATGGAATTACTGGGAGTGCAACCTCACTCTCCCCCCCACCAACCACCCCTCCCCCACCACACCACCCCCCAATCGAAACATTAACTTAGAGTAGACCAACAGACTCTGAGAGCAGCTGCCCCTTTACATCTGTGACATGGAATTGAAATGCAGTCCAGACAGATGGGATGCAAACTCTCTCTCAGGATTAGGCAGTATCAAGCCACTTCCTAATGTGTTCACTCCCACTATACAGAACAGCTCACAATATTGGCATTGAATTGTCACACACACACTCTAAAAATCCAGAATGATAGCTGGAAATGGGTTCAGAGAATAAGAGAGGATTTCATTTTGCATTTAGCTGTTCCAAAACTGACCTGGTAGCATTTGATGCTGATGCATGATTTCCCACCCCCCACCATCCTCAACTTTTGGTATTACAGTACATTGCACAACATTTTAAGACAAGAGGTATATTAGTTAGATAGTATCACGGTGCAGAATCAGAATTTACTACTGTGGTGCAGTTATTATTAAATAAATTCCCATGACCATGTGTGCAGTGTAATGAGCCCATCTCAGTCACAATGCCCAGCTTAGTTGGTGCCAATTTATCATTAGGTGTCACTGGCTCAGGTGATAGCATTCTCACCTCCAAGTAAGATATTTGTGAATTCAACAACAACAACCTGCACTTATATAGCACCCCAAGGTGTCAGAGCGCTTGACATTGGCAGAGCCTGATGCTGAGTCAGGTCTGGGGAGAGGTGACTATAGGCAATGTTGAAGATTGAATTGTGCTTCAGGCACAACCTGATGATGGGAAGGATGGGACACGGTGGAGATTTCGAAGGAGAGTGTTCTAGAGTTTTGGGGGTGTAGTGTCTGAAAATAATGTCTGCTGACAGTGGAATGGAAGGAACTAGGAACAAGGAGGAAACCGGAGCCACTTGACCAGAAGCAACAAGTAGTGGATTGGGGAGTAAACAGGTCAGAGATTCTGATCGTCTATTCAGGTAGGCATTAACGATCGAATGGCACTACTCCAAAACAAAAGGGAGGACCCTGGACTCCCGCCAGATAAAACTGGTCACTCACTTCATGGCTGTTTGTGGGATATAGCTGTGTCCAAATTTCTTGCCTACAATATAAAGTCACTATACCTTACTGTATATCCTGTGAAGTGCTTTGAAACAAATACTTCCATGAAATATATCAAATGCAAGCATTATTTTAAGATTGTCATCACTTTGACTCCAAATCACTGCTGCCCTGAAAATACATGTGAACTACATGTTCTGAAGGAAGAGCAATCTTGAATAGATTTGCGACAAGTGTTTGAGATGGTACACCAGAATTACACAGCAACATTACCAAGTAAATCACCTTGTGCAGCATGGCACAACTGCTACAGTTAATGATTTTTTTAAATGGAAAATCAATTGCAAAATGCTGAGACATTTTATATGCAGTCCATATCCTATTAACTAATGTTGTGGGGTGCCAAGGGTACTAATTTTGACTCTAAAGAGATTAAAAAAAATCCTGTAGCATATGGGCACCACATTGGGTCGACTTTGCACTCTTTTTTGCAATGAGAACTGGAGCACAATGAAAATGTTCAAATACAGTCAGATTGGGGGAGGCACAAATACAATACAGTACACTTTTATCTGGTGTCTTTGGTGTCGGGAGGACATCTTAAGGCTCTTAAGGACCCAAAAAAGGAACACAAAAGCAAATATAGTATGTACAACAAAACATGGTTGTGGGAGAGTGAGGTTGCACTCCCAGTAATTCCATGTACAGGTATTGTGAATTCTAACCACCTAAAAATGCTTGCTGCTGCACAATAGGGAATTGTGACCATGCATGGTTAGGTGACATAAATTGTGCGCAGCTAGCTGCCTCGTATTGCACAAAATACACAGTCACTCCACTTTACAGTATATTCTGTGAAGCGCTTTGAGACATCTCAAATACATGATAAGGCGCTATATCAAATGCAAGGATTATTATTATCGTTGTGAGTATCTGTGTCATTAAACTGTCTATAAGATTACTCTTTTGGAATATGCGGTTCAGTTCTATCTTTCTTGGAAAGAGACACGATTTTTCCAACACAATTCAACTCTGAAATCATATTCTTATAACAGCAATCTCTCTTATTTGCACTTAAAATAGACTTAAGAGTGCATTGTAGCATGAATAGGTGCAAAAGAATTAATGCATTTTTGAAATCACTGAGAGTGGCTCTGTCAGCTGTCACATCTATTTTCCTACTGACTCTTTAGCAGCTCATATTAGATGTGATATTTAATCATGTGTAATTGTAGCTCTGTCTTTAAAATACCTGTGAATAGCTAACAAGAGTGTGATGTGCAGTGATACTCTAGGGAGAGCTATTCTTGGAGCAGAATTAAAAACAAATTCTTTGGCAGGCAGCAAATGTGTGGTGTATATCAAATGGACTTTAATTACTTATCAACAATCCTTTATTATTTTAAAATACATCTGATACGGATGCTAATTTGAACTCACTTACATTATAGCAAGGTTAACAAACGCAAGCTGGATTCTGGTTTGTTTATATATAGACAGTGCCCAACAATATGGTGAATTCCCTTGTTTATCCCATCACTCAGGAAGACTTAAGAACTGGCCATAAAACTCTACCCTCTCCTGAACATTGTACAGTATAATGAATGGGCTGTCCACACAATGGGTGCTTAAAGGAAAATATACAACTGATGTACAATCACATCATTTAAGATATTATTTATTCCATTGTGTAATTGTCAGCAATGGTTGTGTTTCAACAGTGCTTCAGTTTATTTTATTGGGTGTAATTGTCAGCATGGTAGTGTTTCATATGTTACACGAGGTGTATCATGCTTCTCCCAGATATAACAACCTAGCTTATCGAAACCTCCCTTGGTAGAAATGAAATGCTAATCTTGAGTCAAGTTCTGCCAATTAAATCCTGCTTAAATCATGAAAGTTGTGTCAATGTTTAACTCCATAACTTCATACAATGGTTAATTCCATAACTTTATACAATATTTCTTTTTCTACAAAATAATTCTCAAATTCACCCCTTCATGCACTTGAGAAATAAACATTGCTCAGAAATCATCAGGTCTGTCCTGCGGGGCTGTCAAGATTATTTGCAACATCAAATATTGGAATAAGGGCAGTGGTCAGACAGACAGAAGTATTTCCAGTTCTGATGTTCCACAGTTTGATAAATAAAATGCAGCATTTGTAAACCAGAAGTATCTGTACCAATAGTAACTTGAATTTGCAGCTAGAATTCTGAGCTGAATTCACTTTTGAATTCAACAAAAAATCAAGCAAAAGAAAAATGAGAAACAAATTATTGCCCTAAAGTTCAACCAGTTAAAACTGTATAGCTTGCCATTGAGATCATTGACTGCCAAACTTCCTGCTGATTGGAACTGAGTGGGAAGAATTCCTGCCCCAGTGACCATCTCTCCTTTCAAATCTTTCCAATGGACCAGGCTGGCTGGTGTGTCATTAGTAATTCTTTGGAGCATAACAGACCTGACTTGGTCAGGAACTAAATCATGACAGAGGACTCTGACATTCCATTGTCCAGCGAATGCCTTGGAACCACCTCAGCCCAAGGAGACCCATTTACAAGCTGAAATTCACATATCCAGTCACTGTCTTATAATAATAATCCTTGCATTTTGATACAGCACTTTTCACGTCTTCTAGACTTCTCAAAGCGCTTCACAGAATATACTGTAAATATACTGTAAAGTGAATCTATATTTGTGGGCGAAACGTGGCAACCAATTGAGCACAGCAGTGTCTTTTGGTCCAAGATGCTGATGTCAGAGCTGAGGTCTCATGAGTCAATATGAGGTACGTAGGATTCTTTGAATGAGGTGCAACTGATGTTACAAGATACTATTCCTTCAGCTAAAAAACAAGAACACTACCATTTCTAAGAGGTGTGTTTTTATAACCAATTCAATAAATGCCCTAAAAGGTAGGGTGGCTCGAGCTGGAAAAGCAGGTAGCTTGCCAAACAGTGTTTTTATTTGCATGTTATGTGGTTTTAAGTGGTTAAACATCAGCATTAATAATAATAATATTCCTTGCATTTGGTATAGCACTTTTCACGTCTTCTAGACGTCTTAAAGGATTATTATTATTATCAGGCGTGTGGAGTAAGAAAACTTGCCCAAGGTTTCCCCCGGCCTAGAATTGAATCCAGGTCTCTTGCTTGCAATGCAAGTGCTCTAATCACTGAGCTACAGGACTCCAGTTCCAACAAACATTTTGAAGTGCCCAAGCTTTGGCTCTAGTCAACCTGCACCTAATACACTCCAGAATTAGGTAAGAATGTGTGTTCCTCCAGGGAGACAATGTGCATTTGATTTCAGACACTGGGAAATTTCCATGTGTAGGTGGCATATATAAATAGGAATCTCTGTTTGATTTGTATTCTATAAAGCATGTTGATGGGTTATTGCAAGTGTCAGACATGCAGCTGGCCAAATAAAACTATGTTTTGCTGTCTTACTACATCCCTACACTGGCAATCTTGTGTCTACATGTGTCAAGCTCCCACTGACCAAAATAAATTGAATGTCATAGCCTGTGAGTCGGTCTTTGTTCATACCCTAACCAAGGGATTGTGATCTGGCTAAACAATTCGGATCAAACATGGGATTTTAATTTAGGAATTCCTAAGAATTGAATGCCAACTACCCAGATATTTTGGAAGCACTCCCCCCTTGCCTTCCAACAACCACATAACCTTGTTTACAATGGCATTCAGAATAGAATCTGCATCATCTCCCAGAGGGGGCCCTCTCTGCTTTCGTAATCCCAGAAAGTATTAGACACAGTTGACAAGACCAACCCAAAGTATGCAGGATATTATTATTGGAGTTTAACAAGCAAATACTGTGCAGTTTGCCAATCATGTTACTAAATCCACACTTTTCAGCCTTAAATTTAATCGTTAAAATGAAGTATTTCCACTCAAGTAAGTTTCAGGCAAGGTAATTTGGGGTGATAATGTATTTCACCCGTTACTCTCCCCTCTTCCAAAGCACGTGAACTTTAATGCAAATCTATAAACATTAGGATATAGGACATGTGCATACCCCATTAAGCTCTCGTAGTAAGGCCTTTGCAGCCTCCTCTGATTCCACATTAGGATATCCAATGGTAGTTATTAAAGATAAATTTCACTAACTAGATGTTACAAAATCACAAGATTCATTTGGATGAAGGAGGCCTTCAGCTCATCCATCCATAATACCCGCCATACTGTTCCCTATCACAGCAGCAAGCTGTGTGTTTTAAATAAGACCAATCTACTATCCTCACCCGCCCTTTTTGGAAATCTGTTCCAGTTGTAAATAACCTTCAAAGTAGAGAAAACTTCCTAGAACAGTAAAAGCTTGTTTATCCAACACCCTCGGGACCTGACCATTGCTGTTTAATTAAATATGTTGGATATTCCAGTGGCAAGTTGCCGAAAATCCTACACAAAAAATTAACATATTTTAAAACTTACCATATTAATAATAGACTAAATAATAACAGAATATTGTATGGCTACTTAACAATAAAGCACTCCAGTACACTCAGTAAAATGATCGATAAAATAAAATTTCCAGGGTTTGTTAAGTTTAATAAGTGTGCATGCGCACGCATTGCACGCATGCGCAAAGTGAACATACTCGCAAGTGTCCTGGATGGCTCCAGTATGAGATCCGTTTACTTGAATGGTGAATTGTATTGGGAGATAACCGGTTGGTTGAGCGTTCTGGTTGGTTGGGTGCCGTATAAACAAGCTTTTACTGTATATGACCTGAAATTACCCTTTGCAATGATAAACTGATGTCCACTTGTTCGATTGTTGTGGTGCACTCTAAAGTGGATTTACATTTTCAATCCCATTTAAAAGCTTATCTAGCTTGATGAGGTCCTCTCTGAGTCATCTTCTCCCAAGACTGAAGAACCCTAGCTTATCTAATTGTTGCTCATAGCTCCTTCCTCTCACAATGGAGGTTGTCCCCTTTGTTCTGCTCTGCATTGCCTCTTTGGCCTGGGGCAGCCCTGTATGTGGTGGTGGTGACCAGAATTATATGCAGTACTCTGCGTGTGACCAGATCAGAGCAATGTATAGTCTGAGAATAACATCTGGGGATACAAACTCAATTGATGTAACCATATGGCCCAGCATCCTGTTTGCTTTGTTTGCTGCTGCCTCACACTATTTTGACATAGTGAGCAATGACTCAACTAACACCCCTAGATTTCTTTCACAATACGAAAATTCGAACCCATCCATAGAGTGCTTGTGTTTGCTGTTGTTGGATACTATATGTGGTACAGTACCTTGTATTTATCTGTAATAAACCTCATTTGCCAGTGATTAGGCCATGTGCATACACCAAGCTCTCTTTGTAAGGTCTTTGTAGCCTCCTCTGCTTACAGTCGACCCCAATTTGGTGTCATCTGCAGACTTAGCTATCTTACAAGGGATCTGTGAATCCAGCTCATTTATACATTTGAGGAGCAAGAGGGTCCCAGTGCAAGACTCCAAGGAACCTTGTTTAATACCTTTCCTCATTTTGACTTGGCTCCCCTAACAAAGACCCTCTGCTTTCTTCCCTTTAGTCAACATGAATCCACAACCATGTCGTGCCCTTGATACACAATGACCACAGTCTGTGAAGAAATCTTAATATTTCATGACGAATTTCATCAAACTCCTTTTGAAGTCTAGATACATTATATCGTATTGCTTCCCATGTTCAATTTAGGTTATCATCTCCTCAAAAAAGGAGATGACAAGACCTTCTCTGAAATTGTCCAGACAAGACCTAATCTTTCGCAACCTATGTTGACTGTCAATTATTAAATGATTCTTATATAACAACTACACTTGTATAGTGCCTTTCACATCAGGAAGATGTCCCAATACAAATAATATTCCATTTGCTGTTGACAATCAACTCCACATCTTCACAATATTTCTGAACTTTGAGGTCAGGTTAATGGAGCTTTCATTGTCAAGTATATATTTTTTACCTATTTTGATTATGGGAAAAATATCTGCTTGTTTCCAGTTTGTTGGAACTTCCTTATTCAAACCTTCTTTGTTTTCACTTGATTTGTGTTTAAGGTTTACTTTACTTTGCATTGTCTTCTCATAACTGTTTATAATATTGAGTTACCTAATCCTGTGCGAGACTTGATCTGATTTCAACCTGATAAAAGGGATGATCACAGTGCCACTGGATCAGCTGCCTTCATGCTTTCTCTCATTTCTAATCACTGGGATTTAAAGTTCTATTACTGGATAAGAATCCAGCTGTAATTTGGTCTCTGGTAAGCTCACCAGACAAAAGAATGTAGCTGCACTAAAAGCAGAAAGTTAATATACTGCATTCTGCAAAGCAGTCTAAGTGGTAGTCAATCCTTTTGACATTTCATAGTAACAAGGCAACAGGGTGTACTGCATGCAAATCCATATTGTCAGAAAACTATGTTCTCAGAAATTCCTTCCTTTCTACCAAACTCTATGTTGTCAGTAGTCAGTGACTCAGAGACAAGGAAGCCTCCAGCTAACTCTAAGCAGCTGTGAGGATGCATGCAAGAACAATCTCGACAAATATTCAAGTGACAGGCAATAGATAAATGTAGTCTTCTGCTTTCTCTGGTCCTATGGCATTAACTGCAGTCTCCATAGTTACCAATGGTGGCTCTGGTTGTCAGCTTTAAGCTATATCATTTTTGATTTAAAAGGCTTTTACTGAGTCAGACAGAACAGGTCAGTCGCTGATGCCACTGGACAGATTGCTGCTGATCAGCCTCGAGCTTGAGAGTTTGATGTGTGAAGAAAATATAAGACAGTAAACAATGATTTACAAAGAACAACAGCACTCAAGTAAAACGCAAAAGTAAAATTAATATTTTTTATGTTGCAGTTCCTGTTACTGAAAGGCTGAAGAGAAAATGGGAGAAGTGCTTTTAAATGGCCCTTGAACCTCCAGAGGCTGCCTGGGGGAAATAGCATTCCATGCAATCATGGACTTTCTAATTTCATAGTGTAAGTATTGTGATAACAAAATATTTGCTACATGTGATTAGCATATTTTTATTCTGTAACTCAGATGTTGGAAGCTGAGGGTAAGAGATGTGCCTGATTTTCAGATGAATTTCGCCCCTGTCCAATTTAGCAACTCCGTTAACATTATTTAGCTTCTGGGATTCACCGAGAAGAGTTGTAATGGTGGTTTGTGTATCTGCAAATACTGTGACCTCATTGCAACATTTACAAATGATGTAAAGGTACCACAAGGGCATTGAACGTGGTCAGTCAATTCAGTACAGGCCATTTTCAATGTCTTGTTCTGTATGTGGAAGCAACAGGAGGCCAGACTGAGAGCTTTGTTTTGACAGAGCAGGGAACCTAATCGTTTTATCATACATTTGACTTTGGAGAAGCTTTGGAAGCTTCCTATGCCTCAATCTTGATTTAAAAAATTATACTGTAGGCCTCTTAAAGTGAAACAAGTCTTTGTTGCCTGAAAGAACACTGGTAAGTATTTTGTATTAAGCAGAAGCAGAAAGTAGAACAAGTAGAAATTTCACACTTTGTGACATATTACCTGTGTTATTTGTCTTATCTTCACTATAACATATTGCCTTTCACTCCATATTTCAGTATTCTGGACTCTCTGGATGACTTTTCCGATACTATAATAATTTCAGACACAGATCTATGAGCAGGAGACCAGCAAACAGATGCGTTATGGTTCCTGAAATCATGCCAGATGGCCTGTCAAACATAGTGCTTCCTCCTGCAGTAGTGTGATGATAAGTATCTTGCCAGGAGAGAGCAATTGGCAGATGTGGCACCAAAACATCCCAGAATTTTCTTCTGCTCCAGCACAAGCAGTTTGTACAATACAGGCATATGCTGGTATTTTGCATTTCATTTATGTTTTCATTATAACTGTATCTGTTTTAAGAACAGAAAGCATGCCAATCAGTCATTTGTCTTATCAAGTGCTCCTCCTGACGTGAAAGGTGCTATACAAGTGTAATTTTGTTGTTGCTGTTGCATGGTCTTCATACACCAGGTTCACTTTGCCCAATTCATCCTCAATTCGACAAACGAGTGCCATGTTTGTCTTATTGATTGGCTTTTGCAACCAATGTTGCAGAATAGCCTACCTCCCACTGATGGAACACACAACTACATCCTGCAGTGAGTTCAGTGTTTGTTTTCAGTTCCACATTCCGGCAATTGTAGCTATTGTTGGTGGCAGAAAACTTTCACACGAACCGAATAATAGAACTGTGCATGTGTGGTGATGTTATTCCTTCAACATTTGCACTTTGGGGTGTGGAACTCATTGCACAAGTGTCAGAAGCATATTAGCACATGGAATTTACACTTAGCTAAACATACTGGGTTGCAAATTGAACCCATGCGCTAAAATGTTAATTAGTCCATCAGTGAAAATTCTGACTGATAACAAACACATCACCTGCCCAGAGACTGTGACACCCAAACCTCTCCACTTTGTCACAAACTTTGGGCCCAACACTTCTCGTACTGTACATGGACAATTAGTTATCGAAATACCAGCAGTACAGCCTGTAGATTCATAGATTCATAGTACTCAGTCTTTTGTTCTTGTTTAGATAAGTCAGAGTCCCCAGCTAATTCTAGGCTACTTTTTGAGAATAATGGTTGTGATGCAGTGTGGAGATGGGGGAAGATTTCACACCATAATAATCCATCTTTCCTGAAATGTAGGAACATATCTTAAACATGATCAATAGTTTGAGGTAAAAGTCCTTGAAATAATCGACACTCCCCACAGAGAAGGTAAAAACTAATTGTTTATTCATTTAGCCTGACTGCCAGGAGGCATCACAGACGGCATCACTGGCTGGCAGTTTGCTGAAGTACTGTCGAGTTGGGTCCCAGGCAGAAGGCAGCCGCACTGATACATATGGTGAATGCGTCAGTGAACTGCTTCCATTGTGAGAACATGAATTGACATATTTCTCCTAGTCCTATATCCCAAGCGGTGTTCAGCCTGGGGGCAGCAGTTTTGAAGGTACGTTATTTTCTTCCAAAGTGATGTGCAGCTTCATAGAAGCTTAGACCACTGTGTCTCTGTTAACCCTCATAAAAAGCGATCCTCTCAGCCATCATTTACCTTCCCTTTGCTCATATTCCTGTACCTTGCTTCCTTTTTGTGTATTTATGTTCCCTTTTGAAACCTGATATGGATTTGGCAAATTCTCTTCTTTGTAAAGGAACATGCACCAAGTTGTAAATGGAAAATCATGAGCTGTCACCTGTCCTGTCATCAAGAGAAGTACACATGACTATGTATGCACAAGAAATAAGCTTAACACAGGCCTAATTTTACCACTCAAGGATGATCTTTCTGGATCCATATGAATTTTATATGCGGTGTTTGGCTATATCTGTTCCTCGCCAGCTGCAGAGTGCAGTCTGATGCAGTGTTTAGGCTGCTGGAAGCAGTGTAAGGGAGGAAGCTAATTGGCACTCCCCGTTCCACATTACTGTGTATCGCGCAGCTTAGCACTTATCCAGAATTCTGACATGGTGTGAAAAATGCTAATGTTCCAAAGAGCTAGCGACACAATCGGATCTTTAACAATTAGCAACATTAAAATAAACAATCCATTAAAATATCTTAGGCCATGTATTGAAAACGTTGAGATTTCTCAATGGGGCTCAGTTAGATTCACACTTTAAGCTTATACCATGCTGAAGTCCTGACCCCTGACCGGTCAGCACCTTGGGATATCCTCCAAATGTGAAAGTGCTCTATAAATGTAATTTTGTTGTTGTTATTGTTGTATATCCCTCTGTCCCTCTGCCTTGTCCTGTGTCCATCTATCTTTAAATACCACCTTAAAAACTACCTGTTCAACTGGCCATTGGTTTCCTCTTCCTTCTTGGTCTGCAGCCAACCCCACCATTGTGAAATGCTCTGAGGTATAAATCTACAGGAAGGGTGCTATATCAATACAAGTTGATATGCTACAGGTAGTGTCAAGAGCAGGGCTCAAGAGCGATTCACACTGGTTGAAATACCATATATCCTTCACGTCTGGTAACAAAATGTTGTGAAGATTTATGTAGATTTCCATTAAACAAGCAGTATAAAGACAACATTAGACTTTTTCACAAACTGTCCACATTCACACTGATCCATTGCAGCACCACAACTGATTTACATAGCAATCCACTTGCCAAGCTCTACCAGACTGCTAAACAGCAGGAATGAAAAATACCGACATTCATCTTGTGTCTGATGTATCTACTTATTGATAATAATGTATTTTTAACCTCTGTAGGAAGAAATGCTCTGATTCCCATAAATACTCAAGATATATCCATTAATGCCAATTTGTTGATACACATAACAATCAGCTTTCAAGTTACACAGATAAATGCCATAGAGCAATCCAGGGCCTGGTGGCTGTGTACACATGAGGCATACACTGAATTCTGATATTCTGGTGGTCAGAACTGCATCAGTTTGAGCTGTTATGCCCTTTGTGAAATTAAACAAAATGTGCTGCTCATGACCGCATGGTCAGATTCAGATGAAATTCCATTGAGCATTGCACAACACCTTTGGCACTGTTAGTCTTAAATTAGATTTCCTATTATAGCCATTCATTGCTGAAGGCATAACACTGAATGGAATTTCACCCAATTATCTTTCAACTCGTGATGCAGAATTTAATGGGTATGATTTTAACCAGATAGCAGCCTCATTTTGTTTCCCATTAGCATGATTGTGGGTGATTTACATATACATCTGCACAACTGTTAGGGTATGGCTTTTCTTTTGCGTTTACCATTGGAGGGAGAGTTCCTGCATTCTGCCTGATCACATGAGAAAATCAGATGGTGAGTTAATCTGCATAATTCTTCTGTGTCTCAACATCTTTCATGAGGATGGATGCTGAGGATCACATAGAATGACATAAAGGCAAAGGAGGAGGTCACTAGGAAAATGTAGGCTAGGGCAGCAAACCCAGAATATGTCATGTATACTACAGTTATACTACAGGCACTAATCCTTTTGCAATTATAATGAGAGTGAGTAATATAACTGCACTTATAATAATAATAATCCTTGCATTTGATATAGCGCTTTTCACATCTTATCAATGTCTCAAAGCGCTTCACAGAATATACTGTAAAGTGAATTGACTGTATATATTTGTGGGTGAATCTGGGAGTGAGGAATATAAGTGCACTTATACTAGGAGTGAATATAATAATTTAATCTGAATTTATTATTTCCCATGGTGGATTACTAGTAAAACTCCACCAAGAATATGCATATACAGAGTTTCAGTAATGAGTGGAGAATTCTGCTTTTGTTGAAGATATCAAACTGTCAGGGTATAATTGGGTCTTTAACAAGGTTAGCACACATCAGAGTGAGCCAACGGATAGCACAGAACCTTTTCAAGTTATTTTGTTTTAAATTTCAAAGTTATCTTTGCAACTGCTTCGGTAAAAACAGAAACGCACTGCAATAAGCAACACCTAATAACTTCCCCAGGAAATACTATTGGAAAGGCTGCTTTACATTAATTAAATGTCAGTTAAACCTGAGGTATACAGGATAATGTGAGCATCAGTTTTCAGTGGAAAGAAACAAATTGTTATTAACTGTATAGCATAACTTGTCTTTTTAGCATTGCTGACTTCAGTCAAATCACAGTTTGTCTGATCATAAATGACATTTGCAAGGAAACAGTGGCAAGGGAACACTTACAAAAAACAATATGTCCAGCACATACCAAAGTGCACCATTGTGTCACAGGCAATGTGAAGCCACTGTGACAAAAACAATTTTGGCTGATTGTTTTTGAGGGAACACGGTTGCCTCTTTAAAAGAAGAACAAACCTTAGTGGGTGATTAAAGCAATAGACCTGTGGTATCAGTTTTGTCAGAGGCCTTTAAAACTTAGTAGTACAAGATCCCTGGTAAGAAGCAGATTTTAGCACAAACCTGGTCAAAAAGCCTCTGTGTGAACCTGCTTTGCAGGTAGAATACACTTATACTGCTGACTGGTGTGCATTGCACAAAGCCTGCCATTGTGGCATCCTTCATTTCAGGATGTTTTCTTAAGCCTCCAGGTGCAACATTTTTCGCACCGGTGGGTCTGAACAACAAATCAAATCTTTTGCTCATCCGTAACAGACTGTGATTGATGGCTAAGACACGATTCTGAATGGGTCAAAAGATTCTTCATCCGCAAAGTAATTGGCATTGAGATTACGTCAGAATCTGTTTATTTCAGGGTCCCAAACCTCAATATGGCATTCAGTTTTTCTACAGAAAACTAAAATAACAGATCTAATAACAGTCCTTAACTACAAAATGATTAGAACTGTTAGTAACTAATATAAAACTAGCTATCTGCTGTAAAACAAACGCACATAAGACAATCCAGAAATCTGGCCATGTGGCTTAGAGCTTCAAACCCAGTGTAATGCATTCATTTTGCAATAGATAATAGTTGCTCAAGTATTTCCGCTTGTCTGTCACCAAAGTGCACCACTGTGTTTTATGGAGATATCTGCAGTATTGAGTTGTGGACTTTCATGTTTCCCTATGCTTTATACACTCACATCAGAATTAAACCTCAGCTGGCAGATGTTGCATGAAATTACTTGTTTTCTTCTTGGAGGAAGCGGAACCCCAAACGTATGATTTATCACTGCTTTCTGAACTGGGTCCATCTGTGAAAAAGAACAAGAAATTAATTCAATTATATCTCTGTCTTCTTCAGACGTCACAGTCTGAATTGCTGTAAATTATATTGGGGTCTAAAACATTTAAACTGAGGCCCTGACTATGCCTGCTCAGGTAGATGTTAAAGATCCCATTGCACTTTTCAAATAGAGATAAAACTCCTAATTTATTACTGTTTGTGGGACACTGATTTGCGCAAATTGGCTGCCATGTTCGCCCACAAAAAGACACAGTCACTACACCTAACAGTAAAATCCTGTGAAGTGCTTGGAAATGCCTTGAGGTCATAATAAAGAGCAATATCAAATAAAAGGATTATTAAAACATGATCTTAGCAAGCAGACTTGCAAGTAGCAACTCCTGTTGGTAACCAGAAGTACATCACACCAATTTATATGACCTCTGCTCCAGATATGGATCCAAGTGGTTCCTGCAGGTAGCATTATGTATATGATTGGTTACCAGCAGGCTATTCACAAAGCTGTTTGCAAATATTGTATTTTGCACCTCGCTATGTTATTTTTAACCATTGGATTCCCTGCAGATCCAGAAAAATCACCATCTCCTAGGCCAGCTGGTTTTCTAATCTTCAAGCTCACTTGTGATAATGCTAAGTCAAACATTAATAATACAATAATAAAGATATTGTTAGTATTAATAATGAATTATTAGCATTAATAATTTACTCCCAATAGCATTTCCTGGGGAAGTTATTGGATATATATATAAAAAAAAGCGATTGAAATGTGAACATTTTACATACCTTTTTTCCCCATTGTCTTTTCTTCTCCATTCCCTTATACTGGTTTGACTTTAATATTACTTTTCAATCACTAAGAGAGTCTTACATAGCCAAATATAACAGGGAAGAGAAGGGTATAGAGAGGGGATTAAGATTTGTAGAGGCTTGTTTGTGTGCAGAATAAATAACTCCTGGTCTATTCTCCCATTCTGGTTAAGTGTCTGCTCAGGCCCTAAAGGCAAGGCAGAGGAGAACAAGGATAATCTTTATTAAAGGAATGAGCTATGAACAAGGCCAAAAGAAAATTCTGGATATATTTGCCAAACACTGTGGAGAAAATTGATAAATTTGTGAGGATTTAATTGGTGCTATTGACAGATAAATTTCACATTATTAATAAAAACTAAACATGAAGAAATAATGGTCTGTTTCCACCTTGCACTACATTATTATTATTAGTATTATTATTTCAAGGCCTGGAGATCTGCCAATTCCTAACATTGCTTGCCAAGCTCGCCAGTGCCCTGACCGCTCCCGGAGGTCACAATTTCCTGCCTCTTGAGGGCCACCACCCACAGACACAGAGAGCGACACAAAGTCACAGACACACACACTCACATCTATACAGAGGAGAGACACAAAGACAATCTCAACAGTGGGGCCTTGGGGTGAGGAGATGATCCCATTGTGATGGGAGATGGTAGGACAAGCATTTTAGTGGGATGAGATTAGATGGACCGAAGGTCCTTCTTTCCAAATCAATCTTGTGATCCGGTGAGACCTCTATTTTAACGCGTGCAAAATTCTGATTCAGGACTCAGTCAAGTGCTTTGTACCCTTACTTATGTAAGCTGATAACTGTTTGAGGTGCTTGAAGTGATTGTATTGCTGCCTCACATCCTCTATTAAAATATCCTCCATTAAAATATCTGTTCCTCAGTTTGCTGCTGGCGGAGCTATGATGGGGGAATTTATAACTCTGTTACATCACTTTATTTTCTGTGTTTCACAATGTTTGCTGGAACAGTGTATCACCGTCTCCTAGGCCAGCTGGTTTCAGCAACAACATTTACTATTGTATCATAATACTATGTTGTGGTGGTCAAAGGCTTAAATAGAGGACATCTATGGCACCGGATGATACATTTAGAGTTCACACCAAATAAGAGGTAATTGGAAACACAGGAGACAGCAGTGATCTAACAAAGAGATCTTAACACAGAATGCGTGTATGCAGAATGCACACACGCTGCATATAGGAAGTGAAAACCTGTAATGCATGGATGGTATAGAAGTTGTCAAGGGGGATGCTGAAAGAGATCTAGGGGTGCTCAATATACCAAAACAGCTTGACCAGCAACCATTATGTCATAAACAAGGCAAACAAGATGTTGGCAATATTATCAAATGCAGTTAGGTTGAGAATTCAGAAATCACTTTCAAGCCATATAGTGTTGAAGTCAGGGTCCTGAAGTCAAGCCAAAGGGTCGTGGACCCGAAAGGTTGACTCACTTTCCTTTTTCCAAAGATTCTGCCTAACCTGCTAAGTGTTTCCATTGATTTCTGTTTTTGTTTCAGATTTCCAACATGTGTAGTATTTTGCATTTTTGAAAAGTCTTCTGATGCGATCCAAATATAGGAACGGAATGAGAGCAGGATGCAGAGACTGGGATGCAAGGGCATAAACTGATTTGTAGGTGAAGGTGAGGATCTTGCAATCGATCCATTCTGCACCAGGGAGCTAATGGAGCCTGGTAGCAATAATCATACACAGTATATTTATATATATATATTTATACTGTAGTGCCTTTCACGTAGGGAAGCAATTCCAAGGTTCTGGAGAGTCCAAGGTTTATACCTGAGCTAGAATGGGGGTTGAGTGGGTGGGTAAGATGACCAAAGGCATGATTAAAGAAGAAGGTTTCAAGGTCGACTGTGATCAAGATGAATGAAGGGGTGAGTCAATGGGACTCTATTGGGTTCTAGAGAGTAGTGGGAAATAGGCTGAAAGCCCGACTGCCAATAGTTGAGTGGGATTTATGGGGTTGTGTAGTAGCCTGGTGCTTGCCGAGCAGAGATCTGGGCTGTTAAGATTTGAGAAGATAGTAGAGATAGAGAGAGGCAATGATGTTGAACTCAATCTACTGGGTATGAGGAGCCAGTGGAGCCCAAGAGGATGGGGTTTAAAGGCTCAAGGAAACTAGTGTGGGAAAGATCATAGACTGCAGTGTTGTGGATAGGCTGCAGCTTATGGAAGAAAGAGTTGGGATGTCCGCCTAGCGGCTTGGAATATCCTACCAACGTGAAAGGCACTCTATAAATATAATTTTGTTGTTTGTTGTTGTTATCTCGCAGGGAGTTGGTGTAGTCAAGCCTGGATGTGTTGAATGAATGGATTAGGGCTTTAGCGGCGCGAGTGGCGATGTAGGCAATCTTGTAGAGGTGGGGGGTAAATGAGTGAGTCAGAGCACGGATGTATTTAGAGGACAGCTAGAAGTCAAGCAAGACATCAAGGTTCTACACTGACTCTGCAATGTATACTTATGTAGATTGATGCTGTCAGTGACTGGGAAGGACTGGGGTAATGGGGAAATGCAGACATTGGTATGAGTGAGAAAAGCTCGGGTTGAGATCTGTGAGATAGATTAATGAAAAATAAGCAAATATGAGGGTTGGCTTGTAAACATTTGACCACTAGAGGGTGTTAATTCATTTACATAGCTCATTAGCTGGCTCCAGAGGCAGAAATGAAACACAACTCTGCAGTTGTGAGCAGCAGCGCATGCCTTAGCTCAGAATATTTTGGCATGGGGAAATATCTTGGGTTTATCACTGAACAAAAAAAACTCTTTCCTACAGCTTTACAAGATGTAATGGAAAGATTGTTATCTTTATGATAATAATAATCATTGCAAAAACAAAAGTTGCTGGGGAAACTCAGCAGGTCAAACAGCATCCATGGAGAAAGGAAAAAGAGTTACGTTTCGGGTCTACAACCCTTCGTAGGACTGTAGACCCGAAATGCTGACTCTTTTTCCTTTCTCCATGGATGTTGTTTGACCTGCTGAATTTCCCCAGTAACTTTTGTTTTTGTTTCAGATTCCCAGCATCTGTAGTATTTTGTGTTTTGTTGATAATAATTTTTGCATTTGATTTGCCGCCTTATCACGTCTTTGAGACAATTCAAAGCACTTCACAAAATATACCTTCAAGTGAACTGACTGTGTCTTTGGTAGATGAAATGCAGCTCACAAAATATACAGTCAGACATCAGTGTCATCAGTGCAAGAAAGAATCAATTATCAGGCTTTGTAGCTTTCTGAATTTACACAATTGTGTTGCCCAAACTATTATTTCGGACAGTGGCAAATATGGGCAAAAGTAAGACAGTCTGATATTGGGCCTTTGAAACACTTCTCAAACCAAGAGTTCTCCTGGGTGATTTCCATAATTCATGAATCCATAGTGAAAGACAGTTAAAGGAAAGGAATTCCCACAAATGCTTGTTTGCTTGGTTATCTCAGAGTCTGGTGTTAACAGGTGGTTGCATGCACCACAAATTCAAATTATGCTAATAGACAACCTGAAGAGCTTGAGGCATTCATCCACCTGACAAGCTTTTCCCCTCTTCTTGCCTGATGGGCCCCTGTATAAAAAGCACCGTTGCTTTCTGATGGAGCATTGAAAGATCACTTCTTAGCCTCTGGGCATGATCAATTTGTGTAACTACACTTGGTTGCAGAAGTTAATCTGGCATAATATAACAATAGCTAGCAGTTATATAGTGCCCTTCACAGGGTCATAGCTTCTCAGAGCATTTACAAATTGAGATGAGTGACTTTAACTGGTGTCTATTCTACCTCCTGGCCTTTTGGGAGCAGGTAAATCTAGCTTATGCTTAAAAAAAAGCACTACCCTCACAATAATGGAGCTAGGTTCAGGCACCACTCTCGGTACCTGATGTATTTATAAAACTGAATTTATGTAATTGGACAAATGTGGAAAGGGAAGGATAAAAACAATTATGAAGAAGATTCAATGAATGCTTCACTCTTTAACATAGAATGAGAGCAGACCTATGGAAGATTCTGTGAAGGACTGTTTGGAATAACTCCTCCAATAATAATAATCATAATAATAATCCTTGCATTTGATATACCACATAATCATGTCTCAAGATGTCTCAAAGCATTTCACAGGATTTATTGTAAAATGTACTAACTGCGTATTTTATAAGCAAACTCAGCAATCAACCTGCGCACAGCAATGTATCACAGACATCTGTGAATTGAATGGCCAATTTTATCCAGGATCTGTTGATAAGGAAGCCTGGAGAAACTCCCTTCTCTTCATGACTAGAACTACATGATCTTTGACGTCCACCCGAACAAACAGATGAAACGTTGGTTGAACATTTCATCTGAAGGAAGGCACCTCCAACAATGCAAAGTTCTGTACAGTATTGTACTGGAGCGTCAGCCTACACTTTGAACTCAAAACCCCAAAGCCGGGATTTGAACTCACCATTTGTGTTTCGGAGACAGGAGAATTACCAACTGAGCCAGGCAACAACCTGACTAAGGTAAGAAACACAGTTTGTGAAGAAAAGCTGAGGTAATCTACATCCTGCTGGCTACTAGACATACTAATTTTCAGGTATACTAAGAGATAGTGCAACATTGACTGGGTACAGCCTTCAAACAGATACATTCTTCACACATGTTTAAATCATCCAATTGTAAATGTTCTTATCAGAGCTACTTTCATTAGTTTTGATCAACACCACCATGTTGGTACCCAAAAGCTCACAGCAACACTTGTGGACAGTACGTTGCTCATGATTTGGTGCTGATTCCTTGTAGTAACTGGCAAACCGTTGTTCAAGAAAAGTGTTAAAACTGTTTGGTTACACAATATGCTTTTAGCACCTTGGGACATCTTACCGACCTGAAAGGCGCTCTATAAATATAATTTTGTTGTTGTTTAATGAATTTGGTCTTTTTTATATTAATATGGATATTTTACTAAAACAAAGCAAAACATTGCAACTTTGAGGAAGGAAAATTGAAAACATGTCATGCTATCCTTGAAATAAATAGATTAATAATTTTTGAGCATGAATTCTTGTTTAGTATTTAACAAGTACTGCATTTTCTCTTAAGCTGCTATTGAAAAGTTTTGCAAGGTTACAAACCAAGCAATAAATGAGAAATTGGGTGACACAGTGGCTTGATTAATTGCCTAGGAGTAAGCACAGCCTAGAATCTCTACTTGTTATAGGATTCTATATAAATATATTTAGGAAATTTTCAGTGGAGAAAAATTTCTTCATTTTGTTTATGTTCAGCTATAAATTTCAACTTGCATTTATATAGTACACTTCACAAAGGATAATGTGCCACTTTACAATGACAGGCTTGGTGCTGATGTGGAGAGGGGAGGCAGGGGAAGGGGTAGGTGACTATACATCTGAGAGGATGCAGACGATAAGAGTTTTGATATATAGAAGCTTATAGAAGTAGATCTTGGAGACCAGCAAGAACAATATTTGAAAAGTACAGGTGGGGGTAACAAAGATGTGGATAAGAGTTTTGATGGCACTATGTGTGAAACAGACTGTGTGCAATTGGCTTCCGGGTTTCACCCACAAAATACAGTCAATTCATTTTACAGTATATTCTGTGAAGCTCTTTGGGACGTCTCAACAATAGCAACATCAGCAAAATACATTTATTTAGCACCTTTATGAAAGGAGGACGTCCCAACGACATAATAATACACTGTATCAAATGCAAGGATTGTTATATTATAATTACTATCTGAGACTGTGGTATCAGAGAAATAGAGTTGGATATCATCAGCTCACATGTGCTATATCTGACTTTGCAGAAGTGGATGGTGACATGGTTCCCAAAATACAAATGTGCTCTATTACCCAGCATTGATATCTTTACCGGATGAGCAAAAAACCTAATTTGTTCTCTCCCCACCAAAAAAAAACTTTGAATAAATGAGCTAGACACAGCAGAGACATGATTTAGAATTTATTTTTGCAGTGTATAATATGTGTATCTTGAAATACTTGCAAAACGCAAACTACTGATGAGATTATTCTCAGTTTCGGTGGTTGGAATGATTTGTCAGACCCGCTCATTCATGCAGCAAACAGAATGAATTCAATGAGCGTCCTGGGTCAATCAAAACTGACCTTCCAGCTAGATGAAAGCTGGGCATAAGGCTGGTTTGGTTTAGGGGAGAAAAAATTTACAAATTTCTAGTATACCCTTGGCTGCTGCTCACTCGGCTGATCACATTCATTTTGAAGCCAGTCTTCACAGTTAAGCAACACTGATTGCAAATCAGATGAAAAGCGAAAGTGATTTTCAGGTCACCCATGTTACAGGCAACAGCAGCTACATAACACATGTGGGGTAGGCAACTCTTTATTCTCAGCAGCAGCAGATGTTTTATAATAGGATGAAAGAGTCCAAGGCAGTCAAGCTGACACAGCACAGGCATATATTTGATTGTAGTCCAATAGATACTACAGTATAGAACTTCACATAAAACTCATGAAAACTGCCAGTCTAATAAATTTCATTATGCAGCATACTCCACATCACAATTTTTCTTCTGTCTCTCCCCCACGTTCTTCTTTTCAATCTCTTCACACGTGCACACATTTACTTTGTATCTTTCTCCCAAATGCTATATGTTCATTGCCACTCTGCTTATGCACAATTTAACCCCTCTTTCTCTTGCATTTCAATCTCTTTTCACAGTTTCTCTCTCTGTCACTTCCCTATTACAATATGTATATTCCTCCTCTCTCTCTCTCTCCCCCTCTAACTCACACAAACAAACACATATATATATATGTACTGTCTTTATTTCTTCATACATACATTTCTCAGCTGCCTGTGAAAGCTCAGTGTAAAATGGATCTCTTTCATCCACGGCAAGACAGTCAGAACTCAGAATGTGTCTGCAAATCAACAATAATTGTCCCTCTTAAGCTGCATTTCACCACAAAGACACTGAGCTGTGTGTTTATGCAATTAAATACTGAAAACAAAAAGCAGACATCAAAGATAATTGCATTACTTTCAGGAGCGTGCCAAATGTGCTGTTCAATTTGAATAAGACAGTTAATTTTATTCCAATATATCGATCTGCCACCAGTCTTATGATAAGAAATCAGTACAGATTACCAGTAAGTTTAAAGTAATGCATTGCTCTATGTTTGGTTAGATGTCTGCTATTATCTTAGGACATATTAGTGATAAACAAATGATGTAGAAAATCCAATCACATCTCTTGACAGTATATCTTATCAGACGTTCTCCCGACTTGAAAGGTGCTCTACCAAATGTAAGGATTATTAATTAATTTAAACAAGAATGATGTTGGCCTAATAGTCATGTATAGACAAAGTTCTACAGAAGGTTACAGATTGAATCCTCTTGCTCTGCAAGCCAGAGAAGGAGTAGGGGTAACAATCTATGTGCCCTGGTTACTGACCCACCTGCCAGTGAAAACAATTTCTCCCTATCAACTCTATCAAAATCCCTCATAAATTTTTAACAACTTTATTATTAATTAATTTAAACAAGAATGATGTTGGCCTAATAGTCATGTATAGACAGAAGGTTACAGATTTAATCCTCTTGCTCTGCAAGCCAGAGAAGGAGTAGGGGTAACTATCTATGTGCCCTGGTCACTGACCCACCTACCAATGGAATTTCTCCCTATCAAAATCCCTCATAATTTTTTAACAACTTTATTGAATCTCTCCTCAACCTTCTCTGCTCGAAGAGTAATAATCCCAGTATATCTTGTCTCTCCACATAACTGAAGTCCCTCATCCCTGGTACCATTCAGGTAAATCTCTTTTCGAAGACATCTTTAATGAGTCAGGAAAGCATTATTTCTGAATTTGGTAGTCATTTTCTGGGGGCTGTATCTTTAGGTGAGAGGCAACAAATTGTGTTACATGCAGCACAGAAAATGTACTTTTAGAATTGAGGTTGAGACCTCTGGCTAAGGAGGTTTCTTGAACTTTATAATATTAACAATCCTTGCATTTGATATAGCACCTTATCCAGTTTTCAAGACATCTCAAAGCATATCACAGAATAAAGTATAGTAAAAAGCCCGTTTATCCGGCACCCTCGGGACCTGGTCGATGCCGGTTAAAGGGCTTGCCGGATATTTGGCCGAAAATGCAAAACCCCCCCCAAAAAAAACACTTTAGTTTTCAATGCATTTTTCCGGATAAATTCTGGTTAATTGAATGCGGACCTTTTTTTTTGCGATGCCGGTTATATGGAAGTTACGGTTGATCGAGTGCCGGATAAACAGGCTTTTACTAGAAAAGTGAATTGACTGCTAATTGATCCAGTGGAGGGGAGAAAGAAGGGTTATACTGTGTTTGGTTAATATACTAATGTACCACGTAGATTACAAACGTAATGAACCCAGTCTTTCTCAACATAGACTTCTCAATGGATTCTGCCAAAGTCACCACATTCCAAAACCAGATCTTAGACTTATTTTTCATTCAGACCATCATTAAATACCGAAGTGTTCAGTTAGCCTCAGAGGAAAAGGAAACTTGTGGTAGCTCCTGGTTAAATTGGCTTCCAACATCATACCCATTTTCAACCATCTCTTTAGTAACTGTTATTTGCTATTTGTGGTGCTGAGGAAGATTTAAACTGCTAACAATAATCATGACATTAGATATAATGATTTTCACATCAGGAAGACATCTCAAGTTGCTTCACAGCATTTACTGTAGAGTTTATTGACTGTATTTTGAAGGAAATACACAGCAGACAATTTGCATGCAAAAAGATTCCACAATTGGCTATGAAATGAGTGACCAATTTTATCTGGGGGGGATTGTTGGTCAGGACACCTCTTTACTATTTGACTGCGCCTTCAGTCATCTTCTCACCCCTACCCTCTTGGGCTTTACCTTTCCTGAGTCCAACACCTGTTGTTGTTGTTGAATAGTGCCATGGGATCTTTAACATCCAGCTGAACAGGCAGACATGATCTTGGTTTAACATCTCAATTGCAGGACAGCACCTCTGACACTCCCTTGACCCATCAACAGCACTGTTTATGTGTTTATGTCAGCCTAGGCCATGTGAGTTCTAAGTCCGATGTGGAGCTTCAACTCACTGCCTCTGATGCAGAGGCAAAAGCTGGGCTGATGCTAACATTTAAAAAATAAATTGTTTTTCCTCCTGGCTTTATTAATGTGCAACACATTAGGGGCCTTTCACCTCCAGCATTAACTTCAGTTTTTAAACCTGTTTTTTGATGGTTACATTTTTAAAAGGTCTCTTGTCCTTCATAATTGGACTTTCTTTGTTAAAATAATACATAGGCTTAAAAAAAATGATGTCGTATGAAGCTGATTATAAATCGCATAACCTTTTGCCTTAAAAGTTAGTTACAAAAATTATTTTGGCTAGACTTTATGAATATTTTTCACCTCCAGTGCCAACACTCTTCACCCCCAGTTGATCTGCAGCACAAAAGGAGAAAGCCACACGTGTTTTTCATAAGTATGATTTAGATTTCTGTTACTTATCACTTTGGGCACATAAGAAACTTATGATTACATCATGGTGCACATATTTAAATCACTGCCATTGAGTAAAGAGAAAAATATGCTTTTTGTCTTTAATCTATAAATTGTTGATGACAATAAAATTAAATTATCAATGAATTTGGGAAAATGGTCTTCATAAAATAAGGTTCACATTTCCCATTGTGGTTCATATTATCTTACTTTACCTGCATGAAATTTAATCTTGCTCTGGAACAGTAAAACACAAAATTTATGTACAGTATTCCTATGCTGTACTCAGGCTTATCATCTGACTTTCAGAATGAAGTCTTCTGGTGAAGGTCTTTAAAGTAGACAAAGATGACTATGTACAGTATGTGGTGTCCACCATTCCTCTGTTCCTCAGTGGTGTATCCAACATTTTTTTGTGGTGTTCATAGCATTTCTCTGCAGTAAAGCGTCTCACATGTACATGAACTATATTGCTCAAATAATTTACCTGTGTGGTATAGTATTTATATACAATTATTGTTGTGCAATCAAACATATTGTATACACAATATTATTCTATTGTGCAACATGGACTCCGTACAAAACATTTTACAGTCACGGACATAGTTAACCCTATGAAGCAGAACTGAAATTCAAGATCTGACTGAAGTACTGTATCACAAAAATTAAATGTGACATCTTTTGTATTAAAAAGATACAAAATGGACAAGAGCAACAGATAGATGTTAGTAATGGGGGAATGGGGGTTATTTAGTTAAGCTGGCATTTTAGAATGTGTTAATGTGATAACTCCATCTGAGAGTCCCTCCAATCCAACACTTATTTATTATATTCCTGATGAGTTATATTTTAATGGGAATCAGAAGTATTATACAATCAACAATTGTTCACTCCTAAATAATTGTAATGAACAGACTGTGTGAATACCCAGCTGCTCTTATGTAGAAATGATTCACGATGCCAAGCAATGTGGTGAAAGGAACTCTCTTTTTCCTCTTGTTTTTCCCTTCTCCTTTGGGGTCTATTTTACACTGATCGCTAAAAATAGAAATACTTTTCCTATGAATAATAACTAATCTCATTACAAAAATGGAGCAAAAAAGAAATCTAATTTCAGAGGCAATGTAAGTTAACCCGTTCCCTCTCCTGTCTTTTCCCCCTTCCACAGCTCATGTGGAGATATTATTTGGGGCTGTTCTGTGGTACCTCACTGAGTGACTGTGCACAATGAAGTAGTGAGTGTGGCTCACTCTAATCTGTCCTTCACATCAACTGAAGTTACTGGATAACTCTGAGCAGCAATTTGTTTACTCTTTTCCATTACCAACCCCAGCAGCACTCGGGCTGATGGTAGCAGTACATTACTCAACACAGACCAAGCTTTGAATCTGAATCTGTGACTCAATACCACATTCAGTGGTGCATTTACCTGCTGAACTATTGGGGTATCTCTCAAACAGCTTTCTAAATTAAAGCAAATAGAACTATACCTGCAGAGACAGACAGCGTTTTCCCTGCAGAAAAGGTGTAAGCTGCTGGCATTACATTATAAGATAATAATAATCCTTTCATTTGATACAGAGTCTTATACTGTGAAAGCATCCAAACAAACTTCAGTGTATTTACTGCAAAGTGTCGTGACTGTGTATTTGTAGGTCATGCAGCGAATAACCAATTTTATCTGGGGGATTGTTGGCCAGTATATGCTTATCAAAGCATCTCAACGGGTGACTAGAGATCTGAAGTAGTGGGTCTCCATGGGAGGAAAATGTGCATGTAAAATAAATAGAGCATCAAAGTTTTATACATGTTCATCGGAAATAATACAGTATTTTCCACAAAGACAGTGACTCACATCCCCGTCAACAGTTACTGTTGTGTTCTGTTTTGCTTTATTAATTCCAGAACATGTTTGTTTGGTGATTTGTGGTTGTCACCGTCCTCCTCAGCCTCAGTATTCTTAACATTGTTACTGTTTCACTGAACAGAGACTGTGGAGTCTTTGATGTTACATACTGCACATGTTTATATTTTGGACTGAACACTGCTGATCCACCTTTCCTATGTTGAAACAGTACTGCACCACACTGTTTGATCCACAATAATAGGGCTGTACCTCAGTGAATTATGTTCACATGATTTGTTTTGCCTCTTGATCCATTTGCAAACAGTGAAATAGATCATCTGCGAGTCACTGAGGTCCAAAGAGGCCAAGCAGCCTGTCAACTGTCTCCTGTACATATTGTATGCCTGCTGAGCGCTCTCTGCCAGATGACGCCTAATCCTCATTCATTTTATTCCTCAGAAAAATATTGACAGTTACTTTTGCACTACACTGCTGTGCGCAATTGGCTGCCACGTTTTGCCCACAAATATACAGTTAATTCACTTTACAGTATATTCTGTGAAGCACTTTGAGATGTCTGGAAGACGTGAAAGTGCTATATCAAATTCAAGGATTAGTATTATTATTATATGAGAATTTGTACATACATCAAGATGAGACTTCAGCTATCTGCAAACTCATCTAAGACTTTTACATATGCTAAGATTAAGAATGAATATCTCATGTTTACTTGTTTCAGACAGAGAATTCTGGATGTTTTTTTTGGGGTCAGTCGTGTGTCTATGACATATGTGGAAACCCATCACAATACTTAGAAGTTTCCAAACAAACTAAGATTTCCATATATTCCATACATCCTAGATTCCAGGGATATTTATTTGTATAGAATGCACAATCTCTCCTTGAGGGATTACCTAATTCCGGAAAGTGTTAGGTGCAGGTTAGCAAGAGACAAGGCTTGGGAACCCCAGAGTGTGTGTTGGGATACTGCTGGAAACTAACCAGCTCAAATCTACCACAGCTTGCCATTGAGAGTACTGCCCAGCAAGCTGTCTCCCGGCTTGTCCAGCAATAACTAACCCCAACAAATTAGGTCATTGGCTTTCAGGGTTAACAGGATTAGGACCTCCAAGTCCTGCCAATGAGCCAGACTAGCTGTGCTGTCCTCAGTGGTGCCCTGGAGTACTGCAGACCCAACTGGTTCAGGAACTGGACTACCAAGAGTAGGCTACCACTGAGGGTGGGCTCAAATTTGACATTTTGATTCGAGACATGTCACCTTTGAGCCAGTTCCACTCCAAGGAAACCACACTACCCTACCCACGAGGATAGTTACAAGTTGGTCCCTTGACAGCTGACAGCTGTGGGTTTGAGCCCTCACTGGGTGGTGGCAAGTACTAGATACTCTCTGTGAGCTGCCTGCTGGACAATAAAGCTCAGCATGCAATGCATGAGAGAATTGCCATCATCTTCCTGTCCACATCTTGGCCATCCCTTTACATTGAGTGATGGTTCCACCAACTGTAGGTGCATAGCTTAAGTAATAATAATAATAATAATCCTTGCGTTTGATATAGCGCTTCCCACATCTTATCAACGTCCCAAAGCGCTTCACAGAATATACTGTGAAGTGAATTGACTGTATATATTTGTGGGCGAACCGCGGCAGCCAATTGCGCACAGCAGTGTCCCACACACAGTTGTGGACTGAAACGACCAATTTTATTATTGTGGGTTTTTTGGAGGGATTATTATTAGGCGTGTGGAGTAAGGAAACTTGCCCAAGGTTTCGCCCTGACCTGCCTGGATTCGAACACAGGTCTCCCCAGCTTGCAAGACAAGTGCTCTAACCGGTGAGCCACAGGAGCTCCATAAGTAGCAGCTGCTTGCCTATCTGCAGGCCATTCCAGGTGCTGGATGTACAAATGCATGGTCATGAATTCGAATTCCAAGTAACGCTTTACAATGCCTTGGGACATCCTTCCAATGTTCAAGACACTATATAAATTTTAAAAAAATTGTTGTTCTAGTATCCGTCGCTCCAAGACTCAGTTTCCTCATCAACTATCTGACATCTGGCTTCAGCAGGCAATAAGAAGGCTAGTTTCACACCCCTTTCAATAGGGATGGGCTCAGTGTCACTATTGGCCTTTACACTGATCTTGGAGATGGAATTTTCCTCCCAGGTAAAATCCCAAATTTGGTCACGTATTCCTAGGGTTTCCAGTTTCATCACGAGGGCTTCATGAGGCACTATGATGAAAACTTTGTGGATTAAAGATGCCATGGATCAATTGGCTCCTGGTATCCATTAAATTTCAGATTATCAATATATTTACCAACTTTGACTGTGTGAAGGTACATCAGATTTTCCCATTAATTGCTTAGGCTGCTAATGTCAGTAAATGTATTGCCCAGTAAAGAATAAGCCATGCTTTCTTACCATGGTAAATTAGCAATGATCGGTAGATTACCCCCAATATATTCACTAACTGCTATTTTTCACGAGGCAGAAAATTGCAAATTTCATTTAACACAAGCACATTCCATGCCCCCTGGAGCTCCAATTTTCCTTCTGTCACTATTAATGCGCTAATTTTAGCACCAGGAGTAACATTACCCCACTTAGTTATTACATAACACCAACTAGATTCACCTGAATCAATAATAGTTAGTCAGTGAGGAGGACTGTACTGTTGTATCACAATATTTTGTGATTTTGGGAACAGTCCAAGAAAACAAGGCGTCAAAGCTATCACCAGCAGATTAGTTCCACTCCAGCATCTTCATGTAAATAGGGCAATTTAGTCATAATAGACTACAGGTATTCTCTGTGAATTGCTATTCAGTTTCTTTGCCTTAACAAACATACAATACTTTACTTTGCAAGTCTATTTTCTGCAACAAATTGAAAGCTAAAGAATACACACACACACAAACAGATGGGGACTCACAGATATGTGTTTTTATATGGAAAAGCATTGCTTTCTCAAACAGATCCAAGAAATTGCTAATGTTCATCTGGCAATTCAAAGGGAGGCTCATACTGTGAGGAGAATAACCCTCATCGAATTGTAGAGAAAGTATAAGAAGTAGGAACCCAGCTAAGGATCCCTGTTAATAATCTATTGTAATCTAATCAAAAATGAAATGAATAAACTTCTAATGATCTGCTAAATGTGGAAAAATACAAGGCAATGGTCCAAAGGGAGTTTTTGTATATTAGGTGAAACATCAATAGTGTGCAGCTGGAGACAACCATTATAGAAGCAGATGTTTCACAGATGTGAAAGTCAAATGTTGTACACATCTTTGCGAATTTTCCACTGTCTTTCACCATTAAGTGTTAAATCTTTCTGTGCTATGTCCATCACCACCTCCCCTTCCACATTTGATACTTACTGTAAGCCTACCTTTTTTGGCTACTTATTCGTTAACCTATTCTTCCTTACCCCTAATACCCACTTCAGCTAATCTCACAACCATTATGGGCTTGCAATCAAGATATAAAGTGCTACAAGACATCCTCCTGATGTGAAAATAAGTTGTTGTTACCAGCTCCGAGAGCTCATTCCTGTCAGTAATGACAAAGAATTCCACCACCAGGAGACATTGCGAGTGCGGGTTTACTCCAATGTGCATGAATCTTGTTGACACAGGAAGCTTAGGTACACCTACTGTAACTACAATTTGCACTTATATAGCATGTTTCATGTATTCTACAAAGATGATTGGAATCATCAAGCAAGAAGGAACGTGTGTGTGTGTGTGTGTGTGTGTGTGTGGAGAAAAATTTAAGGAGTTTGATCAAAGGCATGATGAAATAAATGTGTTTTTAAAGATAAATTTTAAAGCCAGGGAAGAAGAGCAAAGGAATGTTGGCAATACAACCCCTATGTTTCTGGCAGGTTCAGTTTAAGTGCTCATGTACTGACAAGACTTAAATAGTCAGCTTCAAACAAACAGTATTTAATATATAACAAGAATCTACATTTAGAGAAAAAGATGTTTGGAAAGCAATTGATCTTACAGCTCATTTGTGTTCTATCCATCTATCATACACAAGACAAACTTTGTTCCTATCTTTTACAGAGATTGATCTCTTACCATGTCTCAATTTTGCTGAAGTCTATCACAAAATTTACCATTAGTTCACTCTGCAATGGTTTGTGTTGCAGTTTTAGTATATTATTGGAGAAAACCAATGCCCCATCTGTATAATAATAATAATCCTTGCATTTGATATAGCGCCTCATCACACCGTCAAGACGTCTCAAAGCGCTTCACAGAACATAATATGAAGTGAAATGACTGTATATTTTGTGGGCAAAATGTAGCAGCCAATTTTGCACAGCAGTTTCCCACAAACAGTTGTGGATTGAGTGACCAAATTATTATTATCCCCAGAAAAGTGATCTACCAATCGACCAGCAACTATGTTCCTACTTACTGTTAGGTAAATAGAGGCATGTGGACTAAGCTCCACCTCCTCTGCCCACCTCCGAGCTCCACCACCTTGCCCCTTTACTCTTAGACCTCATTAACCTATCCTTGTCAACTGGCACTGTTCCCAACATCTTAAAAAGAACTGTCATCACCACTATCCTAAAAAGCCTTCCTTGGACCCATCCCTGCTCACTAACTACCACCTCATCTGCAACCTACCTTTCTTTTACAAGGTTCTTAAAAGAGCTATTGCCTCTCAGCTTCACTCCTTAGTCTACTACATCTTCCTTTACAAACTCCTCCAATTGAGTTTCTGTGTTGCCCACAGCATGGAATAGCCCTGTTGAAGGTGACAAATCACATTCTGTCCATCTGTGACGAGGGCCCCCTCCATCTCCTCATCTTTCTCAACCTCTCTGCTGCCTTTGTCACTGTGAACCATTCTATCCTCCTCCACCACCTCTCCTCTTACCATAACCTTCTGTTCTTGAATGGTTTAGTTCCTATCTCTCACACCGACTCCATTTTCTCTCTTACACATCTCTTTGTCAAATCTTTTTGTCTTTTTCTCCAAGAATCAAAAATCTGGCTTCTCTTCCAGCCCACGCACCGTCTTATGCAGTGTTCCTCAGGGCTCTGTCCTCAGTTCTGTCCTATTCAAACTGTACCTGCTCCCTCTTAGTGACATCATTCGCAGACATGGGGTCAACTTCCCACATAAGACCCAACTATCCTAATAAGCCTTCCTTGGACCCATCCCTGCTCACTAACTACCACCTCATCTGCAACCTACCTTTGCTCCATCCTTGACTCCAGGACCACTGAAGGCCTGACAAATTGCCTGTCAGACATCAAGTCCTGGATGAAATACAACTTTCTGCAGTTGAATGTCAGCAAGACCAAAAGCCTCCTGAATGGATCGTGCCAGGTTCTATGTTTTGCCATGATGAGGTTCAATGAAACAGCCTTTGTTCTTAGTATTTTAAAATTTTAACAGCATGGTGTTAGTTTGATTCAGTTAAGAGCCACATTGCCACTGGATCAAAAGTTGAAGGTTCAAGTTATATGTTGAGAATGACACTCCAGTACAGTGCTAGGGTGTATTAATTGTTGGGGGCATTATTTTCTGGATGAGATGGTAAACTGAGGTCCAGGTGGACATCAAAGAACCTGTGGTACAGTATTTGCACCAAAACAGAAGGGAGCTTTTCCTTTCTCCCAAGGTCTTGATGAACAATTCCTCAGATAAAATTGATCACTCATTTGTATTTGTACAACATCACATTGTGCAAATTTTCTGCCAGGTTAGCCTATTTAATACAGTCATACAATCTAAAGTATACCTTGCAAATCACTGGGATTTTTCTTTGACGTGATCTGACACTATATCACTATATTATTATTAGTAGTAGTAGTACTATTTTATCTTCTTGGTATCTTTGGTTTCATCAGGCCTGTCTTGCCTGTCCTCTTGAATCCTATGAATGAGTTTCTTTAGCTGAGACCTTCCAGTTCCAATGATGGGTCAGAGGCAAAATATTAGCCTACTTTAGATGCCACTCAATCTGCTGTAAATGTCCAGTGTTTTGTGTTTATTTTAGAACTGATATTACAGTTCTTCCTGGTTACGGGATATTGGATATGATATTTCAGTACTGTCAGATTCCGCAACACAAATAATAATGATAAAACAATGTTTTTACATTTATTATGAAGTAGGGTCCGTCGATATGGAAATTTTCTGATTTAGATATATCGATGGGCTCATATCGAGATATACCGAAATATCGATATTTTCCGGTTTTTCATACTGCATATGCGTGCGTGGTGCGCGCATTCGGAGTGCGAGCGCATTCGGGGTGCGCGCGTGTTCCGGGTGCGCGCGCATTCCGGGAGCCTGTCTCCTCAGGAGGTAAATATCTTTCTCTCTCTGTGTCTCTCACTCTCTCCATCTCTGTGTATTTCTGTCTGTGTCTCTCTCACATCCCCCCCATCTCTATCTATCTGTATATTATCACATCCACCCCGTCTCTCTCCCGCCCCCCCCAGCCGTCTCTCTCCCCCACCAACCCCCCCAGCCGTCTCTCTCCCTCCCCAACCCCCCAGCCATCTCTTTCCCCCTCCCGCCCACCCTGCCGTCTCTCCCCTCCTCCCCACACCTCCAGCCGTCTCTCTCCCCCACCCCCCACCACCCCCCAACCGTCTCTCCCCCCCCCCCACACCTTGCATACCTGTATATTGTATTCGAGGACTATGAATACAATATGGCGGCTTTGCACCTCGGTCTGTGCATTGTGTATAGAGATGAGCATTCTGGGTCCTGTAGTTCAGTGTGCGCGCATTCCGATTTTTTACCTCGATATATTGATTTTTCGATATATCGATATTTTTGAAATGTCTATATCAGCATATCGATATGAAAATTATATCGGGTTTTAGTGATATATCGATATATCGCCGGACCCTATTATGAAGCATAAATCAAACAGTCGCAGACTCTTTGGTAAATCAGTTGAAATGCAGAGGGACTGTAAAATTTACAGAGAGGATTGTTGGGAATTGTCACTGATTGTTATGATTAATCATGCTCTCAGGTGCACAGAAATATCTTAGATTCAGGCAAGGAGAATACGAATCAACATAGAAAAATGAGATTCCATTTAGTTTTGCCAAAAAATTTAAAGTGATTTTCCAAGCAATTTATTGCAGTGAAAGCATAACTTATACATTTGCATAACATATCAATGTGTTTGTAAAAAGCTTTAACAGCTTTTATTATACTCCTAATGTTCTACTGAATGGTTCTAATTTGGTGCTTATCTAACACAAGTGGAAAAATAAGTATGATTTCAAAGGTTTATAATGCTTGAGGATTTTTGAGAAAATCTGTGGTACAATTTGTTTTCTAATAATCTTGAATAATCTTTAAAACATGCTTTGCCTTCCCGGCGTGAAGTTCCCTGACCATTCAACTACAATTTCTTAAATATCTTGCAAGATCACAAGAGTTTTGGATGATAAATGCCCTTCAATCCATTGGATTTCAACAACAAAAACTTGGATTTATATAGCGCCCTCCACGCCAGACGGCATCTCAGAGCGCTTCACAATAACGGATCCCAGGGCCGAGCCAGAGGGAGGGGGAAGAAGGTGACCAAAAGTGCGGCCGAAAAGAAAGGTTTTTAGCTGTGACCTGAAAATAGCAAAAGAGGGGTGAGACGAAGGGAGTAAGGAAGGGAGTTCCAGAGCCTCCTGACATAGTAGCTGAAGGCACAGCTGCCGACAGTGGAACGGAGGATTCAGGGGTCAAGGAGGAGGCCAGACCTGGTACAGCAAAGGCAACGGGTACTGTTGTGAGGAGAGAAGTCAGAGAGGTAGGGGCTTGCAGAGTGGAGGGATTTGAAAACAAGATTGAGGATCTTGAAATTGATTCGCTCTAAGACAGGGAGCCAGTGGTTTGGGTGAGAATGCGGGCGGTGGAATTTTGGATAACCTGGATTTTGTAAATGGTGATGGAGGGGAGACCAGCAAGGAGAGCATTGGAATAGTCCAGCTGAGAAGTGACAATGGCATGGACGAGCGTTTCAGCAGCTATTAGGGTGAGATATTGGTGGAGATGGGCAATGCAGGTAGATAGAAGAAAGCAATGCTGGTGAGGGAAAGGATGTGGGGGAGGATGGATAATTGGGGGTCAAACCTGACGCCTAAGTTGCATACGGGTTCGGAGAGTTCTAGGGGCAGGTCAGATAGATAGATGGAGGAGGTGAGAGCTGTGGGATTGAAGATATCGACGAGAGGCAAAGAATATGGCTTCCGTCTTGTCAACATTGAGCTGAAGGAAAGTTGCGCTCATCCAGCTCTTGATGTCTGACAGACAGGCTGACAGAACATCATTCCAGAACACATGCCCTCTTCTATAACAACTAAATTGGACATTTTTTTCAATTTAAGGGACACGTTGGAAGCTGGTCACCAAAAATACTAGAGATAAAGTGTAAAGGGAAAGAGCTGAAAGTAGGATTAATAAAAGAACAATGATTTAGAAAAATAGGTGGCAGTGACATACATAAAACGGGCTAAATGGCTTTCTTCTATCTGGAACAGTAATCACAAATTTGACTCTAGAGTGTGTAGTTTGGAGCAATATAACTTGGAAATGATACTGAGGAACTGGCAAGGGAATCACAGAAGAGCAAAAAGGGCGAAGCCGGGTCTTACAGCTCAACATAATAAGAAAAGGTTTGCAGAGCAGATCACATTACATTGTGAGAAAAGGTAGCTTAGGAAAGTCATCATTTGTAATTCAGCTCAATAGATGATTTACACACATAAAAATGTTATTTGATAGACAAACTCTCCTGCACATCTGAGTTGAGGGTTAAACTGCAACTTAATGTAATGTAAAGAAACTCTTCTAGTTATAATGTATGACTGCCAATATCTTGTTCTGGTGTGTATCTCTATAGCGAGGATAATTATAAATGGTTCCAATACTTGACCTAGCAGATTGGTGCATAGTCTTGGTCTTAATTCATTGTCATACTTAGGCTTCTTGTTCCACGTTATCTAAAGAAGAAAACCTTGGTAAGATGCCAATGCTATTGTAAATTCAACATTTTCATCTATTACCCAAATAAGTGGAGCGAAGTAGAAACAAAAGGCAGGGAACAAAGTACTGTAATTTGATATTCAGACTCCCGACTTCTACAACTGTTATACAATACAATTTTGCATTTATATAGTGCCTTTCATTACAGGAGGACATCTCAAAGTGCTTGACATTACTGGCTAGGTACCAGAGTTCTGGGTGAGTGAAAGGGATGGGGAGGGGAATGGTGACAGAAAGTGTGGTTAAAGAGGTACATCTTGAGGTAGGTCATGAATGAATGAGTTATTTGAATAGTGGAGACATTGTGAATATGTCCAAACATCTAGCGTCATTGTGACATTCACACTCATACAGAGATTGTTGTTTCCTACAAATGTTCTTTACAAGCCTGGAGGCAACGTGAGAGCAGTGTGGGCTCAGATAACATCAATTTGCCATCAAATTTCAAGTTTGCAGAGGCACATTATGAAAGTAGCCATGAGTTTAATTCCAAACTCATTACATAATCTTCCACTCTGACTCATGCTTTCCCCGGCTGTCAAAACTAATAAACTCTTCGCTACTCTCGGTCTTCACTTCCTCCTACAATGTACATACTTTCACAACCATAGTCAGTAGCACCAAACCACTATTATTTCATTTACCACACCTTATCTGCAACTGCTTTCCACCTTGCTGTTTTTCTGCATTGGAAGACCCTTTGTCTAAATTTGTCGATATAGAAAATGTACTTTCAAATATGCATGAATCCCAGTTTCAGTTCTTGAATGCAGAGTGAAAAATCTGCATGCATGATTTACCTGAACATTGTATGTACTTATGTTCAGCACCTTGCATCCTTAAGTCTAGTTTCATGATAATTTATGTCCCTGTAAAGGTTTGAAGTGTTAAACATGATGTGTCCAATGTTTCGGCGTATAGTGGCTGAAAGCAAGGCTGGTGTTGGTGAAACGGAGAATTCAGGGGATAAGGTGGAGGCTAGACACAGTACAGTAGAGGCAGTGGGTACTGCTGTAAGGAGAGAAGAGGTTAGAGAGGAAGGGGGTGCCAAGGAATAGAGGGATTAAACAATAGAGTGAGGATCTTGAAGTCGATCTGCGCTATGACAGGGAGCCAGTGGAGTTTGGCAAGGAATGGGGTAATCGTGGTGCACGGGTGAGAATGCGGGTGGTGGACTTTGGAACATATTCACGTGTTCCCCACTGAGAGGACCAGCTAGTGCAGCTCAGGGAGCTATAAAAAACATTCATGCTGACAGGAATACAGAGTGTGGATAGGTGAGCTGGGTGAAGCACACATTTGTTTAACCTTCCCAAACCGTGGAGTCACAAAATGTCTTAAAATTTAAGTTAAATAATAATTCTTGCGTTTTTTGATTTAGCGCTTTTCACATCTTCCAGATGTCTCAAAGTGCTTCACGGAATATACTGTAAAGTGAATTGACTGTATATTTGTGGCCGAAAATAAAAAGTTATGGTTTTGATCTCAAGATGGTTTGATGGTTTGTTCCCTCAAACCCCACAACTACTACTATATGTATCAGCAAACAATTGGGAAACATCTTTTGAATGGATTGCGGAATAAAACGGCTTTCAACCTCTGCAGCTACTGGAGATGCCCTTCACGTCTTTCACTAGAAAATCAATTCCTCTTCTGCACAATTCTTGAGGAGGTCAGAGGCCAAACCACTTTAATCTCAAATAACTAGTTACTTAGAAATCCAAACTTCATTCTGAAGGGTGACCTCTGATAAACACTCCTAAGTTATCAGTGTGAAATGGGTCACTTTTTGTGTATATTATTTTGACTTCAGAAAACAGCCTAATTTTCTGCTGAATGCGCCAGAGGCCAACATGAAGTTAGCTGCCAAATCCACTGAATAGATCAGGAAAATAGGTCCTGACAGAAGCAATCAGCTATACATGATAAACATACCAGTTCAATCAGCACCTAGTTATGAGCAACCTACTGAATTACAGACATTTAACTTTACAAACCATGGATGATATGGTGGCGCCATAATCACCAATATTTACAAAACAGAGTCTGTAACCATTGGGACCATCTTAAACAAATTATCCTTGCTACAGTTCCATATAGTAAGAAAATTACTCTCACCAATATGAAGAAGATGCATTGCTTCCTTTACATTAACCATTAATCTGCTTCAAAGGAATGTTGTCATTTTGATACAAGACATCGGGCAAAGAGATCTCATATCGAGTTATGAGCAAAAAAGACAAGCTAGAGACCATGAGACAAGCTAGGACTTTTGTGTCTCAGAGAAGATCTTATAAGGGGTACATATTTTAAATAGAATCGCAAAAGTAAACCCAGAACAAAACGTCCAGAAGTGTTAATTTAGCAGGACAAGAGAACATAGGTTTAAAATTGCAAAGGACAATTTTAGGACAGAACACCAGGATATTTTCCTTACCGAAGTGCAGTCGTGGCCAGCCTTTATGGTTGGTCAATAAAATAAATTTTTGTGATTGAATATTTCCTGATTTATACCATAAAGCATATTTTAGGATAGGAACAGCAGTTGAGACTACAAGAAATACATTTTTTTTAAAAAAAAACAGCTTAATGCTGTGATTGGAGGGTGGGAATTTGGGAAGGATGAGATCAAACAGGAACGTCTTCATCCAAACCTCTGTTGCAATCTTGTAACTGGTTATTGCCTTTTTAAATGCTGCTACATTGTTGATCAGAAATGCATGGTAGATTGTTGAATGTGGAGCGCTGTCTTGTTCAATAGCTCTATTATTCTATCATGTAATCAACACTGTCTCGCTGGCTTGTGATGTGGAAATCATGATGACATCTTTTGGCAACAACTGTCATCCTTGTAACCTGCAGACAATGCACAGGGGTCTGTGAAGGGCAGTGAAAGCGTCAAGGGCAAGTGTATTAACAAACCACAAGCAGCATGTATTCCTAATGGCACTCAATTACTATGCAAATACCCTATAATTACACTCATCAAACGTGAAGCAGAAAATTGGTTAGTGCAATGGTTTGCTATTCATATTTGAGAAATAGCCACAACTCTAGACTGTATAATAAGAAAAAAACATAGCTGCCCCTTCTGTCTTGAGGTGGCGTTCCAAAACATTGTTAAATATACCAGTGTCAAGAAACAAACAGTTTTGTATAATCTAAATCGAGTCGGTGTTGTGATCAATCCAGATCATTTAGAACACTTCTTTTGCTTTCAGTCAATTATATCATCATGCTTCTCCATCAAAGACTCATCAAGCGAGTTAATCATGCAACAAATTACATTTATAATGTAGCTTTTATACAGCTGTACTGCTAGCTAGGTATAAGTACTGTTAGGCTAAATGATATTAATGGGTTGTCCCTAACAATCCTGAAGTCTATCAGTTTCTATTCAATTCCATGGTTTCCCAGCTTCTATTTTTGTAGTGGCAAAATGCTGTTGATTGGCTTTCATGTCAGTTTTGAACCACCTCAGTCTACAATGGGATCGAAGTTTTGATACTCGTAAATAGGATTTGTTGCTGAAGTTCCAATTTTCAGTTTGGAAAATTCACATTTGGCAAATTGCTAGACAGCAACATTCAAGAAAATAGCCCTGTGGTCTGTTGTAAGAGAATTGCAATAATGAAAAGTGATTGAGGCCAGGAAAATTGACCCATTTTAAAAAAGCATCCTAATGCTATGATGGAAGGGCAACTGGGTGTGGTCTGGAAGGATGAGATCTGATGGGTCTTCTTCATCCAAACCAATCTTGTGAACTTGTAAATCTGTATACATTAAAGTTTTGGCTACCGCAGCATAATAATATTAATAATAATCCTTGCATTTGATAGAGTGCTTTTCACATCTTCTGGACATCTCAAAGCGCTTCACAGTATATACTGTAAAGTGAATTGGCTGTAAATACGTGGGAGAAACAGGGCAGCCAAATGTGCACAGCAGTGCCCCATAAACAATCGTGGATTGAAATGAGCAATTTTTGTTTGAGGGATTATTAGGTGTGTGGATTAAGGAAACTTGCCCAAGGTTACACCCTGTCTGGAATCGAACCCAGATCTCTCACTTGTGAGATGAGTCCTCTAACTACTGAGCTAAAGGATACCAAGATGGCATCGATGGTATTGGCATGAACTAAAAACAAATGTTATAATATTTATTACTATCATAATAACAACTTGTACTTCTATAGCACCCTCCACCTCGGGTAGCCTCTCAGAGTTCTTAACAGCAGCGGAGCCTGATTCCGAGCCAGTGTGAGTGGGGGTGAGTGGCAGGGGAGGCACCTAGACTTATCCTCTCGATGTGAACAATGCTATATAAATGTACATTTGTATTGTGTTGTATATAGTGGCTTTCACATCGGGAAGACTGCTGAAAACAGTTCACAGGACTGACTGGTAAAACCAAACTTGGGATAGCAGGGACAGAAGGCTAAGTGGGAAGGGAAAGTATGGCTGAAAAGGTATGCTTTGGAAGCAGGAGGGAGAGTACAAGTCAGAGAGCCAACATCAAGGCAATTTAGGAAGTGGAGGCGGAATGGATGAAAACTCACAAATTGATGGTGGGGTACGCTGGGCTAGAGAAATACAACAACAACAACCACTTACATTTGCATACCGCCCCTCACGGAGGGTAGGATCCCGGATCACTCGAAGTAGGTTGATGTTTGCTGAACAGTGAGAACAGCTGGGGTATTAGTTCACAGTAGATGATAGATAAAGGATCATTAGGGGAGATAAAGTAAGACATGGGGATAAAACAGTTGATTCTTACAATGAAATGCATCTAAGCTGTTCAATTATGTTTAAGACACTGAGTAGCATCACGTTTCATCAAGTCCAGCACATCCTCCACTTCCTAGACTTAAACCTCAAAGAAGACCTGATCATTTACCTCCTACTTCTCCCAACAGTTGTAGTTCCTAACTTGCGCCATTATTCATTCACCCTATTCACTGCTATTCTACATTTCCAACTTTCTTTTTGAAATGTACGCATTTTCATTCTATTCTTTTATACCATTGGCCTGTCTAAAGATTATGACATAAACTCTCAAAATAAACAAAGGTCCTTTTTGTCCTGTTCAAGTGGACGTTACATTCCATGGTACTATTTGAAAAGAGAAAGGAGTTTCTCTTGGTTTCCTAGTCAACAATCTCTCAAATAAAATTGGTCATTAATTTCCCGGTTGTTCGTGGATATTGCTATGGCTGCCACAGTCTCCCCCAAAATACATAGTCACATCACATTGCAGTACATTCTGTGATGCACTTTGAGACACCGCAGTGTTGTGGCAATGTGCTGTGTGAAAAGCAAGGTGAATTATTATTATACATTACATTTGTTCTTCTCACATTGCAATAGCTTAATGATGTCTCATTGCCCTTAGATGGATATTGATGATATTATTTCTTTCAATTTTCCAAGACATGAATTTATTTTTCTCTTATGAGAGTTACCATTCTTATCTCTGGTCACTCCATCCTTAATCCTTCTTTCTACTGATAATTTTCCTTTGTTATCTCCCCAATCTCAACTGGAATTTCATCTATCTGCTTCATTTCAAAACCTTTATGACACTGAGTCTGCACTCAGTAACTCTTAGCTCGCTAAAAGCTTGATTTCATCTTTGTTATTGTGACTAAAACTGGAATACTGATGTTAACTGAGCTTGTCGCCTCTCTTGCATTCCAAGATACTGAACAAGGAAAAGTGTGTCTGCAAGGTGATCATTCTGTTCTCATCTCCGGCCTCCAACCTCTATTTTATCACTACTGCATTAGTGCACTTTCCTAGGTATCCATCCTGTTCCCTGTGTTTAAAACAGAATTACTCTCTCATTATCTACTGAAATTCACTCACTTCAGCAGCACTGTGGAGTTGCTTATATCCTTCAGTCTCCTGTTCCTTTGCAATCAAAATAACTGTAATATTCAGGCTTGGCAGTGCTTTTTTTGTGTATATTGACCTCCCCTTGACTCTTTTGAACCCTTGTACCTTTCTAAACTATCAAATGATCTAAAATGCAAAGAATTCTAAATGATCAAATGTAAGGTTATTGTATTTACCAATATTGATTTAAACTAGAAGCATTGTCCTTTCACACCAGATTTTATTAAACTGAAGCCCAAACTGCGTTGTTTCAAAGCGCTCATAAAATATACTGTAAAGTCAATTGACAATATAAATGTCCCATGGTTATGTTATAAATCAGCATACTAAGCTTTTGTAGAACAAAAACACCAGATTTGGCATTTGTATAAATTATGTACAGCGAGCCAAAAAAGTCATACTATTGCTGTCGGGTAACACGACTTATCAACATCTGTGCAGTTTAGTTAAACATAAGAAATAAGGTTTCTTCAGCCTGGAACAGTACATTCTGACAGTGTGGTTTAAGTATGTTGGGGTCCTGCTGGAGCTTAACCAGCTAAAAGTGCAAACTTGCAGCTCCATTGCGAGCACTGTCTGGCAAGCTTCCTGTTCCTCGTTCAGCTAGGACCACTCTAGAGGGTTAGAACATCGGCAATCATACAATTGATGTTAATGAAATAAAAGCTTCATTATGTGACCACTCTATCTGAATATACACAAAGGCCCATTCAATTCAGGAAAATTGCATAAGGAGTGATTAAATTTCTGCTCTCCTAGGCCAAAAAAAAGTCATCTATTAGCCCAGAGACTTCTGACCTACCCAACTCAGTTGCTAATAGTGAACCCCAGGTTTTGGTTAGTGATTTATTTTCCCAAGGTTCATCTTCAAAGTAGAACCCCGAAACCTGCTCCACTAAACCTAGGAAATGTCGATTTGCAGGCCTCCAAGACAAACAAACCCTGGTTATGCAAAAATGAACAAAAAACAACCCTGGAGACCAATATACGGCTGAACATTTACAAAACAGATCATTTTAAAATTGGAATAAATTGAAATGAATAAACTGTGCTTCTTGTGCCATGCCCTCCATAATCAGGTGGGCTTTCAGACCATCTGGCCCACTCTCTTGAGTTCCAGAGTCCAGGGAATGGAGCTCTCTGGAGTCCCTCCAACTCGCTCCCTCCCTACCTCACTCAAGGTCTATCTGAAGACCTACTTCTTTGACCGTACTTTCAGTCATCTCTTCCTGTCCAGTTGCCACCCGCAGCTTGGATGACCAGACAGGGCTGCAAAGTCTTTGGGAACATCCTCCCAATATTAAAGACCCTCTATAAATGTAAATTTGTATTGTGTTGTAAAATACAATTGTCGCCTCAGCATAAAAACAAAATGGATGTGTTAGAGCCCAGAGTGGAGCTCGCCACTTACCTGGAGAGAAGTGCCACCTGCTGGTGTTCTCCAAAGTGTTTCTTAAATAAGAAACAGAACACATTTTAGAAATATCGCAATTTGTTACCCTGTTATTACTATTATTTGCCATGGACTAGTCAATGATAATGGGCACAGCTGGCAGGCTAGTAGATTCCTGCAGATGCACAAGTGATGGCCTAGAGGGGGAATTGTTCACCGTTGCATTCTGATACTGATGGAAAACAATTAGTGCATATAGAACACACAGTCTTTGTTGATTGCATTTAACCTCTGGCTTCTGTATGTGTTGTGGAAAGGAGTAGGGAATGGATACATATTTTAAAAAGAGACATATTAAAGTAATGTGTGGAGCTGGGAATAGGATTTGATTAGGTCCTGGCTCATATGGAGATAAACATGACACAGCTACAACTGCAAAGATGGGAAGATAAGAAAAGTTATTCACATTTTCGTTAAAAAGTAAAACATGAAATTGGAAATGATAGAAAAGTATATCTACCATCTGTGATAGTGAAAATAATTGAAAGTACAACAACAACAGCATTGATATACAGTAGTGCCCCTCACTCAGGGTAGAATCCAGGAGCACAACAATAAGATGTATCAATTCTCATCTAAAGAGCATCCATCCAGTTTTAAATATCTGGAATTACATGAGGAGGAAACTAAACCAATGGATGAAGGCTATCCAGTAGTTATAACTTACTTGAAGGTAATTGATAGCATCTCACTTCTGAGCCTTCTAAATTTGAATGATACTCTCACTACCTGGGTTAGAAATTGTCTAAGCCATACAAAGTAGATGCTAACGATAACTAGAATATATTCTGTCTAAAGGCAGACAAATCTGGGTCACATGCTGTTCAAAATATTGATTTTAAAAATGTAAGGGAATGGGGTAACATTTGTGATCTTGTTAAGCTTTCTTTAAGTTGATTAAATTTGTTCATTATCAGCATACTCTTCTTTCTGCATACATCGAATTGCGTTGTTAAATTTACTCAACATTTTTCCTGTAGGAATATGTTTTAACTGTAAATTTTACTCCCTGGGGTAACTTTCAACTTTTTTTTATTAAATATGTTGTCTGAGTTCGATCATTTGAAGGAGGGAGAAATACACATTCTCCCCAACCCAGAAATGACTCTTAAGCAATAACAAGGTCCAATCAATGCATAAAAAGACTAATAATCCTTCATTTGATATGGTGCTTTTCACATCTCGTAGACGTCTCAAAGTGCTTCACAGAATATACTGTAAAGTGAATTGACTCTATATTTGTGGAGGCATCCAATTGTGCACACCAGTGTCCCACAAACTTTCGTGGGTTGAAATGACCAATTTTTAATTGTTTTTTTCATTGAGGAATTATTTTCAGGATATGGACACTTGCCGGGAATCGTACCCAAGTCTCTCACTTGTGAGGCAAATGCTCTAAACCACTGAGCGACAAGATTCCTCTCCTGTAAGACTCTCTGGACTAGACACTCTGGGCAGTATTTTAAGATGAGATAAATAATAATTGTGTAATATTGCAAGGGGTGTGCTATAAATGTACTAAATAAAATGAAGTTTCAACATTATCCCATCAAATCTGTTATGAAATTGCTCTTTTACTGACGTAGCCAAAATGACATGGTAGAATTGATGGAATGTCCAAAAAGAATTACAATGAGGAGGTCCTTTATACTTTAAACCTTAAACTTTTTGTTAAGGGTTACAGATGATTTCATTTAGATTCAGTGACCCATTATGAATTATCTTCCAACTCTGTTCCATTTACAGGACCTCCTCAATTATAACTCTAAAATTAATCTGCTTTAATGATTTATTACAATCTCATACTGTGATGGTAAATACTGAATAAAGTTTAAAATGAATTGTTGATAAAGTAATTGAAACACAGAACATGGCACTGTCTCTGCTTACAACATTTATTTATATACCATGAAGAGTTCCAAATAAACATTTAACTGTCAGTCTATTAATGGGTTTAATCTGCCAGGGTCACAAAATAATTTATAAACCTTGAATCTTGCTGTTGTCCAGATGTGTTGCTGTCCAGCTTTCTGGAATTTCAGAGGGTCAGCCTGAGAGATGTCTGAGTTACTGCAGAATTCAATAGTCACATGGTAAGCACAAAACTGTATTTTGACTCCGAACTCAAGCGAGGGGTGAAACAGGAGGGGAAATATGTGCTGAGTCCAGGAAGCAAATGGAATAGAGAAGGCAGCAGACCTAACAAATAATTAAAGATCAGATAAGAATTCAGCCTCCCTCCTCATAGGCCAATAAGGAAACGAGTGCAGGCAACTAAGCAAACCACCAGTGTTAACGTGGCTGAAATGGATCACAACGGTCATGGGCGACTCGTGCTGTGATAATGAATGACCGATCAATGTCAAGTGAAGCAATTCTAGTTTAAAGGATGGTTGTGATGGAGTAAATGTAACTAAAAGAACATATAAAAGAAGGCTAAACTGCAATGGAGAAACATACTCCACTGTAAGAGACTGTGACAAGAAGGAGATTGTCCATCAACATTGGAGTTGCTAATTCTCCAGTCCAGAACTCTCTCTCTCCCAGAGTAGATATGAGCTCCACTGGACTCCAAGGAATATGTCGCCATTATTTAATGATAATAATAATATTAATCCTTGCATTTGATATAGCACTTTTCATATCTTCTAGATGTCTCAAAGCACTTCACAGAATATACTGTAAAGTGAATTGACTGTATATTTGTGGGTGAAATGAGGCAGCCAATTGAGCACAATAGTGTCCCACAAACAGTCGTGGATTGAAATGACCAATTTATTATTTTTTATTGTGAGGGATTATTAACAGGCGTATGGAGTACAGAAACCTCCCCAACGTTTCACCCTGCCTGGAATTGAACCCAGGTCTGTCGTTTGTAAGGCAAATGCTCTCACCACTGAGCTACAGGACTCCACAATATATAACTACATATATAACAGTGAAATTGTCACTTTAGGTTTATACAATTTGATTACTTGAGAAACCTGGCCTCGAGTCTTTGCGTTACAGCAAGAAATTATTTTACAACCTATTTACAGAAAACTGACTCAGTTGGTTCATTCCCACTATTGAGTCAGAAGGATGTTGGTTCAAGGCTATCATTGGGACTTTGAATTAACAGTCTATTCTGACACTCCAGTACTGTCCTGGAGGTCCACTTCATTGTCAGAAGTGCCATTCTTCAGGTGAGATGCTAAACTGAGGTCCCAGAGGTGGATATTAAAAATTCTATGGCAATGCTCAAAAACAGAACGGTTACAGGTTAAAAAGTTTATCATCTGTGAACACTTTTCAAAGAAAAAAAAACTGGCAAGTAAATGTGGTATGCATGGAATTTGACAGGGGTTGTTAAATTACTAAAGTACTGGTGAACCATTCCACAGTCTATAGATAGCACAATAATGAAATCTGTTTTCAAAAGTTAGAAGCACAAGATGAGAAACAAAATGGCCTTTTTCAGAACAGGTCGGCGTTGTATTAAACGTATTTGATTAATCAATGAAGATTTGTTGTGTTTAAAAGATGATGAGTTAAACTATGAAAGTGTCAATGAGAGGACAAGTGTAATTACTTGAGGATGAGTGACTTGGCATCAGATCCCTTTGGACTGACAAAGAGAGATGAAAATACAGTGCAGGTAATTGCTTGAGAGTTTTAACCCTAACCAAACAAGATGCTTCAAGATCAGTAACTGTCTGCAGGCATAATTGTTTCTGTGCCACAGGAGATAGCCAGATGATGTCTGTGAGAAGTGTTGGTATCTCTTATTTGCTGAGATCAATTACCATCTTCCTTCTCAAATGATGTCAGAAATCCATTACCAAGGCTTCACATTCTTACTCTGAAGCACAGACTTTAAGTAGATAAGGCTAGACTGTCAGCAAAGTAGCCTGATCACAAATTTCCAAAATTCCCTGCAAGGAATGTGTAAGAACTGCCATCATCGGCAGTTCCAATAAACTTATTCATTATCATCTTCTCAAGATTTTGATGTCCGTTTTAGGCAATACATGGAAATTCTATTGATTAGAAACTTAATGTAACATTAATATTTATTCAATAAACTGAACTATTCATCTAACCGGACTAAATATAAACAGAGACTCATCTCCTTTTCAATGGCCAACAATTCAACTCATGTTTTGTGATGGTCTCCAAGGAATAAAAAATCCTTGTACAGTATTTGATACAGCACCTTACTATATCATTGAAATGTCTCAAAGTACTTCACAGGTTTTACTATAAAGTGTGGTGACTGTGTATTTTCTAGAGAACGCAACATTCAATACGCACACAGTAATGTCTCACAAGCAGCCATGAAGTGAGTGATCAATTTTATCTGGGGGATTGTTGACAATTTGGTTTAAATTCAACTTGGACAACATGGCCAACAGGAAACTAATATTAAACAGCTGCGTTGATGTTAAACATCACAACACAAGCATGCCTACGACTCGTTGGATAGTATTCAGAAGGAGAAAACATCACTGATATTTTACCCTACCTAGGCCAAGGCCCAGTTTAGCTATTCTTCGCAGGGTACTGCAATTGATGCTATCTTAGTGATACTTTTGTTGCATGTGATATTATTCTTGAACATTCTGAACACCCGAACAGTCACTTTCACTGAGGTTATAACATGTTTTGAAGAAAGATGCAAGAAAAGATAGGTATTTCACATGTCAACTGAAAAAGTGTAGTTGAGCCTTCAACCTTATTCTGTTGGGATATTGCCAATGATTCATCCTAGTCTAAGCATTCCACCAAATGGTTGAATTTCCTGAGATAAGTAACAACACTTCTTACAACATACTTTTTTTTCTCTCCCTCTGTGAATCCTTAAGGCAATCCAGTGAAAATGGTGAATATCAATCAAACACTACAGCCTACATTATTTGTCCATAGACTTTGAAGCTGATATGGTTGTTAACACCTGACAAAGCATAATCCAGTCCCACATGGTTGTTAAGAAGTTCAGAGAATATAAGCCAGAAACTCTTCGAATAGAACTAACATCTCCCACCACTTGGGATAGATGAGGAAAGCTGACGAGTTCGCATTGCTATCTCAGGAAACAGGACACACAGCACAGCAGGTCTACCCCATCTGAAAGAGGAATATTTTGGCTGACCCTTTATCACAGCTAAATCAAATGAGTGAAGGAAATTGGTGAGTCTAATAGGACTAATGTGTTTATCTCTCTCGTTCAGATACTGATAAATCTGTTCTTTCCTTTCAGTATTTCACTTTAACTATAGTCACTACATGTTCCAATATATCCAGTGAAACCCTTTTAGACATACCTCTGATATGAAAGATGCTATACCTCATGTCAGGATTACTATTTTTATCATAGCCTGAAAATTCCACCTGAAATTCCACCAGTTAAAATCAGTTTGTCTTAAAATTTTACAATCCACAAAATTGTGGAAAAAAATCTAAAATATGGTTTTAATTTGGAAGTTGTGTCTATCTAAGAATTGGGGAAAACTAGGTTCCAAATTAAGATACAATTTAAGAATCTTTTACAATTCTGCCTAATCTTGCCTTATGTGTCAGGCTTGATTATCATTGATACGATCACACTTCGCAAATTTCAAAACTTTTATTTTGTAAATTTATATCACAAATTATTTGATAAAGTATCTTTGAATTGACAAAGGTCAAGATTTGAATGTAAAGCAATAATTTTCTGATTTGATATCGTGAATACCAATTTGCGGTAAAACATTCCACCTTCGAATAGCTCTCTGTGTAAACCAATATCCTCCTAATTATTTCTCTTGTACTATGGTTGTACAGAGTATTTCCAGAGTATTTCAAATAGATTGTCCAGCACTACAAAATGGAATTTGGCTAGTACATATCGTGTATATAGCTGGTATGAACCTCCACACATTTTAATTACCTTTACCTTGTAATTTGTTAATAAATTTACTGAACCAATAAGATCCACTTGCATGAAGCATTCAGATTTAGTAAGTTGCATTTGAAAATTGATAGTATTATTGGAATAGAATTTTTGATTCTGTTCCAAACTACTTGCCTCAGTTTCCCAGCCACAAGCACATGCACACAAAATTACATTGCATTCACACTCTTGTATCATAATTTCCGCATTGATTTCTCACCAAATATGCTTTATAAATTGTAGTGGTCTTGCTCCCAAAGGAGGTTGCAGGAGCATTGTGAGTTGTGCCCACTGCAATACAATTGAGACAGGTTTGAATCAAATTGGGTTCAATCTTCTGTGCTCTAGTAACAGAAGTTGTAATGGATCACATGATTGTGCAATTGGCTACAGTTCAACAGTAAAAGATGGAAACACAGATTTTGATGTTCTGCACACGTACAAAACTCCCAAATCAGTACTAACCCCAGGAGATGAAGTATAGGTGGGGTTTCTTGCTCCACAGCTACACTGACCAGCATAAGCATTTAAATAACAATGTTTCTCATGTGCATATGATTTGTTTGATAACAGTTGAAGAATGCAAAGTGAAATACCTGTTTTATAATCAATTCATACAGCTCCTTTATGACATTAAAGACGAAGAACGACCCCCCCATGCTCAACGAACCCCCACTCCTTTTCTATTTTTCTAACTCATCCCCTTTGCAATCAATCACTTGTATCACTTGGATCCCACTCCAAGACCCATGTGATCCTTTCCTACCTTTTCTGTTGCAACGCTCACCCAGACCCAGCTTACACTCACCCAGCTCACAGTCTCTGTGTTGTCAAGGCTGTACCGCATTAAAATTATATTCTAGTCCCTAGATCATCATTGCGCTGAAAACAAGTGTCTTATTTTAAACAAACTCTACGTACACAGACTATCTGCAGTAAATATCATTAGAAAGAAACAGAGCATTCATTAAAACAAGATGACCACAACAATCCAAACACATTAATGTGTGTTCCAATACATCAGATATTTTAGGTGAAGATGTTTCACATGCATTTTATTGTTCAGGCTCCGTTCCTTAGAGCAATTAATTGGCTGCCATGATTCCCCCACAAGTATACAGTTAATTCACTTTACAATATGTTTTCTGAAGCGCTTTCAGAAAACATGAAAAGCCCCATATCAAATGCAAGGATTATTGTTATTATTATTTCCATATATTAACAACGGTAGTTGGGATAAAGTAGTGAGTTTTTGGCAGGAATTTGTACCTGTGGGTTTGTACAGAAAGAGCTTCAGATCTTGTCTGTATATTCAAAGTAGAACTATTACGGAGACTAGATGCATTCTGACAAGCAGGAAGGGTAATGGCTAGCGGATGACCCTGGGCTACTCTGGTACAAGTCCCTTTGGCTGATGCTTAGTAGAGCTTGTGTCTTTGTCTCTCTGCCTGGCAGCAGTGCCTCATACAAGAAGATTAAAAAGGAAAAAAAAACATTTAAAAATAGAGTGACCAAATACAGTAAAAGCCCATTTATCCAGCACCCGATCAACCATAACTTCAGTATAACCAACTTCGCAAAAAAAATCCGCATTCGATTAACCGGAATTTATCTGGAAAAATGAATTGAAACATATTTCATTAAAAAATATTTTTTGCGTTTTTGGCCGAATATCCGGCAATTGCGTTAACCGGCGTTGGCCAGGTCCTGAAGGTGCCAGATAAACAGGCTTTTACTGCAACTATATATGTTTATTTTGAAATAAACAATCCTAGCTAGTACAAAGCAGTAAAACTCCTAACAAATATACACTGTTTTGTTGAGTAATAAATAAGTAGACCATTTCTTGATAATGAATTAATATAATTGTAACTTCTACAGGAGATAAATTTATAAGAGTGTATGAATAAGGAGCAGGAGTAGGCCATTCAGCCCCTTGAGCCTGCCCCACTATTCAATAAGATCATGGCTGATCTTCTGATCTAACTCCACCTGCCCGCCTTAGCCCCATATCCCTTAATCCACAAGAAATCTATCAATTTCAGTCTTGAATATGTACAAGGACTGAACATATGAGCATTATGGACTGTTTGTGGACTGATATTCTTTTTATAAAAAAATGCCTTTACATTTAATTTCAAATAATAGTAGAAATCTACTAATAATAAATAGAATAATAGCAATCCTTGCATTTAAATGTAGCTCCTTGTCACATCATCAAAATGCCTCAGTGCATTTTACCTGATTGTTACTGTGAAGTGAAATGACTACAGTGTTTGTAGGTGAATGCAGCAGCCAATTTGGTCACACCAATATCCTACAAACAGTCTTGAAATAAATGATCAATTTTCTTTGGGAGATTATTGGCCAGAACAATAGAACAAACTCCATAATGCAATGGAATTTTAGATGTCCATCTTATTAGACAGAACTGGAGCTCGGTTTAAGTTACATTCTTAAGGGCCAAAAATACAGCCTGACATTGCACTGCACTGTCAGCCTAGACTGTGAATTCACATCTGGTGATCATGCAGATTATGCTTGGGGGAGGAAGTGGGGGGGAAGAGGAGAGAAAGAAGTACGCATGGTCTCTTTTGGGCTGGAAATTCAAGATGATGATGATGAATCAATTGGAAAATTTGAGCGAAGGCTAAGGAGTGAGGGGTGGGGAATTGTCAGTCAATTTATTACAATAGATTTAGGGCGAAACTAGAAGTGCAAGTACAAACAAAATACTGCTAATTGATACACAAATGAAAATCACTACTATAAGGAACACTTTTTACCACACTGAGTCTTCCAATGGTATTAGAGAATTCATAACAACACAATAGTTATATCTTATAAAGTGCTTCACTGTGTAGTTGCTGTGTTTTGTACAAAAAGATGGCCTAGAACGTAAACTTGAGTGAGATTTTTCCTCTTTTGTTATTCTATCAGTGTTATAAGAAACATTTTCCCTCATTTGTTATTATTTCAGTAGAGAAATATATCTGTGCTGAAATATTGAAATGAAGCAAACAATTGCTAGAATACTAATTGTCCACAAAAATACAGCGAATTCATTTTACAGTATATTCTATGAACTACTTTGGGACATCTCAAAGACATGAAAAGTGCGATATCAAATGCAAGGATTATTATTATCATTAGATAGTTATGGGGAGGACAGGTTTGCAGGGCCATTGGGAGAGCGAGGAGGAGTAGATTGGTATGATAGCTCTTTTTAAAGGAGCCTACACAGACACGATGGGCCAAATGACCTCCTTCTATGCTGTATAATTCTATGATTCTATGAAATCTTTTCCAGAGATGCACATCATATGGACAGGATTCTTCATTGTTTCCTTTACTTTATAAAGGATAGAAAACAGATTGACTTTTCATCCGACTTCCTGTCAATAAATCCTGTGTTCATCTTGTGTACAGGAGCATCTGATATCTCTTAAAACCTCAATTTCTATCAGATGTTGTAAGTCACTCAGTGAGTGCATATGACAATCCCAAGACTCACAACAGTTTACACTCGCCAATGGTTATCTAAAATGAACTCTGTTTGTAACAGCATATGAAGTAAAAGAGGCTGTAGGAAGATTCTTCTTTAAGAATTAAGAGTGTAGAATGAATGTTTTACAAACAATTGCTCTTTAAGTTGAATGCATGAGAGCATTCAAAAGGAAATAGAATAAATACATTAAATATAGCATGACATATTTAGTTGACTGACGGAAAGTTCTGTGTAAATACCCGCTATTCTCCAAAAACAATCAAATGTTCACCCATGTTCACTCTATATACCCTTTATCAAAAATTATCCACATGTTCCCCCCAAATACACTTTCTATAAAAATACAGAAATATTCCATAAATTGTGTTTTAATTCACTATTTGTAATTAATGGTTTTAAAAGAAAACATAAAATGAATACTAATATGAAAGAAGCAGCAGTTTATATATGACTCCCTGGTTGAAATCAATTAAATACATAATATCCCAAAATTATGCATGACACTATAAAAACACATCTTTGCTTTCTATAGTGGCATATATTAATTATGTTGTAAAAAATTTACGTGGACCTTTTTATTTATAGCTTGGAGCAATTCAATCCTGGAGTAGAATGAATGCCAAATGTAATGTGATGCAGCACATCATTTTGTAAAAAAAAACACTCCCAAAGGAATCATCCTTTTACAGAATGGAACTGCTGAAATATTTAGTTATCCTGTTGCATAAGGCTATGTAGAGGTAGGGGATGCAATATTTATTTGCATGGGGAGAATGAACTTGAGCTAAATATATCCAAAACAAAATTAAGTCCCTGGAAAATTGAACAACAACAACAAATTGTAATTGTATAGCAACTTTCACATCAGGAGAACAGCTTGTGATGGGTGCAAACCCTTTACTGTCCACCAAATTGGGGGTTGAAGTCAGGAAGGGTGGAGGGCACGGGATTACGGGCTGGGAGAATGATGGTCAAAGAGGAAGGTTTGAGACAGGCTTCAGGGAAACAAGGGAAGGCCAGGTGGAATCACTCTGGTATTGAGTTGAAGAGGGTGGGACAAAAATAACAACAACATCTTACATTCATGTACACAAACACACACGCTTATTACATTCGTAGAGCGACTTTCACGTTGGGAGGACGTCCCAAGGTGCTTAATCTATAAATATAGATTTATATATAGATTTATATAATGTACACCTTCACACAAAGTAGCATCCTAGAGCACCAAAACGGCTGAAGGCATGACTACTGATGGTGGCAGGGCGATGTACATGGAGCAGACCAATGCCCGCCAAGTGGAAGAGCGGGCAGGTTGGTAATGGTTTAGTAGGTCGTAGAGCTAGGAAGGAGCAATACCATGGAGGACTTTAAAAGTGAGAGCATGTACAGCAAAAGCACGTTTTTCCATGACCTGATCAACTGTAACTTCCGTATATCCGGCACATCAAAAAAAAGGACCCCATTCAATTAACCAGAATTTATCCGGCACAATGTATTTTTTTTTGTTATATAAATTTTTTGTGTGTTTTCGGCCAAATATCCGACACGTGATTTAACCAGCATTGGCCAGGTCCCAAGGGTGCTGGATAATCGGGCTTTTACTGTATCTTGAACTCAATCCTTTACAGTTGGGGAGTCAGTGAACTCAGTGGAGGATACAGTACAAAATTACATTCGGAAACTGCCTTTCATGTTAGGTAGACATCCCAAGGTACTGAACAGTCAGGGATTAGGACCCGAGGAGTGGGGGTGGGTTTGGGATCAGAGAGTGTGGACAGCAGAGGGGGTAGGAGTATAGCCAAAAGCACGATCAAAGAGGAGGGTATTGAGGGTATTTCTTCCTTGCCTTGAAGGAAGCCATGGAGGTAGTGAGCTGTGCGTTAGAGTTCAGAGGGTGGGGGCAAAGTGACTGAAGGCCCGACTGCAGATGCTGGGGCAGGATGGGCAGGGGACATGGAGCAGGCCAGAGCCTGTTGAGCAGAGGGAGCCTGCAGGTGGATAAAAGATTGGCAGTCTGACAGGTAGAAGGGAGCAAGGCTATGGAAGGCATTGAAGGACCAGAATTTTGAACTCGATTCTCTGAGGGATGGGGAGCCAATGGATCTAGGCGAAGGTGGAGGTGATGGGGGTCACAAAGCTTGGTCCAGGAGAGAACATGACCTGCTCCAGATCATCCAGAGTTCTGGATGATCTGCAACTTGTGGAGGAAAGGGTTGGGAAGGCCAACAAGCTGGGTGTTGGCAAAGTCAAGCCTGGATGTAATGAAGGTATTTATGAGGGTTTTGGTGACCAGATTGATGAGGCAGGGGTGGTGTCGGGCAATGTTCCAGAGGTGGGGGATGATGTCACCAAGAGGGAGAATGTATGCTTAACAATAATACCCCCAAAAAACAATAATAAATTGATCATTTCAATCCATGCCTGTTTGTGGGACACTGCTGTGTGCAATTGGCTGCTGTGTTTCGCCTTAGTACATACAGTCAAATCACCTGACAGTATATTCTGTGAATCTCTTTGAGATGTCCAGAAGTTGTGAAAAGTGTAATATCAAATGGAAGGATATTATTATTATTAATATTATTATTTACCAGTTGAAGAGAAGAGGACCGAGAAAGAGACCTGAGGACCACTGCACGAGAAGGAGAAGTCGTTTCTGGAGACAAAATGGATTCAGTGGGAGAAATAGGATCTGAACCATTCAATGACAAAGCCTTGAAGGTTGAGGTGAGAGGAGAGGTGGTGAAGGAGGATAGAGTCGTCCACTATGTCGAAGGATGCAGGTGATTGGTTTACAGAGCTTGGTGTGGGAGAGGACAGCTGCAAAGTTCTGCAAAAGCTGCAGATTATGGAGGGAGGATTTGGGAAGTCTAGCGCACAGGGAGTAAGCATTGTCACTTTCTTCACACTTGTTTTTGTTTTTGCCTTAGACATTTAGATTGTTCACCCATTATCCATTTCATTGAGAGTATATTATAGATTTCATTAAGATTGATGTGCGATCACTGAAAAAATACAATGTCAACACCATCATTTTCTCCAGGGAATCCGCTGTTTAGTAAACAAAGTCTTGTGACCCCGCAAGACAAAATCCTTATGCCTCGCCTCCTCCTTGCCCTACTTCAAGTCCCACCTCAAGACCCTCCTCATCGGTCACTCTAAATGCTTCCCTTTCCCTCCACCCTCCCTGTCCCCAGCTTGGGTCTGAAACAATGACTGTCCAGTGCCTTAGGACGTCCGCCTGACATGAAAGGCACTATACAAGTGTAATTTTGTTGTTGTTGGGCGTCTTAATTGGACAAGCATCTGGAGGCTGGCAAGTCAGTGTTTGTATTGGAAAGCTATGAGGTTTTCGTTGATTTAACTACATAATTACCTCCAATGGATGCTTGGAGGTCTCTAAGTTGGTTTTTGGCAACCTTTGCCTGACCTTTTTTTGGATTAGGTAAACAGAGTGCATCCTTTTGGGGGAAAGAGTGTCCTTTCCACATGAGGAGAATTTTCTATGCATATGTGGAACTTTCAATCATTTGGTTCTGATATTGTTCAGCATGGGGGTAGGTTTCTGTGTGTATCAGACCCACTCCCAGTTGACCAAAAGCATGTCAGGCTTGAAAATCCACTAAAGCAAACATAACTTTTGCTGAGAGGCACTTTTTCTAAATGTATGAATTGACATTTAAGTGTTATATCAAACCCATTCTGAACATTGTTTATATAGTCAGCATGTTATCAAGCGAAGCCCAGAGTAAACAGCTCTTATTATGTGTTCTGTTGGCCCAATAGCAGCACCTCCTGTCGACCTACATTCACAACAGAAAATTGTGTGACACTGTTCATTATCATTCACCTCAAGAATCTGACTTAACTGTTCCAATCTGAATTTTTTTTACTTGCATTTAACATTTTAATTTAATTGTGACTGCCAGTCTCTATATTTAAAATACTGTACTATGATTTAAATTATTTAGTTATTTTGCTACGCACTACTCGTGGTAAATTGAATGCGGCTTCAAATAAGCACCAATTCAGAGCAAGTGTTACCTGCTAAATTTACCATTGAACACCATTCACATCCAAAGCTATGATTTGCTGATCAATTTCTAGCTGCATATCCCCTCTGCAAAACTCTCCTTTTTGATGGAACTTTATATCTGATGCAATGCTAACATTATGGCATTCATTTTATTTTGTTTGTATGTTAAGAAATACAAAGTGAAGGGATCAGAAACACATTGACAAACCTGAAGCTGTTGCAGTTTTCCAATTTTAATTTGACAAAGAGCTGAAGTAAAATCATGCCAACCATATGGCAAACATGAAAACATAGACTTTCCCAGAAGATAGCATGAAGTAGGCCACATCCCACAGAGATAGTACCGCTTCCAACTAAACAACAATGGAGAAAGAAAATAAGCAAACAGCGGCAATGGACTTGCCGTCTAAAAGCAGCCAAGTCCAAGCTAAGTTGATCCTTTGAGTTTGTTAAATGCTCTTATTGTTGACTCTCATAAATAAAGACAGAAGCCAAAACACAAATTCAAATTAACATTGATTTCTCCTAAAGCTTCCCTGCAGAGTTACTTTGCTCAGATGCTGACTCATTTTCGCTAACACTGAGTCCAGGCACTGGACAGTCACTGACTTGCCAGCCTCCAAAAGCAATGTCAAAAGGTGAGTTAGCAGAAGGAGCTGGTAATAAAGTACAAGAATTGCAAGTCATTCTGCAGAATGCAATCATGTTTCTCCAGCTTAACTGCCGGCAGTGAGAAGACAGAACAAAGTGGTAATTGATCACGTTCACCTTCTTTGAAGATAAACTTTTTAATTAACTTTGGAAAAGTTAAAGCAAATTGGCTCTACAAAAAAACTGATGTGCGTGGAATAGGCCAGTAAATGTGATGGAAAATTGTACTCAAACTTTATCTAACTGTTAAACTCGTCCCACAGAATCTCATCAGAATCAGGTAGCTGCTTAAGCATTATCAGGGTATTACATACAAATACATGGAATTAAAACAAAATTCAATTTTTCCAGCAAGGCAAAGACAGTGGTGTGGGGGGAAATAAACCTTCTTGTGCTTTTCGAGGCGTTAGTGCTGCTAAAAGTGTCAGCTTCAAATACTCTCAGGTCACTATGATATGATCTAGATGCCCCCAACAATATGACTCAGACCCAACCCTGCAAATGAACACCTTACTGAACCAACATCAACAACAACAATTTACATTTATAGAGCGCCTTTCACGTCGGGAGGACGTCCCAAGGCGCTGAATATGTAACCAGCCAACTAGCAGCATCCTTGACCCTGTGTGTTGTGTCAATTTTTTCTGAATAAAAGGCACCTTTGTAAGTGGATTTAAAGAACAGTCCTAAATAATTTCACATAGATGAAATTTCCCTTGCAGCAAATACAAAGATGCAACTTTCACTCAATTTACTCTTGGTCCATACAGGTGAGAAATTCCAGCATGTAACCCAATACAAGACCAATTTCCCCTCAAGAGATTTGTTTATTCTTGATTTCTTGCTGTACTTCCTTACATAATCGTGTAATAAATAATACTCTATTATTTTGTTCAGTGAGGAACATTCAGTTTTTGTTTTTATTCCTATTGGTTAGAGCATTAGCCTCACAAGCATAGGTTCAATTCCCAGGCAGGGCAAAACATAAGGCAAGTTTCCATATTCCACACAACTCTGTTTTCAGCCACTACGCTATGTAACTCTGGAACACCTTTTCTGCACTGCCCCCTCTCTCCACATTTTACAAGTCCCGCCTGAAAATCTTCAACTGTGGTTCCTGCCACCTCCTCCCCCTGGCTCAGAGTCCACCACTGTTAAGCACTCTGAGACTCTACCTTGTGTGGAGGGTGCTATACAAGTGCAAGTTTACCTAGCATTAAGTAATTGCCTGGTTATTGGTTGATGGCAGATCGCTTTTCCGAGGTTAACAATCTTTTCCAAAAATAAAAATTTGGTCCCTCAATCCATAACTTTTTGTGGTAATTGAGGACATTTGGCTGCCCATTTCATCCACAACATATACAGTCAATTCACTTTACAGTATATTCTCTGAAGTGCTTTGAGACATCTCAAAGACATGATAAGGTATTACATTAAATGCAAAAATTATTATTATTATGACAACAGAAACCAAATGTACCTTTACTTTATCAGACAGTTGTGATTCTCCTGAAGTCCCAGGTAAATAATGAGTTTGCAAAAGCTGGCAAGAGTTCTCTTGTTGCTCAGTTATCTCGAAATTCAGATAATTAACATCTACCATTCCAAAATGCCACAGAACAAAATAAGACATGGACTGCTGGTCACTAAAACTTCACTGAATAATTCCACAGATTGGTTTAATTGTTGACTGTGTGCAAGCTATTATCATTAGTGCTGGTTCATTGAACAAGGTTGAATGTACTTTATGGAGAAAGGAAAGAGCATAATTTATCCTGAATGTTTGATTATGTCTTGACTGCCAGCACTCCTAGGTATTCATGCTTAAAAGCAAAACTATACATGGTTGAGACTGCACTACAGAGGCATATCTGGGAGTTAGGTTTGAATGACATATAATATAATACATGTGACATTACTGGACACTTCTTGAGTTTAAGTTTAATCCCAACTTGCTCTTGTGCACAATTTTATGCCTCACTAATTTGGCTTGAAGCAAAGTGATATGCACAGAACTTTGAAATGAAGTAAATTTTAAAGAAATATTATTGAGCAGCGGTCACATAAAAAAACCTTGTGGAACTATGAGGAAACAAAGCCTAATTCAATTAAACAACAGCAACATGTTGGGAGGACGTCCCAAAGCGCTGAACAGTCAGTGTTTTGTATCTGAGCTGTGGCTGGGATCAAGGAGGGTGGAGGGAAGGGGGATAGCTGATGGCACGGTCAAAGAGGAGGGTCTTAAGGTGGGACTTGAAGGAGGCTAGAGAGAGGGCAAGGCAAAGGGATATTGCAGAAAGGAATTCCAAGGGTTAGGGGCATGGTGGTTGAAGGCTTGCCCACTGATGGTGGGATGGGTGGTTGGGGGACATGGAGCAGGCCAGAGCCCACTGAGTGGAGGGAGTGGACAGGTTGGTAGGGGGGTTAGAAGGTTGTAGAGGTAGGGTGGGACAAGGACATGGAGGGCTTTAAAGTTGAGGACCAGGATCTTGAATCTGACGTGAAAGACGTTATACAAATGTAATTGTGTTGTTGTTCTTGAATTGACTCGTCTGTGTGATGGGAAGCCAATGGATTCAGCGAGGATGGCGATGATAGGTTCGTGGAGCCTTGTATGGAAGAGGTCATGGGCTGCAGCATTAATAATAATAATCCTTCCTTTTTGATATAGCGTTTCTTAAGTGTTATTTCAAAATCCCAAGATGGAGCATGAACCCCAAACACTCTGATTCAAAGGCCAGAGTGCTACCAGCTTTGATAAGTGACATCGAATTTATTCTTCCATGGAAATGCATAAACACAAAAACAGTGGTATCACCTCCACATTTTATAAGCTCTCCTTCCTCTTTTCCCACTCAGCCCAGATTATTATTTATTTTTCTGCAACCTTAATAATAATAATTCTTGCATTTGATGTTGCACATTATCACTTCTTTGAGATGTTTCAAGGCTCTTCGCAGAATATACTGTAAAGTGAATTGACTGTATATTTGTGGGCAAAATGAGGCAGCCAATTGCATCCAGCAGTGTCCCACAAACAGTCATGGATTGAAGTGACTCAATTATTATTATTTTGTTCTTGAGGGATTATTATCAGGCATGTGGAATAAGAAAACTTTCCCAAGGTTTTATCCTGGAATTGAACCCAGATTTCTCACTTGTGAGGCGAATGCTCTAACCACTGAGCTAGCTCTGGATGATCTGTAGCCTCTGGAGGGAGAAATTCACGTTCCTTTCTGCATTTAAGTTGTGGATAGAAGAGCAATCCTGAAATAACTTCCTTAAGGTGGTGTTAGCAACGGGATATTATCGACATTCACTCCCGACCTGCAATGTTGAACCTGATTCATAGTGTATTGTGAATTTAAAGCAGTGGAAATCAACAATTGATTTTCTTTTGGTTCACAACAGCAAAGGAATGAGGTGCTTTACACTTGTTATTGTTTTCAACCTCTCTAGATACACACCTCTCCCTTGTTCAAAAAATATAATTTTCTTTCCGCTTGCCATAAATTATCCAGCATCTTGGACATCTTCCCGACATGTTAGGTGTTACATAAATATAATTTGTCATTGTTGTTGTTATTCACTTACAAGATACACAGTCACTACATTAAAGTATATCATGTCAAGTGCTTTGAATTGCCTCTAAGATGCAATAAGGTGTTGTATCAAATGCAGGGTTTATTGTATATATTATTATTTCATATGAACAAGATGAACAAGCAATTTGTCCCCATTGCATTGTCTGCTTCATGACAGTCTTTAGGAGGTGTGTGGCAGTGGCTCCTTGTGCTTACTCTCCCCCTCCCCCATCACAGGCCCGACAATTCTCTCTCCTTCGTGCCTGTTGGAAAGTATATCCATCAACACAGCAATGGTGGCACAAGTTAATATGTGAGAAATTGTCCATGTAAATGCTATATGTATCCAGGTCTCAGTAAGATTTATTCAAATCGTTAATTCGGGCATTGAAATTAAGGAAACTCTGAGGCCTGTTTGCACTTAGCTCTAACTAATCCTTACCATATGAAAGCCGCTCACATCACACCTTAAAATAGTACATGGTCCATTTTCTGTTTGTAAATATTTCCAGTGCTACCCCTCCCCACTCCATGTAATAGCTCTCAGCCAAGCAAGCTTGAAAGCCTGGCAAGACAAATAGTTCCTGTCAGATATTTCTAAATTTGAGGCTTAAAATCCACTACAGGGTTTGAAGATCCACACATGGTAGCAATCTATGGTTTGTTAGGTAGATAAATAATGCAAACAAGTGAAGACAGAGAGAGAAAGAGAGAGAAGACACACAAACACACTCAACTACTGCATTATGCCCTAACCTCTGGAAACCTCTTCCCTCTCTCCATCTTTAAATCTCGTCTTACAACAACAACAATACATAATAACTAATTGTATTGAGATAGCGCATTTTAATTAGAAGAATCTCCCACATCAACCTACCTCCTTATCCTTTGCAATGTCCTGATGTGAAAGGTACTATTATCAAACACAAGGATTTAACTTATTTTGTTGAAAGCAACACATTTGGTCATATTTTCTCGATGGAAGAAACCAGGATTACTGTATATCACAACAGGCAACAATTTAATACCAGAAATATGTGAATGTCAGAAATTTGAAGTGAAAGCACACCTTGCTGGAATTGCACAACATCTGAGAGTATTTGGAGTGACCCTTCATCACATAGAATGATAATAGAATTTAATACCTAATACCTATTCAGCCTAAATAGCCCATGATGTTGTTTAGACTCCATATCAACCACCACTGCTCCTAACCTCTTCTCTAGATTATCCGAATACCCCTTCTCCTGTTTCTTTCTTCCAAATGTGCATTAGAAGAATATATTAATAATAATAATCCTTGCATTTGATATAGCGCTTTTCACATCTTATCTATGTCTCAAAGTGCTTCACAGAATATACTGTAAAGTGAATTGACTGTATATTTGTGGGTGAAACGTGGCAGTCAAGTGCGTACAGCAGTGTCCCACAAATAGTAGTGGATTGAAAATGACCAATTTTAATTATTGTTTTTTTTTGGAAAGTGTGATAACAAGACTGATATCTAAAGTGTCTTTCACTTGCCCATGTTCATTAGTAATGTTGTGTGTTTCCAGCAATCTCTGAACTTTTTAAACATTCAAATAGATTGTTTGACATAATTCTTATCTATAGATCTTTAATGCTTAAAACCAAGTCTCATTTTGCTCTAAATCGCCAAACTTTCAATAGAATGTCTTCATATGGTATGGATTTTCCACCAGTTCTTATAGGTCTGTTTATTTTTTGAACCAAGAATAATATTGATACTCCGCAGAAAGGAACCCAATATACGAGTAATATAAATTGGGCAGAATTATAGCTCTTTAATGAGGCACTCACGTATTCATCATACAGTTTAAGAGATGCTTAGTACCAATAAACCATTATCACCTGGATACAGTGTCTCTTATCAATTGCAACATGGTGACATTTGGCTCCTCACAGACCTAAGCCTGGTAATAAGGACGTCTTGGACCAATTTAGCAGTTGCATAATGCCACCATTTCCATATAAACCAAACTACTGAAGGGTTTTTGTGCCCTTAAAACAGAGCTTTCATGTGAATCTTGTGCTCTATTAATTTATAATTGCTCCTATCAGGAAGGATTTGTATACTCTACCTGGAGTTTTAACTCTGGGTGTAGTGTGTACCCACCCCCACACACACCCCTTTTAGGAGCAGTGTTATTGTGTGTCAGTTGTGAAGCACATTCAAATTAAATTATTCATCCAGCAATGGCTAATTCCATATCATGCGACCAAGTGAACTACGCTGAGGAGCTCTGGGATTCAGATTCATTAACATTATACAATATACTGAAAGAGGAAACCAAATTCTGTTCAGACTTTCACCTCCAATAAAGTAATATCTTTATTAGAGCACCTGGATGTGAAAATCCAATTTGTTCAGTAACTTTAATTAGAATCCAGCCTGATACCAACCTGATCATAAATCTTGTGTCTTTATTGCACATTTTATAGCAATGGAGTATAAACAAATATAGAACGCAATCATTAAAACAAGTCCTTGCATTTGATATAGATATTTTCATGACAGGAAGATGTCTCAAACTACTTTACAGGATTTACAGTAAACTGTAGTGACTGGGTATTTTGCAGGAGAATGGGGCAGCCAATTTTGCAGTGTACCGCAAACAAACACAAAACTAATTATTATCTTGAGGATACTGACCAGGACATGCAGAGAAATTCCCTTCAGTTTTCCAATAGTGTAATGGGATCCTTAAAATCCACCTCAATAGGCAGACATGGCTTCAGTTTAAAATTTTATCTGAAGGATGATGCTTCTGACAATGCAATAGATTTCCTCAGCACCATATTGGAGTAAGTTCAAACTCCCTACCTAAGGCGTAAATCCATAACCTTCTAACTTGGAGACCAGAGAGCTACACAAGCTCGGAGTGCTGCTTAAGCTTGACTGTTATTGCACAATTGTGCCATAACTTATAAACCCGCATACATCTGCTCCACACACTTGTCTGTCAAGAAGTGTGCTCTGTCCCCACCTTTAACTTCTTATTGTAATTCTTAACTTGTGTGAAAATAACTTTTGCAAAAATGTAACGTAAGTGCAAGGAAGTGTTTATGTTGGCAGTTGCATTCATTTCTAACACATTTCAACAATGTTTCATTTGGAACAGTACATATTAGAGAAACGTCTGTATCTAAATTTAGGCAATTTATTCATTGTTTCAACAAATGTTATCATTCCTCCTGCTGTTGCTCCGAGTAGCGATTACTACATTGTAATACTGTAGGCCTGGCGACTGTTTAGCAATGAAAACATTACAGAGATTTTTACTCCAAGCTTCAAAGGTTAAAAGAGCAAATTGCTCAGCCTCCTATTCTCCTATTCTCTGCTGCCTTTGTCATGTCATGTATGTAACCTCATTAATTTCCTTTCTTATCTATTGAAATATCTGGCTCTTAAACTATTGGTGTGTTTAACATGAACACAATAACAGGATATTTTCTGCCTTCACTGTTCTATGGTATTCCTTCAGGCATGTGGCTCATTTTTAAATGTAATGAATACTCTTGGGTTTAACTAGTTATAATAATATGTCTTCCTTATCAGCACGAGAGGCAAGGCTGCCTTGTCAAAATCTACCTTGGTTGTTATACAGTCACATACCCTATACACTGACTATTACATCCACAATATCTCCATAAGAAATTGTGCAAAATAAATATTTTTGTTGGCTGATTTCAGTCATTTTCAACATATTCCAAACAGTACTTTGGTGTAATAGTTGTTTTTACACAGCTGAAGAGTGCCAAAAAGGAGTTAATGATAGAAAGTGCTCACTGCCCTACAGACAGATGTGTGGAGAAGAATAGACACTAAGTCTATAGTTACTCAAATCTAAAGTTAAATAAAATCCATTAGGTGCTTTGGATGAGATGCTAAACTGGGTTCAATTTGCCTCTTAAGTGGACATTAAAGATCCCATGGCACTTTACAATAATAATCCTTGTAATTTTCAAAAAGAGAAATTTCTCCCAATGTTCCAGCCAACAATCTACCAAATAAAAATTTTTGTCACTCAATTGGTCACTCACTCATTTGTGGGACATCACCTACATGCAAGTGGCTGACGCATTTTGCTCACAAATTACACTGTTAATACACTTTATGGTATGTCCTGGAAAGCCTTCTGAGACGTCTAAATGACATGATAACTACTGTATCAAATGTAAGGGTTTTATTATTATTAGAGAATCAGATATTACGAGGGTGAAACTCATGCTTTGATACAGTAAACCAAAGAGTGATCATTCTGATACTATAATTTATGAATGGAAAGTGCATGATTTTTGTGACCACATCACATTCACAGCAAAAGTTCTAAGCACAATACATCTCTATGCTGGATTCTCTTCTTTCTACGAACATGGTTTGTCTGCAGATGTTAAATCAGTATTGTCTTATTCAATGTACCACGTGCCGAGTACTTGTATGACTTACTATCACTTTACGGCCTAATTTTTGCATCTTCAGATCATCTGGGCTTCTCCTGCTCCACATCATTGACTTATGAAACAATTCCCTTTTGTGTTAAGCCGTCTCCTGTTTGCACAATCTGCAAGTTACTGGTACTGTCAGGCACCAGTAATTATTCATGGTTCATATCCTGGTTTCCATCATTCGCAATGCTATCCAGGATATGACCGAAATGTTCTGCACATTATAAATTACCAGTCGGTTGCCGTATTTGTAAATGGATTTGAAACACCTGTACATTCGTTACATTTTCCTCCAGGCTTTCCAAATCACAGTACTGTAGATCGCCAGGTCGAGAACTAAGGATTGTGTATTCATTTCACCTAATCCATCATTGTCACTTACAGCATTGCTCAGAAGCACCCATACCCTGTTTTTAATGCATTCACTGAAAGCAAAATCATCTTCCACATATATTGTATTTCCGTCAGACCTTTCAACTTCTAAACTTGCTCTTCACCATTATGTTCCTGAATCATGTCACAAACATCCTGTTAGATTGCTCTCATATACAACAGGTAGACACTGTAGTTGCTATTTCTAAAAAAGAATGACAAGAATATGCATGATCCAATATATGTGTATCTAGCCCTTGCTCTATTGAATCTGGAACTGTTAAAACACTTCCTGGGTGAAAAGCAAGATTGAATACTATGTCAAACATAGGCATCTCCTTAATCTAGAGAAATTTCACATATGACATTTTTGCACAACTACTTTGAACAAAAATAATGTGGAGGGAGACTTGACAGATTGATTCAATTGTGCCTTACAATAATTTCCCACTAGGCGTCCATAGGAAATATATTATGCAAATGGCATCACATTTCTTAGCATATACACAATTTAGAAGTTGTTAAATATGCGATGCTCTGCAGATCAATATCCACAAATTGGGGACTATATGCAGCAATTCCTAATGGATTGTTTAACTGTTGAATTAGCTGAATTACGTCACACTGACTTACGGGAACTTGGTCACGACTTGGTCGACTATCAGAATGGATTTCCTGGAGGTCTCTGTGTTGTGCCTGATGTGCTTCCAACTACTAGAAGGTGACCTTATCCAGATTCCATAAGTAAGAAATAAGGAATCCTGGAGAGAAATTTCCATGGGGATCTAGATTTATTTTGTTTGAGCACTTCAGAATCACCAGCAAAAAATGTGGACAAATTGTTAAATACAGCCTTAATTTATCAGCCAGTCTTTTGTCAGTGCCTTGGGACATCCTCCTAATGTGAAAGATGCTACACACATATATTTTGTTGTTATCATTCTTATTCTGTCAGTTTCTTTTAAGAATTTAAGAAAACTGATTTCAATATCAACACTTAATTCAACAATTTGCCGAGTTCTAGACGGTTTTATGTGCTACATCAAGTAATTGTAACCCAGGTAGAAATCCCCTCCTCCCCCATATTCTTTAAATAAGAATCGTGAGTGAAACTTGCTTCCAAGGAGATGTCACTGTTTCATGTATAAAAAGTACAGATTGAACCTGTGCTTTCAGATTCCCATGCAACATATTCTTCTGAGAACACTGATCTCCAAAAATCAATACATGTCACAGTAAAAATATGTTCAGAGCCCCATGTGGAAAAGGCTTTATGACCTGTGATTGTTTCTGTAAACTCTAGGGAACCACTGAAGAGAAGCTCTGCAGCAGCTGCACCTTATGCAGCTCACATTCAAGGAAACCACGATGTGTGTTTATCACCAGAATCCAATCATAACTAAAACAGAGATATAACGTTTTATTACAATGGGCACATTCTGAAGCTCTTGGCAACTTGCCTTTCTCTTTATCAACACTGTGTTGGCATAATATTCTCAAACCTCTCTCTCCCTTCATTCCTCAAAGTTTGTTCTAATTAACCATTCACAGTAGAAAAAAAGGACTCACCGCATTGAAATTCGGGAAAAGGCTGACTGCAGCAGCAGTGTCCAGTGGAAATGGAAGAAATTGTTTAACATCCAAAGCAGGCTGCATAGCTGGGACTGCCGGCCGCATTAAGGCAGAAAGAGCATTGCTTTGGCATGCACTGCCTGCAGAGAAGAGAAATAAGTCATTGTTTACTTTGGTACGTTCATACAAAGTGTTTATCTTACCATTTCGTGACAAGCTGAAGGTGCCAGCCGACTGTTTTTTTTTGTTCTCTGGATAATCAATGTGATCCAAAAATATTATTAAAAAACAATACAACAAGAAATTGTTTCAGCAACCCATTCTGGGAGAAGTGTACCATGAGGATTACCGTGCAGTTACTGACAGAAGTACAGAATGAATAATAGCACAGAGAGACGCCCATTGCTGATTAATCCATGGCCCACTGAAAAAAATATTTTAGATGGTTGTGCTCAGAGCAGTGTAACTCATTTAAGGTATAATGACAGACAAGCTGATCTCTGCTGATAAAGCAAAACACACTGCTCCCTACCCAGGGGTGAGCTGAGAGCTAGAAGCAGGAGCGATTCCAAATCTCTGATGATCTCCACTGAAATTAGTTTTTTTTACACATTCTGTGGGAACAGTATGCAAATGAGCAGGAAATCACAATACATACTAATGAGCGGCAATGTGTTTACATAGAACTGCAAACCGTACATTTTGTTCGGCTCTTGCCAGAAGGCACGGTTGTGTTCTTTCCGTCAGCTGCCAAGAATCGAGAAATGGTCACAGCCCTAAATAATGCAGCGACTTCAATTCTTCTCCGAAGTATCGTCTCAGTATTAATCAAACACCAACCGAGTCCAAGGAATTACATTCAAACAATGACAAGCAAGCCTGTAAAAGTTAACAACCTCCGTATCTGGGATGTAAGCAGTGAACTGTTAAAAACTGCTGGTGGTTTTCCAAGGCGTATCAAACTTGAATTGTGATGAGATTTTTTTTTACCACAAACACATGGCTCGAATGTGAGACAACAATTTGGCTGGCTGACTTGCCTCATTTTGTTTTGCGTTTTGCTGGTGATTCTGATTATCCCAAGCAGAACACAATACTTGCTATGTATAAGTGCCCGGGATTGCATTCAGCAACTGCGTAGGTTACAAAATACATGTCCCTCGTAACATGTTTAAGGTACACATTCCCACAACATGTACAATCTGGTTAAATAATAATAATCCTTGCATTTGATATACAATATACTCCTGATAGCTTGTGTTCTCTAGGTAAACGGGCACTCAAGTTGCACACAGCAATATCTAACAAACAGCCAAGAAGTGAGTGATCAATTGTATTTGGAGAGTTCTTGGCCAGGACACCATGAGAAACTCCATTCTCATTGTTGAATAGTGCCATGGGATCCTTAATATCCATTTGAACAGACAGACAGGAATTCAATGCAGATGGGGCCCTAGCAACTGAGGTTAGAGCTGTGTTGCGTGCAGATCAAAATGAGGGACGTCACTGCTGGGAATGGAACACTTTTCTCCATTTTGGGCATCTAATTTCTGTGCCCCAGGTTTGGTGTATAATAGCTAAAGGCAGAGCAAAGGTTCTTCTATTCTTTTTTATTCTATTTTACATTATTTCTCAACAAGAAAAATATAATTTTCAAACCTATAAACCATTGAATGGGCTGACAGATGCATTATTGAATTTCTAAAAACATTATTGAATGTATCCGATGTTTCAGAACTTAAACATTCACACATTTCTTATTGAGAATCTGTTAGACTGCAACGTTTCTTAACCTCTGACTCTAAGAAATCACCTCTGCAACATGTGTATGGCATTTCCATTTGCTTTTCCACACCTGCCATTCCCATGGCCTCCCTTAGTGGGTTGCCAGTTTTGTGTCAGGGCTGAATGATAGTTAGTTTAGCGCTGTGATCTCATGTCTATTAGCCACTGGATTGAGACAAACTTTCCAGCTAGCAGCGAGGGGAAACTTTCAAAATAGTCTGGGATGGATCTGAATCCAAGTCCCAGAGATCAGTGGATATTGCTCTGAACCAATAAGTCACCCAGCCCTCTATGGAAATACTGTATAATGTTTTGATGTTCCCAAATAAAAAGTATTAAAATAGCAGACCTACATTAAACGTTAAATTCAATTCCAAAATAATGACATTTCGAGCCAGCTGTATATATTGTGTATATCAACACCTGAGATGAAGATCTGACTGATTGACCATTGGTCCTTTGATATACCTCCTCCCAGATTGGCTTGGCCTTACTATGGTGCTTCCTACTCCACCTTGAGGCCACTGCCTTTCTCCTCTTTCCACACAGTCACAGACACTGCGCTCCTGGTTACCCTCACAGACTAACTTCACTAATGCAATCCACTTTTGTTTCAACACTCCAAAATAATCAACAATAACAATCCAGGTACAAAGGAAATAAACCAAACCAAGGACCTCCGTGCTCACAGTGACTTTAGGCTAAGTCTGTTTCTAATCCATCATCCCAAAATCTGGTAAACAGCAGAGAAATAAACCATTACCACTACATTACTTAACCCTAGCTCTGCATAACCACTGCAAGATGCTACCCCACATGAAGGGCACTATAAAAATGTAAGTTGTTACTATTGGTGTTGGTACATCTCAAGTACAGGAAGCAAAGATCCCAGTGGACTTTAAAAGGATCATTTGCAATCCAAACAACTAAAAAGTACAACATGGACATAATACAGTAAAAGCCCGTTTATCCGGCAACCAATCAACCGTAACTTCCGTATAACCGGCACCGCTAAAAAAAGAGGTCCGCATTTGATAAACCGGAATTTATCCGGAAAAATGAATTTTTTTGGTGTTTTGTGTTGTGTCAGTATTTTGGAATGCTGCTACTAGGTGCCTGGTGGTGGCGCTAGCTCGGAATGCTGCTGGTATTGTACAGCAATGCACTCTCCGGAGTGTACTCTTTGAGAGAGGCAGAGGGTGAGTTGATTCATTTAGATTTAATTTAGCCACAAAACACACACACACCCTGAGCAAAGCTTGCAGATCAATGCATATCATAGCTTTTATTTTAATTTTAAAAAGCTGACATGCCCGATCTGTGTGTGTTTGTTTTACAGAGTGCAAGTTAGTGCACACACGCACAGGCATCGCAAGGCTTTTTGGAAAGAAAGTTAACTGAACTGTGACAGCAGTGGCTGCTTCCTCAACAATACGTTTGGTTTCCTCTCTTCTGCCCCCAATGAGAACAGTGTCATTCAGACGTGTAACTTTTGCACTAGTTTAACGATCTCTCTGAACTGCCTGGTCGCTGTGTGTAAAATTATCATTATTACTTATATGTTGTATTATCATATAAATGATTATTTATTAATATGGTATGTTTTTTAAAATTTAATTAAAAAAAATAAGAATTTTTTTTGAGTTGGGTTTTCGGCTGAATATCCGGCAGACGCTTTAACCGGCACTGGCCAGGTCCCGAGGGTGCCAGATAAATGGGCTTTTACTGTATTACTCCAATTACATTATACAGAAATGTATTGAAGAACGTCTCTACCAACGCAGCTTCCTCAATTGTGAAAACCTTATATAATGGTGTGCAGGACTTCAGAAGTCAATATGCTAATGGACATTATTTCTCATTTGTTTTCAGTTTCTTGCTAGTTTTCTGCTTTCTCTTCTCTAGTCTCCAGATGGCATGTAGCACTCACAGCCAGGAGAACGTCAGCTGCCCTGATTGGGTCTCAGTACTACTGGTACATACCAGACAGCAGAGAAGATGTGAGAGCAACCTGCAGATAGCATACCATCATTTTCCTTCAACCATTTAAAGAATGGAGCACACAAAGGACCACACATATATTTTGATAATCTTTGCAATTGATATAGCATCTTATCACATCATTGAGATGTTTTAAAGTGCTTCACAGAATATACTCTAAAGTGACTATACATTTTGTGGGTGAACAACATGATTCATAGTCAGAGGATGTCTAAATCGCTTCAGAAGATATACTGTGAAGTCCAGTGACTCTGTGTTTCAAGGGCAAATATGGCAGCCAATTTGCACACAGCAATGCCCCACAAACAACCATGGTGTACCAGATAACAAGTTGCACCTATATAGTGCCCTCCAGGTAGGGTGGTATCTCAGAGCACTTAACAGTGGTGGAAGCTGACTCCGAGCCAGGGTGGGGCGGGGAGGTGACCGTAAGCACAGTCGAAAAAGAAGGTTTCCAGGCAGGACTTGAAAAGGGGGAGAGTGATTGAGGAGAGTGTTCCAGAGTTTCGGGGCATAGTGGCTGAAAACACGACCTCTGATGGTGGGGCAGAGGGTGCAAGGGACAAGTAGGAGGCTGGTGCCAGCCGAGTGAAGGCGCTTGGGTGGTGGATTGGGGAGTAAGGAAGTTGGAGAGGTAGGGAGATGGCAAAGAGTGAAGGAATTTGGACACGTAAAAGCATAGATCAGAAAAGTTGTACTCTGAAGGGAGCAACTTTTATTTCCGAGGACTATCCTCCTCCTGACAGAAGATTTGCAAAAGAAAAGGTTGAGAGATTAAATAAGTGTCAGTGACAGGCGTGTTGGTATCATCATCAAGCACACTGAGGGTTAACTACTGCTTTCAGTAAATATCTGACCTTTAGCAGAGAATATGTATGATCTCCATTTGCCAGTAAACGTAAACTCTGGCTGTTCTGGATTTTGCACCACCGATGAAATGTGTAAAAACCAACAAAAAGACACACAAGTGGTAAAGTTTGCGGCATTTCAAAACTAATGTTAACTCTCATCCACCAGATGGCAGCACAATCTTTCAGAATGCATGCCCGCCATTTTTTAAATGATAAGCAAACAGTGCTTGTATTGTAAACAGAGGCCCAGAGTGGTCACTGTTAATTTTTGTGTAATGCTTATTTTTCTGCCGAGGGGAGGTTAAATCCACACCCTCCCAGATCAGGTGTAATGCCGCCAATCCAATCAGTGACAAAAATAATACATAATATGGCCGTAGTCTCGAAACACCACAATTGATTAGCTTAGAATGTCTTGTTCATTCACTTGATTCAAATGTACATAATCACCTTTGATTGCTCTCAGGAAACTCCATGGGTTTGGTGTTTTAAGATTAGGTTAATGAAAATAAAGACGTTCTATCATTTGTATTTTTGTTTATTTTTGTGTACATTTGGCAATGAAGAGTCTTTCAAAAAGGACAACCTAATAATAATAAAATAATAATCCTCACATTTGGCACAGCACCTATCATATCAGGAGGCACTTCAGTGCGCTTCACAAGATTCACTGTAAAGTGTATCTTTAGCCCAGAGTTCAGTTTTCTTTTCTTTTCAGAGCTGTGAGTTGACATAGGCAAAAGCAGCAACAGAGAGGACGTTTTGTTTGGTAAGCTGGGTGTCTTGACTCATGCGGAATCATAGAATCTTACGGCACAAAAGGAGGCCATTTGGCCCATCGAGTCTGTGCTGGCTCTTTAGAAAGAGCAATTTAATCCCACTCCTCAGCTCTCTCCCCATAACCTCGCAAATCCGTCCTCCCCAAATAAATGTCTACCTCTCTTTTAAAAGTTGTCATCAAATCGGCCTCCACCACCTTTTCAGGCAATGCATTCCAGATTCGAACAACTCGCTAGGTGAAAAAATTTCTCCTCATCCCTCCTCTGCTTGTTTTTGAAACTATTTTAAATCTGTGACCTTGTTTTTCCCTGTTTACTCTGTCGAATCCCCTCATGATCTTAAAAACTTCTATTAGGTCTCCGTGCAACCTTCTTTGTTCCAATAAGAATAAACCTAGCCTCTCTAGCCTTTCCTCATAGCTGAAGTCCCTCATTCCTGGTAACCCATCACCATGCTTAAAAGTATCCAAACTAAATTTAGAATTCTCATGGAGATTTGAGAGGACCACGACAAAAAGCACCCAATTCAAAATAGTTGTCCACTGACAAAAATCTTGCTCTACTGTTTAAAGATCAGGATCTAATTTGTGTTATGTCTTTACCAAGTTCTTAGTAAGGAAACCAAGTTGTGTAAATGGGGATCCCCAGTAACAAGAGGTCCATCAAACTGACTTGTGTGAAAGTTAGTCTAATCTAATTTCAGGGCAGAGATGCTGCAGAACAGTGGGAAGTTAAAGAAAATTATTTTAATAAGAAAATACTGCAAGTTAGGTCTCAGCATTAACATACTGTGCAGTGTTGTCTAAAGAAAGACAGCGCACACATTACAAAATCCTCTCATTGAGTAATCCTTGTAAAATGCTCAATATTAAAATGCTCAATTAAAAGAAATAACTCTACAGAATGGAGTCTTGGACTCATAGATCATCTTTGCTTATTGCAGTAAACCTTCCCGAATACAACAGATGGAATAGTGTTCGTATCTACTATAGTTAACATCCAATCATGTTCTGACCTTAAGGCAACTACAACAATCACAAGAATGAAGACTATTGTGCAATATTTCTCAATGGCATTCCTTTCGAAGGGATCAATCATGCAAATTAGTCTCCTTCTAGCAACCAGTTTTGCCCACAAAATATACAGTAAAGTTACAGTTCAGTATATTCTGTGAAGTTCTTTGAGATGGTGTCCCACAATGGCTCACTGGCATGATAAGGCACTATATCAAATGCAAGAATTATTATTATTGTTGTTTTTATTCTTATTATTATTACCGGTGTCAGCCTGGCTCAGTTGGCAACAGTCTCATCCCTGGGATAGAAGGTTGTGGGTTCAAGCACTTGTGATGTCCTCTTGAAAGAAACAATATCAAATGCACGGGTTGTTATTACATCTCACCAGACATAGATTGTGTTGCCGAGAAGTGTAACACGATTCATTATAAAATAATTCCATGATGAAATACTGCACACTAAGCTCCAGTGTGCCTTCTTCTAAAATAACATGCCTATAATTTAGCTTGTGCTACGCAACCAATAGAGTAATCTCCTAACTAGATCCAGATTTGGATCATAAATATTTATATTTATCCGGCTCCAACATCTGTGGACTGTCCAAAAAAAGTAAAGAAAATCTTCAATGAATAATTGACACACAGTTCCAAATGAAGAGGAGGACAAATCTCTTAATGCAAGTAATAATATCAAACTCAGGTAATAAAACAAAAAATTGGCAAAGCAGTTGTGACAATACAGGAGAATGAACGATTGTAAATGGCTTCTGCTTGGTGGCATCATCGAAAGCCAAAAACTCTGTGGAATGCCTTGATAGTACAGCATTATTACAGCAGATTTGAAAGGGAACTATAATTTTATTTGCGAGGGAGAAATGAGTTCCAAGAATAGTTACGAATAGCTTGCTCTGAAACCTCTTCTCACAATGTGCAGTTTGGAATGCCAGGCTAGGTTATCACTGCAGCAACTGTTTTATTTGTACTACTACACCACCTCCACTTCACCTCCACAGATGGTTTATCCTCCAGTCCCTGGGGCATCTTGTGTGGTGTTCCACAGGGCTCCGTCCTTGGTCCTCTCCTCTTCAACATCTACATGGATGATGTCACCCTCTTGGTGACATCATCCACAGACATGGGGTAAACTTCCACATCTACACAGATGAAACACATCTACATCTCTCTGCCTCCACGCTCAATTCTAGGAGCACTGCGGCCTTGACAGAATGCCTGTCGGATATCAAGTTCTGGATGAGAGCTAACTTTTGAATGTCTACAAGATCAAGGCCCTCCTGATTGGCTCCCATTAGCGCCTCTGCACCTCTGTTGCTCACAGCATCACCATCCATGGATGCACACTCCATCTCACTAAGCCAGTCCAGAACCATAGTGTCTTGTTTGACCCTCGACTATCCTTCCTACCACACATCCATGCCATAACCTGCTCTGCCTTCCCCACCTCCACAACATTGTCTGTCTCTGCCACTGTCTCACACCAAAGGCCACAGAAACTCTCATACATGCATTCATAACATCCAGGCTTGACCATGCAAACTCCTTGTTTGTCGGCCTCCCTAACTCCTCCCTCTACAGGCTTCAGATCATCCAGAACTCTGCAGCCTATGGCCTCTCTCGCAATATGGTGTGTGACCATATCACCCCCACCCGACTCCACTGGCTTCCCATCACACAGGGGATACATTTCAAGATCCTGGTCCACACCTTCAAAGCCCTCCATGGCCTTGCTCCCCTCACCTTTGCGACCTCCTAGCACCCTACAAATCTGCTCGCTCCCTCCGCTCGACGAGCTCCAGCCTGCTTCACATACCCCATCTCGCCCATTCCACCATTGGCCACACCCTCTGGAACTCCATCTCTCAGTCCCTTCGTCTCACCCCATCACTCGCCTCCCTCAAGACCCACCTCAAGGCCGTCTTCTTTGACTGTGCTTTTGATCAATCTCCTTCCCTTCCTCCACACTCGTGGATGATGACTTTCTGTTGCTATCCACATCAACCGACGCACCCTGTTTACAACCCTACAAAGCGATCGCTTTAAATCTCTCAATTTAAATAACAAAAAGTAAAAAAAATATAGAAACTGCTCAATGAGTCAGGAATTATTGCTCTCAAGAAGAATTCGCTGCATCAAGTAAAACACTGAGCAAAGGATGATCTGCTGTATTGTATACAATTCTAAAACTACTCATCCCAAACTGTCTCAATCATATAATATAATTGCAGCCGATTGGCTGTGAATGTCACAGAACTTTAGTTTTAAGAAAAAGGTCAAATTCAGATCCAGGCAAAATCCCAGTCATGTGGCAGTTTGCCAGGATAAGTGCACTCTTCAGCAAGTCAATGTCTCATTAGATCATTCGCATGTGGAAAGCTCGAAAACACTGACCCAGAAACTGCTGCATAGCTCATGTGTTCGCAATTGTCTTTCCAGACAATTTACTCATTGCCCAGATTAAATGCAGGCATTCTAATACTCTTCTGTGCACTCAGGCATGTTAGTTTGTGAGTAAATAGAGATCACCCTGTTAGTTGACTCTTTTATAACACCTTGCATTTACAAACTACCTTCATGCGGAAGCGTCTCAGAGCGGTTTTATTTCACAACAAAGATAGATCACAGATAAATTATAACAGCAAACAAAAGTCTGTTGTTCCTGATGATGAAAAGCTAAATCAGACTATTATATATTTTTTAAAAGGGCAAGTACAATTTATTAATAATTCCTTAATCCCTTGTAAAAAAAAGTACCATGATAATAGTGGTAGTACCATGGTAGTACCACCATAACCATGGTACTTTTTTTACACACTGTTTTCGGGAAGGAGGAGGAATATGATTTGAAGAACCGGGAAGTAGCACCATCAACAAGTCAAAAGGATGCTTCATTGCTACAAGATGTTTAATTGAAAGATAACACATGGACTAAAGGCCACTGATAAAGTGAACACAGTTTTGTACAATATAAAACAGTCCATCATACCATTAAGGAGTGATGTCTGGGTATGCAATTTGTAGAATACATAACATGCAAAAAACATGTATATTTCAGCACAGAAGACCATTCAGTCTATTGAATCTATACTGATGCCTGCTCCTCCACTGGAGCTAACAACTATAATCCCAATTGTTTATCCACATTCTTCAAATACTTATCAAATCGTCCCACAGCATAAACAGTCACTACACTTTGCAGTGAATCATGTAAAGCGCTTTGATACTTTCTCCTGATGTGGACCATGTTATATTTAATGCAAAAATTATTTTTAGCATTATTATCAGGGTGATTATTACACTTAGTACAGTATTATCAGGATTGTTAGTATTTTAATTATTATTATCCAATCCCTTTTAAATATAGTTATGGTCTTAGCTTCATCAATTATTTGTGGCATGGCATTCTATGTCAAAGCATCTTTTGACCACCAAATTATCTTGTAATGTCCCCTTTCATTCTACCAATGATATCCTGAATTCAATTCCCCTTGTTCTCAATTCACCAATCAACACGGCAATATTTCACTTTGTAACCTTTTTAACCTTCTCTATTCAAGTGACCTTTAGTTTAATTTTTTCAAGTCTATCCTCAGAAACATAGCCTGGCATCATTGTGTGAACTGCAAAGAAAAGTGAATTAGCTCCTCAAGTGTAATATCAGACTGTAGACCTGTTTCCCCTGAAGCCGATGTCAATGGATGTGCCAGAAGAAAAGCCCCCAACTAGCTGTCAGTCAATCATGTTCACTGCTGGTACCACTGTGCCAATTCTTTTGGCAGTAACCAATTTCATTCTCCTTTTTTGTTGTACAGTTCAGTTTACAATACAATTTACATCTGTAGATGTGTAGCACCTTTCATATCAGGAGATTTGTTTCAAAGTGCTTAGCAATGCTGGCTGGATGCTGATGGGTGGGAGCTGGTGGGGGGTGATGGGAAGTGATTGAAAGCGTCGTCAAAGTGGTACATTTTGAGATGTGTCTTGAATGAGGGGAGATGTCACTCCTTTGGTGATATTCATCAGCAAACCTTGATAAATTAAAAGTTTTTCAATGAAGGAACTTTGTCCTTGGTAGGTCTTACAGTGGCTTAATCCAAACATGGTTCACTCTCACTTCATCTAAAGCCTTGTGGCTATAAATGATTCAATTATCTATAACCATGTCAACTAAATGAACTCAGAAAACGAACTTGAAAAGAAGCAACATAGATATAATTTAGGCCCTCTTTGAAGGATCTGGCTTTGCTACAGTAACCTGTCAAAGTGATTGGTAAAACCCATTAAATGTATGTTTTTTTTGTTTTTATATGTCATAAGGGGCATTTCTTTCAAGTACTGTACATTGCTTATGGTACCTTACAGCGCCACATGAGGATCTAGACCAACATCAAGCAACATTCATACAGATATTTAGGAAGATCCTGTAACACAACTCATTGTACACCAGGTGACAAAGCATCTTTTAGAACAATTATCTTCATACAGTTCTATACTCGATTTGCTGAATATTTTGCACAGTGGCTTTTTTGGACAGTTTACTTCTCATTATTTTCCAGATAGTGTATATTAGGGGTTCCATAGCATCACGTTATAATTTATTTGTCAAATGTACTTTGCATTGATGGTATTGCACTCTGGCAGAACAATCTTACATGATCCCTGGATTGGCTCAAAAAACACAATGACTAAACAGAAATTGGTATTCACTGTGGTTTGGTGGATAAATGATGTGTCACTAAGTGATGCTGTTGAGAAATATTTCATCCCATCTATGCTGAGTGAGCTGACCTCAACAAGGGTGTTGTAACACTACTACAGTGGAACAGAATTACAGTGTAATATATGGGATCCATAAAATCCCATATAAGTAAAGAAATGATTCCAGTGGCTGTCCTAAGCATGTCCTGTGCAGTCCTAAGCCTGTACCTTCTTATCTTGCTTATCTTGATGTATCTTGCCTCATGTTGTATTTCATGTAATGTACACATAAAAAAGACATCCACTAATTCAATCCAATGATTCATTGCATTGGTTAATATCCAGGTAAACAAAATAACTTTTACAGCTTAGCTGAGTTGTTTTAAAAAAAAATCCAAAATCACTTTACAGTATATCAACAGCAACTTGCATTTATATAGTGCCCTCCACGCTGGGCAGTATCTCAGAGTGCTTCACAATGGTGGTGTCTGAGGCCGAGCCAGGGGGGGGGGGGAAGGCAACAGTAAGTGCGGTTGAAGAGAAAGGTCCTCAGGTGAGTCCTGAAGATAGGAAAGGAAGGAGCAGGACTAAGGGATTCAGGGAGGGAGGTGGTGAGGAAATCTTTCCTGCGAATAAAACTACTCATTCACTGCTGAGTACAGAGGATAGAATATTTACGATAACTTCCCGTTACTGTGGGATTCTCGTGTAAGAATGCTCCCAAGACATTCATTGCCCCACGACTGAATGTTATGGCTAAATAATATTGTTTTGGACAATGCACAACATAGAGAGTGTACTGGTTATTCTGTAGACGTCTTCTGGGAACTGGTCATGTCAGGTGGATTTGAAAGCATGACAAATGAAGTGATTCAGACAATTTAGTGAAGCAACCATCTTGTTACACCTGGTATTTCTGAAGCATTATTTCTTAAAGAGCCCTGACCCGAGAGAGAGAGAGAATTAATGACTATTTTTGCAGCTTGAAGTGGCCATTAAATGAGATCAAGACCATTGCTGGAGGAGATCAATTTGATGAGACTGGTGCTTTCCTGTTAATCAGCATTGAAATAGTAACTCCCAAAGAGAAAGCGACGGTATCTAATGAGTTAGTTATGGTATGGAGTTTGTGTTGTATCTAAAATACACAATAATTCAAATTACATTGATATAGCATCTTTCACATCACAGCTAGCTGGATTGGGGGGTGGGGGGGGAGTGGGGAGGGTGGACGGGTAACAGAAAAGTGTGTGATGGGAGGAGGGAAGAAAAGAACATCAAACATGAGTGGTGAGTTTTAAGTCGGGCTTTGACAGTGGATCATGAGGGGTGAGTTGGAAGCTACCCCAGGTAGAGTTTCAGAGGGAAGGGCAGAATGGTTGAAGGCTCATCCAACAATGGTGGAGCTGGTAGGATGGGGGATTTATGAAGCACGCAGTAAAGCAGGTTCACTGAGCAGAGGGAGCGATCAGGTCAAGAGGGCTGCAGGAGGTTGGTATTCGAACATGAGAACAAAGATCTTAAATTCAATCGGTGGAAATAGGGAGCCAAGTCAGGATGGGCTGACGGGTTTGCGGATCCTCGTGCAACTGAGGATAAGCGCTGCAGAGTTCCTTACATTTTACACAAAGTCAAGAGTCAGCTGGCTATACTCTGATCTTAAACACTAATTAGTAAGTGGAACTGCACATTAGGACACATGTTCAGAAGATCACTCTACTTAGACATTGGGACATCCTCAGTATATGTATGCTTTGGGTGGCATCATTATGCTGAATTTTGGCATAATGCCTGAAGTATAACTGAAACATGGCATTTCTATTTCAAACCCAATTAGCAAATCCTCTAGGCTATGAACAAATCATAGAAATTAATGGACAGAAGAAGGCTATTTGGCCTATCAAGTCGAAATTGGTATTAGTTTATGCTCTGGCACAAACTATCGAATCCCTGTTCTTTCCCCATAACCTCTATTTTCACTTAAAACCAAATCACATTTGCTTACAACATTTGTTTAGAGTCTCAAATCGACCTTTATCTGAGTTCATTTAGCAACTAAGCTTTCCAAGACACTACCCCGCAATAACAGAACTATATAAATGCAAGTTTTTGTTGCTGGCTAATGACATTTTCTGTACTCAAATAGACAGCAAGATCCACAGAGCCCTGAGCACAAGGGATTCGATGTGAAAAAGCTCATGGAATATCAGACTTTTGTTCACGATAAGCTTTTATGTGTACCTCATTGTAACCGATTATACTATTGTACATTGGGGTTTGACTATCATGATTGCTGTTATCACTTAATACCTTCACCATTGAGAGCTGTACACAAGATGAATTAGAAGATGACACAATTGTAGAGTAGGGTTGGAATCTCAGATGTGCTTCATGAAACCTTTGTTACTGCTGCTATTGCAGGAGCTTTGTCACTTGGGGTCGATAACAACTAAGTCACCAAGTCCAAAATAAATTAAGCCTTCACTCCTGAGCTCTGACAAAAGATAGACTGTGGCACACAGATTCCCCAAAGTACGTTGACTGTTTCTGTTACTACGCTTTCCCCACAGAGCAACCTGTTAGATCACACTCAACGGGAATACTTTTTGGTTTAATATTTCTTCCCTCTCCTGGGCCTGTGAATTTGCTAATGGAATCTGACTGGTTATCAGCACTCTGGCAGACATTTCTGAAATAAATTTACCCAGTGCAGTGGGTTCTCTGATGGGATTTTCCTATTATTGTATATGCTGACAATGTTAATTAATAACCAGCTCAAGATGGCACCCTCTATTGCTAACATCTGTATACAGGTATTATCATTCAGCAAAGTGGGAGATGCAAAATATTAATTGTGCGTTCATCTGAAGGTGAGAACTTGGTATTTTGATGGTGCTTTATGATCTCAAAACACTTCACAAGTCACCAATTGCTTTCAATTGACTTTTTCACAGACATTTTGAGCACACCAAATGCTCAAAAATCAGCAATGAGTGAAGCAATCAAACTGGAGGATTGAAACGAAAGCAGAAATCGCTGGGAACACTCAGCAGGTCAGGTAGTATCTATGGAGAAAGGAAAAGTGAGTCAACGTTCCGGGTCCACAAACCTTCATCGAACTGAAGGATTGTTAGCCAGGACATTGGGAGAAATTGCATTATTATCAAGGTTTTTTTTATTGGCCAGCTGAAAATTTGTAAATGCCACCTTGGTTTAATACCTCAGCTGTACTTCTGATGTTTGAAAATCAAAAAGACTGATCATGTTGTGTTAGAAACCGAACATATTTATTGAATGGGAATCAAAAGACTTTCATGAAGTACATCACTCAACTTCACACCTAATGAACAAAGTGATGTGCAACTAAAAGTACTGTACTATTCACTATAGGACTGGTCCTTTGAATGCTCTGTTCGTCAGACTCCCCAGCTCGTGTTCTCTCCCACACTCAGCTATCTGAACCTATCACCCTCACTAGTAAGTTCCACTTGTTCCCCACCCTTGAATTTGCCCACAAAATATATAGTCAATTTACTTTACAGTATATTCAGTGAAACCCTTTGAGATGTCTCAAAGACGCGATAAAACACTATATCAAATTCAAGGATTATATTATATGTTTTAATCGCTCCATGGTGTAACATCTTAGACCTAGAGTGCCATGGCCATTCCCTTCACTGGGCTAATGTTAGCCTGCTTCATGACCCCACACTTGTCCCACCCAACCATCAGTTGGCAAGCGTTCAATTTTTCTATCCCCGTTCTGTGGAACTCAGATTTTTGAAGGGATTATTATCCATGGAAAAGCAATTGTAAAATGACTAACAACAGTAAACAAAATTGTGTGGGGTAAGGAAATTTGCCCAACCTTTCGCCCTGCCCAGGAACCAAACCCAGATTCTCTTGCTTGCGAACTGAGTTACAGGAATCTAACCATCTCCTACTCCAAACATTTTTCCTAATCCTTTTGGTACTCCAATATACTAGTGACTAGTATATATTGGTTCTCACTAACTAAGTATTATGTCCTCCCGACGTGAAAGCCACTTTATAAATGTAATTTTGTTGTTGTTATGTTTATACTAAGTGTGAGGAAAGATTATGCAATATGCACAGAATATTGCCTGAGCTGAGCTGTGAAATCCAAACCACATTAGTGACAGAACTTTATTGAACTCTTATTTTAAAGGTTTGGTGTTTTTGCTCACTATTTGTGCACTTTCCCTCTTCCATTCATAGATAAATGTTCAACAGAATGAATGATAAGAAAGAAGGTGGTATGATCTGTCCCAGGTAGCAAGCCCATGTGGAGCCCATATGGGCATGGATCAACCCAAATTGTCCCAAATGGGGCCCATATGGGCTTGCTATCTGGGGTAGTATATTTAATGCAGGTTGAGTTATTTTACTATACTTGCAAAATAATAATCATAGATGCCAATTGGATGGCTGGTGATTCACAACTAAGTAGGTTTGGAAGGTTAACTTACCATTATGTTAGTGAGGAACTTTCAGTTCAGGGTAAGTACATTTGGTACGGTGCTAATAATATAATAATGCCCACAACTCTTCAGAAGATAGTATTGATTTTAATTTTGAGTCATCAGGCTATTTTAAGGACTGACAATTCTCACATGCTACGAGATGGCAGAACAACATGATTGCAGTGACTTATACTGCAGCTTGCTGCTTTGCGGAAGGTGCATGGAATGAAGATACTATTGTTGTAGTGAATTCGCCTCATTTGTTCGGCACAGCAAAAATAGATTGGTAGGTGTTGATTGAAAATGACTTTCAGTTGCTTTTGCTTTGGAAGTTGATACAATCACTGTTTTCTGTCTTCAGCACAGAGTGATATTAAGACTTTCAGATAACAGAAGTTGTTTGTATGATAGCTGGCTTCCATGTGGCAATTCACATGACAGAGAAAGCAACCATTTGTACTTGCTAATGAATTGCTTCTACATAAATCATGCAGTGAAACATTCCTGCTGTACTGTGAAGAGCTTTTTATAAGATGCATCTTCTGAAGATTCAAGAATATATCTTTGTTCTTAAATTCTCGATGAGATGAACCACGGTGTAACTCTTCATACAGTCAGAAATGTTTCCATTACAACTGTCTGTACGTAACTGAATATAATGTTAAGCATTATAAAGCCAACTCTTACAAACTGAAATAGTAGTGAGTTGTGTGATAGAATGGGACAGAAAAAAAGTGGAAAGGATACATTTCATATATTATCTCTTCTCCATGAGTGAGTGAGTGAGTGAGTGAGTGAGTGAGTGAGTGAGTGAGTGAGTGAGTGAGTGAGTGAGTGAGAACCCATTCACTGAGATATCCCTCCCACTCAATATTCAGTTCATCACACACCCATTACATTCAAATCCCTTCATTCACTTTGATCCTCTATTTAATTGATCATATTTCATTCAACATTCATTAAATTCTTTCAGACTGAATGGTCTCAGTGCCGTCATTCTTCTCTCAATGCTTCATTGAACCTTGATCTGATCCCTGCTCTTTGGTGAAGCCATGCTTGTTTCTTTCAATTCTTCATACATGTTATTAATGACTCACTAAAAGCAGCAAACCATCTTATCTGGTGGCTGTGCATTCAGCTATAACACCCTCAATCTTTGGAACTCCTTACCATAATTCCTCCATATTGCCCCCTTATCCGCAAATCAACCTGAAGACTTTCCTCTTCAACTGTACCTTCGGTCACTTCCCCTCCTTTCTATGCTGCTGTTAGGTTCTCTGCAATGTAAAAGGCACCATACAAATGCAAGTTGTTGTAATTATTATAATTTAATAACAGTACTTGCATTTGATACAGCATCTTATAACGTTGTCAAGATGTACCAAAGCGCTTCACAAGATGTACTTAAAGTGATGTGGCTGTGTGTATTTTGCGGATGGATGCAAAGAGCCATACATTAAGATTTACCATGGGGAAATATGTTAATGCCCATTTCATGGAAGTGCTGCAGTTCCAGTGTGTCCGCTAGGTAGAGTCCTGCCCATCCTTGTGAAAAGTTTGGTTTCAGTTGCTATGTTTTACACTTGTTAGAATAGAATGTACTGGATGAATCACTGGTACGTGCATCATGTCTGTCTACTACAGGAATCAGTGCAAACAAGGCATATTTATATTCCATGATAGTTTACTGTTTTCATTACTTTAACAAGGGACCAGTTGTGGACTGTAAAGCCAATTCCAAATGTGATATATTTAAAGCCATCAACTATGCACAAACCTAATAACCTACAATATTTCTAATCCTTTCAACCGCAGCAGCCTTTTTACAATAATCTCATGTATCACTGGGAAAGCTTCAGTGGACAAGTTAATCTATCATTGAATTTAACTCACTGCTTAGATCTGATCCATTACTTTTACCTTTCAGAAACGTACCAGTATCTATAACACAAGTTCAGCATGTGCCTGAGAGAAAGATGTTTCTATTACGTTAGAGCATAACCAAAGATATTTCTCAAATCAGGGAAAAACTGAAGCTTGAAATGCCATCGAACATCATTTTATCTTAAAGTTGAGAACCAAGAATCTTTGTGCAGAATTGTCTAAAACTCTTAAATTGAGTTTGAATTTGTACCCTGGTTTTCTACAACTCTTAAAAAGAATGGCTGACAAATTACGAATAAGTTGAAGGATTCTCGATAGTTCCACAGTAATTTAAGTACGGCAATATGGAGTTTCAAATTGAGATGCAGTGAAATTTGGGGGCATAGGACCGTAAATTCTGAACAGAACATGGGTGCAGCTAGGTGCAGCTCATTAAGGAGCAGCATTGTTCACGACACTTAGATGGTTCCATGGTAAGAAACAATAACCACCAGGGAGGATGGAAAAATTCATTCGTAGACACTCCAACTTTGCTACGTAAAAATAAGCAACTGGAGCAATTTATAGTCCAGTGTTCTAAGACAAATAACTGTACAAATATATTTATATACTGTGTATATATATATATACACACACACACACAACACCCATCAACACTGAATGGAATTACATTCAGTTACTGAATGTCACTCTACAGGGTTCAGTTTTCTGTTTCAGTTACCATCAAATTACTTTTATACTACAGTACAAACCACTTCATAAAAAAAATTGCTATTTTCACAACTCTCCTCTCCTTCCTAATTTAAGTTACTATTTATTCCCTGACTAAAGTTTGGCCTCTGTAAAACAAATATAAAATCTTGCACAGAGGAAGCAGCCAAGACAGAGTTGCCTTCTACAGAGTGTTTTTTTATAGGCAAACATGTCCACAACAGATTTATTAATGCTGTTGCCAGAGAGGGTCAAATGTCTTGATCATTTGTGAAGCTTTTCAAAAACTATCCTTACATTTTAAAGAGAACAAAGCTGAAGGTGTTATGAATAGGTGGAGCATTGGAATTAAAACATCTGCCAAAATGTAATAAACTGGTGGAACTGGCTTGATGGGCTAAACGGTCTCCTCCTGTTTCACTGGATGTTATGAATACACACATTCATAACATCCAGTTTGGACTATGCAAACTCTTTGCTTGTCGGCCTCCCCAGCTCCTGCCTCAATGGCTGCAGGTCATCCACAACTCTGCAGGCCATGGCATCCCCCACACGACGCTCCATGACCCTATAATAATAATATCCCTATTACTCTATTCACTAATAACCCTACCATCCTATGAACCCATCTTTGCCCAACTCCACTAGCTTCCCATCAAACAGAGGATACAGTTCAAGATCCTGGTGCTCACCTTCAAAGCCGACAAGCTGCCCTCCACACCTGCAACCTCCTGACCCCCTACCAACCTGCCCGCTCCCTCCACTCAGCGGGCTCCAGCCTGCTTCACATGCCCCACCTCACACACCCCACCATCAGCGGGTGGGCCTTCAGTCACTCTGCCTCCACCCTCTGGAATTCCATCTCTCAATCCCTCCGCCTCCTTCCCTCCCTAGCCTCCTTCAAATCCTGCCTCAAGACCCTCCTCTTTGATGGTCCCACCTGTTACCCCTCCTCCCCTCCTTTCCCTCCACCCTCCCCGATCTCGACCCCAACTCGGGGTCATGAAACACTGACTGTCCTGCACCTTGGGATGTCCTCCAGACGTGAAAGGTGCTATACAAATTTAATTTTGTTGTTGCTTTAGCGTTAATAATAATTATAATAAATAATAATCCTTATATTTAATATAGTACCTATTATGTCAGAAGCATTTCACAGGATATGCTGTAAAGTGCAGAGACTGTGTTTTGTGGGCATAAACAGTAGCCAATTTACAATAACAATGGCCCACAAGTAGCCATAAAGTGGAGGATTGCTGTACATAATATTGATACTTTTTATTAAGAGATTTACATGAAAATGACACTGCTTCTAAAATGTACTTTGTAAGAAGCAATATTCTCAGCATCTCAATCTTAGCATAAATAAGCTCCCCCATATTGAACATTTAAATAAAATGCTCAGGGCAAGATTTGATTTTTGTTTTGCTCCAGCACAAAATCTGTTAGTGCCACAAAGTGTTTTATTTAATGCAGTTAAAAAAACAAAAATATACATTAGTCTCAGTGCAACAAACTGCTCTTGTGTCTATTTTGTGAGGGCTGGTTGGCAGGACTCAAGAGGAGCTATTGTATGCAGCCCCACGAGGTATATAAATAAATAAACTTGAAATTGTTGAGAAGAATTGCCCTTTGTGGGTTACCTTCACACTTGAGCACTGAATTACTCTGAATCAGCCACTCTTCAAAATGTTTTGAAATATTCATTTACAATGAAATTAATTCTACACACAGTTACATGAATTGTACAACTGTTCTTTTTTTACTGGATTATATTGCATCTTTGAGCTATAAAACAGTCAAAAACAAGATGATAGCTCTTGCAGTTGTCCATTTCTTGACATTGTAAAACTGCAGAGTAATGCTAGTGGGCAGCAAGACAGAGACACAATGGGTAGGTCAAAGCTGCAATTAAACATAATAATAAAGATTCCCTTTTGCTCAATAAATTTAGGTTGCAGAGTGTACAATGCAACACCTTACCGTAACTCTGACTATTAACCATTGTCTTCAAATGCCCAATAAGAGTTTCAACTGCTGACTATTTTAATGTGCCCACTTGCAATTATTCTTTGAACAACATAAAATGCACAGTATTAGGATTTAGTGGCGTCAACAATAATAATAATCCTTGTATTTGATTTATTGCCTGATCACATCTCAAAGCGCTGCACAAAATATACTGGAAAGTGGATTGACTGTGTACTTCAGGGTGAAATGCGGCCTGAGAAAATGCGAAACAATTATTTCTCTCAGGCTCAGTGGTGGATTGGGAAGGCTTAATCTTTACATTGCCATTCTATTCCCAAAACAACAATATTAGTGTCACAATGCTCTAGTGTTGAGTCTAGCACTAAGTGAATGCCTGGGTAAAATTGTCCAGTTAAAATCATACCTCTACTATATATGGTACATCTCAGTAATAAAACAGGGCTTCAGTTCAACCTAGCTGGGTGCAGTATGCACTGTTGTTAACATCTGGGAAATGTTAAGAGTGACATTCATGATCAACTGCAGGGTGACACAGGTTGCAAACTCCTTTCAACAGAATTTTTTAAAATAAAAAGTAACAGGAACAGGCATTAAAATAAATAGAAATGTTCCTGTCTTCACTTGTAAAAATTGTTATTCATAGATCTATCCAGCAGCTGCTATCTTTACCAAGGAATATCAGAGTACACAGGACCAGAGAAGACAATTGGGTCTATATGGGTGGTTCCAAAAAGTATAAAGAATGTTATACTCTACTGTGATCATATGACAGCTTAGCTCAGTTGGTAGCACTCTTGCCTCTGTGTTAGAAATTGATGGAGACACGCCTCCAGTCAGGATTTTGTTTGACACAGAACTGGAGAAGCACGGCTTTGGAGGTGCTGTCCTTTGAATGAGACATTATTATTGAATGCCTGTTGAAATTGACATGAAAGATAATAATAATAATAATCCTTTCATTTGATATAGCGCTTTTTACGTCTTCTAGATGTCTCAAAGCACATCACAGAATATACTGCAAAGTGAATTGACTGTATATTTGTGGGCAAAACGTGGCAGTCAATTGAGCACAGCAGTGTCCCATATAACAGTCAAGGGCTGAAATTACCAAAACAATTTTGAGCAATTATTATCAGGCATCCTGACCTGCCTGGATTCAAACACAGGTTTTAAGCTTGTAAGGCAAATGCTCTAACCACTGAGCTACAGAACTCCAAAGTTCACATTCCTCCAGATAAATTGATCATTCACTTCATGGCGATTTGTGGGATCCTGTGTCCAAAAAGACTCAATCATTATGGACAGCAACTAGATATGAAGTACAATATTTTGAGACATTGATGTTTTGAGGTATTATATCAAATGAAAGGATTATCATATCATTATTGATGTCTCACGCCCTTTAATTACTTCTTTAACCATAAAATCTATCCAGTTGCGTTGTCGTGCCACTAGAGAATTGGGCTCAGTCCCTCAAGTCTTTCAGGACCCGCAATAAGATGGAGTAAGAGGAAAATGGCTACAAATGAACAAAACATTCTGATCATTCCTTTGGTACAACAGTTACTATTCCTCTACCCAGAGTCCGACCTCAAAACTTTATCTCATTCTCATTGTTCTGAGACGACCATTCAAAGGAATACCAGCCAGAACACACTTAATGGCTTGCATTGTAGTCCTGCAGTAGGGAAATATTCACCTGCGTGATTCCCCCCTCCCCCCACCCACTGTTTGTCATCACACTAGTTTAGGTAACTGAGTGAAAAGAGCAATACCTCAGGCAGCAGCACTTATTGGTAAAAACAAGGAAACAATAGTCGTACTGTGCTTGGTATTTAATAACCTGATGTCTATCTGGTAAATGAAACGCTGCTGACAAATGGTTGCCCTTTGGCAGGGGAGGGCTATATTGTTTTCACAGGTAAATATTAATGTGCATACACACACACACACACAGAAAAAAAGCAAGCCAGCCTAACTGTGCAGTGTCCACACAGATGAGAAACTGGTGGTCAGTTGAGCATTCAGGCCCACCATAAGAACTTTAAAGTAAGTAATCCTTTTGAGCACTTTGAGTGTTGGAGTAAAATCAATGACCTGGTCACTGTAAAATTAGTCAGCGACACATTATCCTGTTGTTTAATGGGGCTAGTGGTGAAAAGATATGCAACACACCATGAAGAACTACACCATTCAAAAACAAACAGCAAGCAGTGAGAAGTCAAGCTCCTCGGTATACATTTCCTTTGTGCAATGGGCCAAAGTATACGGACAGCTCTATCATTAAACACTGTCTACATTTCTGTGAGCACTAGTCTCAACGTACGGGACAATCCATGCCCGCCAAGAGAAGCTTTGGATCTCTGTCACTCGCCAGAATTTCTGTTTGTACACCCTGAACAGCCTACAGAGACATGATACTATAAACATGAGGAGCATACCAGGTCATCTGCTTTATGAGGTTTATTCCTCACACAGCATCAAACTGGGGGTGTCTAGACTCGTGTTTGTGCAATGAAACTTCACATTCCTTTGTTAGTTTTTTTTTGCCAGACTTACAATTCACAACCACTGTATTAAAATTGAAATTTACATGAATACCTTACTGATATATGAACATCCTTCTTAAAAAAAATTAACCATCTGTTTCATGCTATTATGATCTGACCTTGTGGCTTGTACTGGGAGCTGAAATTACACATTTCATTATAAGGTCTCTAGTTAGTATTTTATGAATCCATACTGAAGATGACAGATGGTTTGTGCACTACACCTTAGAACTGTGCTAATAAGGTTACAATATTTGAGCTGAAAAAAAGTTAAAAGAGAGTTGTTTCCATGGTGAGGGCTCTTGCACTTTACTTACTGTCTTGCTGTCGAGGTAATATGCAACAACACAAAACCCATTACATCTCCAATCACCTTATAATAATAATATTCATCCTTGCATTTGATATCTCACCTTATCATTTTGTCTCAACATACTTTACAGTGTTTTACTGTGAAGTGTAGCACTTTTTTTGTACAGCAACCATGAAGCGACTGACCAATTTTGTTCAGTGGATTGATGGTTGAGGACACTTGGGAGCAACTGGCTTTGCTTTTCGAATACAGTAAACTTCAGGCTTATAAAACGTACATGGTCGGAAATTGACATTTTATACATTAAAAGAATTAGTAGGCGTGCAAAGTGTAGACTCTCGTATGCCACTCACCTAGTGACCAATGTCTATCCTATTGACCTCTCTCTCCTAGTGACCACTCTCTCTCTTAGTGACCACTGTCTCTCCTAATGACTACTTTCTCCAAGTGACCATTCTCTCCCAGTGACCATTCTCTCCCAGTAACAACTGTCTCTCCTATGAACACTCTCCCCTACTCCTACATGGGTGTGCAAACAAACTTTTGCTACTACTGGCCAACAGTGCACGATAAGCCCCAAAGTTGTCTAAAAACGGTTTGAACAATGTATCCACAGAAAACAGAGTTTGCTTAGATCACAGAGATATTATTGATAACTACCTCTTTATTTCAGTGAAGGATTGCCAAAGGAATGTTACAAACACTTGGCAACATTCCCATACAGTAGGTATAGTACTTACAGTCCCTCAGATCCATTACTTTGTTTTTAGTAATCTTCACTTCCATCATTTGGAAATTGCTTGCATCCTAAAACAATGACACACAGCCAGTAACTGAACGCGCGTTACAAATGGATTTTTAGGTTGGGGGCGGTCGATCAGTTAAACGTCGATGCTGTTCTTTCTTTGTACTTACTGAAGGATAACAATTAAATGTACCCTGAAATAGAGCAGACAAAAAAATATCCTTCCATTTTATTCTTATCTATTCTGTTTTTACACTGCACATTTGGCAGCAGCTTGCTGCCAAAATCTCATCGATTCAGTGCCAACGTGTGGTATAAATTGAATGTGAATCGGGCTGGAGCCTTTCTTTCAACAGTGCATGGAGAAAGCTGTTTCAGCAGTTGTGGCACCCCCTGGCTGCAATGTAAACCCATCTACAAGCTAAAGAGTATCCAAACCAAGCTGAGATTGCCATGCAGCCCACTTACACATGGAAATCCCAGAGATAGGATTATTGGAATGGAATGCGCACTCTCTTCCCGGAGGGACACATCCTGCCTACCTAATTGTGGAAAGTATTAGGCTCAGGGTTGGCAAGAACCAAGGCTTGAGGACCCCAGAGCGTACGTTGGAGAACTGCTGGATTCTAACCAAATAACACCACATAGTCAGCTATATTGATGTCCGGCAAGCTATCCCACTGCTTATCTAGCTGGGACCATTGGGGCTTTGGCTTGCAGAGCTGAATGGGATGACCCCCTGCCCCCAGTGACTGGTCCACCCTACCACATCCTGTCGATGATCCATTGTTAATGGCTGTGCTGTCATCAGCACTGTCCTGAAATACTGTGGACCCGTCTGGCTCAGGTACCGAACTAGAGACTGCCACAGAGGACTGGCTTGAATCTGATATTCCATTTCCAGGCATGTCACTTTGGAGCTAGTTCAGCTCTAAGGAAATCTTGCTTACCTCCCCCCACAGGATGATTGTCACTAGTTGGTCATTTGACATCCAACAAGAGCAGGTTTCAGCTCTCAATAGGTGAATGGAAGGTACAAAGAATTCCCTGCGAGCTTCCCATTTGGCAACGCATCTCAGCATGAAATGCATGAGAGTATCGTCACCATCTTCCTATTCACAGTTTTGGCCCACATCCATTCCCGTTGAGCAATGGCTCCAACAATTGGAAGTACAGAGTTTAAGCAGCAGCCACTTACCTCTCTGCAGGCCAATCAAGATGGATTGGGACAACAAGAACAAAATTGCACTTATATAGCGCCTTTCACGTCGGGAGGACGTCCCAAAGCGCTGAACAATCAGGTTGAGGCAGGGGAAGGTTTGGGGTAGGGGGAAGGAGAGTGGGAGAGGGGGAAAAGTTAGTGGGGCAGCCGAAGGCGCGGTCGAAGAGGAAGGTCTTGAGACTGGCCTTGAAGGAGGAAAGGGAGGAAGTGAGGCGGAGGGGCTGCAGGATGGAGTTCCACAGTATGGGAGCAGAGCGGCTGAAAGCCAGGCTGCCGATGGTTGGGTAATTAGGGCAGTGGACACGGAGCAGGTCTGAGTCTGCTGAACAGAGGGGACGGGCGGGCTGATAGGGAGACAGTAGGTCAGAGGGATAGGCGAGGGCAAGGCTGTGAATGGCCTGGACAAACATGTGTTCACAATCTCGGACTCCAGACAATGTGTAAACATGATAGGTAGAAATCACCCTGGGCTTGTTTGTTCCCCTTTGGTCTTTGTCAACAGCTTTTGGAACACTGAGGAACTTTCATCCCATAAATATGTCTTTATAGTAACATTAACAAATCTTACACCCAAACTTGGTGTTGTGTGCTCGTTCTGAGTCGCACATGTACACAATACTGAAAGTAAACATTCAAACAATTACAATGCCAGTATCGGCATTTACTGACAGTTTTAATCACTGACAAATACTGCTACCAATAAAAGCTGGTCCATGCCAATATCGGCATTGTAATCACACTTAAATAGAAATTCTGGTTTGCCAGATGAGTCCATCCCCTGTTGGTCCAGCCAGCCTTTCTGGCTTATTATAATAATCCTTGTATTTGATGTAGCACCTTATCACACCTCCTAGGCATCTCAAAGTGCTTCACAGAATATACTGTAAAGTGAATTGACTGTATATCAAGAATAACAACAATTTGTGTTTATAAAATGCCCTTAATGTGGGGTAGCATCTCAGAGTGCTGAAATGTGGCATAGTTTGATGACATGCCAGGGAGGAAGAGGAAGTTATTGTAGAAGAGGAAAGTCATCAATAACATATCAAGATGTAGATATGGCCACTGCTCTAACAAACAGTGTAGTCTAGTCCACTTTGGATAATATATGTTGATTCACATTAATCCTTTATACTGATAACTTGTCTGTTTACCATAAGGTAAGTGAACAAAACAGTCAGATTATTATACAAAGCAGACCTACACAAATGATGATCATTACACCATATAGCTTACAAAATATACCTTTCCTTTGCATTCACCAACAACTTGTATTTATATTGTGCCTGTCATATTTCAAACCCAAATGGGAGGTCTTCCCAAAAGATTAGCTGCTCAAATACTGAACAAAAAGTAATTTTAACAGTGCAGTTTAAATTTAAGAATAAAAAAAATCAGCTCTGGTTAATATTTACATGCCAGTCAAATTGTCATAGAGAAGCCCAAAGGAGAAATCAATCTTTCAAAGTCACGGGGTTCATTCCAAACCCATCATCAGGCTGGTGCAGTCAATAGTGTTTTCATACAGTCTGGGCTGACACGCCAATGCAGTACTGAAGGAATATTGCATTGCTGGAGGTGACGACATTCAGAGTGAGCATTATACTGAGGCGCCGTCTGCCTGTTCAGATAGACAGTCAAGATCCTATGACACTACACAAAAGGAGAAGGAAGTATTTTCCTGGTTTCTTTGCCAGGTTTCTTTCCTGGTTTTATTCTCAAATAAAAATAAATTGGCCATTCACCTCATGGCTGTTTTGGACACCGCTGTGAGCAAATGGTCTGCTCTGTTTGCTTACTAAACACACAGTCACTATATATATCCTGTGAAGCACTTTGAGACGTTCCCTTGACATAATAGATGCTATAACAAGTGTAAAGATAGCTATTATTTATTATAAATGAGTTTTTGGCAAATAGAGGGTTCCTTAATTATCCCCGGTGTAATGTGCTTACGCTTAAGATTGCCATTCTGACCCATTACTGTCAACTATTTTATCAGAATCTTCAAAGTTTCCATAAAAACAATGAAAAAAACTTATCATGTCGAAGGGTTTCACGAGCTATTCACATCAAGTGTAGTGACAGCTGTTGTATCCAAATGTGGGAACCGTTTGCCTCAGGATGAAATGAACGATCCAATTCAAACGGAAAAAAGACAGCCAATGTACTAGAGGGAAATGCTGGACAAATTGTGTCGCTGGTTTTTAAATGTCCATCTGCAAGCTCAGCAATTGGACTCTAGTGTAACATCTCACCTGAAGGTTTGGCACGTCCAAAAATGCAGCAATTCCTATGACTGCATTGGAGTGTCAATATAAGCTTATGTTCACATTGAAGGGTTTGACCCCACAACCCTCTAACACAGAAGTGAGAATGCTACCAATGAGTCAATCTCATAAGCAATATTATCACTCATGCATATCTCCAATCATTTTAAGCCTTGTAATCAGCAGCATATACAACTCTCTCTCTCATGCCACCAACAAAAAAAATAATTTATTACTGTGCAATCAATTACGTCCACTGATATAAATTGGAGACATAATTCATCATCGTTATCTTGTGAATGCACAATTTTGTTACTTTACATGGCACTGAAATGTTTTAACATTCTTTCACATCTGCTTGGAACCGGAGAAGAGCCAGAATAGCCGTGAGTTATTTGTGTCATGGTAACATTAACACCCAAGTAATGGGGTGATGTGATACAAGGTGATTTATGTCACCATATTGTGCCATTGTAAGTAATTGAAAAAAGCTTTGTCAAACATTTTCTCATGGAGAGGTTTGCCCTCTAAAAGGACCATTAAAGAGTCTTTTGTGCGTTATATTTCACACAAGAAAAAAAACACATAGAAAAGTAAATAATCCACAGGAATTCATCTAATTTACTTGAGTTTCAATAAATTATGTCCCCCTGCCTCTATAAATATTACGTCAATTGAAAGGTCGGAAATGTTCAAATTGTTTTCTTCAAAGGTGAAGAGATATTTAGCATTCTCATATCCATCTAAAACTATAAGTAGTGAAGTCCATTTCACACGTAATTTTCAGCACAGCAAAGAATAAAAAGGAATCTATGAAATGACAAGGAGGAAACATAGTGCATATCGTTGTCAGCACAACTTTCTAAATAATGTGAAGAAACCTGGGGCATCAGATGAATGCTAACAGATCTCCGAGAGTTAACAGCACATGAAATACTGCAATGAGAAAAGGGACAAGCATATCATCAGAAGCCATGCGGTCAATGTTTCTCAGATTGTGAATCGATAGCAGTAGATGCACTGAAGTATTCATTGGCAGTCTGTCCAACAAGTCTGTAAAGCGCCTCCTCCCCTGAGGATAGGAAATCAGTGGGAATCCCAATTCTGTGCAGCCTGCCATTGGTGTTGTACTAAAAATAATTAATGGCTATTAAACTCTGCATTTGACATAATGTACAGTACATGCTCAAGATGCATTGCTCTCCTACTGAAATACAGGCAACAAAATTAACCCGACAGCACACGTAACAGACAGAACAGTCGTTAGTCCCTTCTGTTCCTGCGGAATAGCTGAACGCTTGGTTTAAACACGTCAAGCTACTGTATAATATAGATGATTGCAATACACTTCAATTCACAATGCAAGATAAACACTTACCAATATACATGATGGTCTTCATTAATCATACTTTTGAAATCCTACAGTTTTTACGTCTTCCGACCAGCACGAGCAGAGGCAACCACATCAAACGCCAGAGTTTAAATCTGCACCATCATTTCTGCACTTCACTCAGCACAGTGCTTACATCCCATGCAGAATCCTTGGGTGATTGGAGTCGACTCTGTTAGCACACAGCACTGCTCATACAGTACTTTGTGAAATCTGACTCCTCCTTATGATGGTCTTGCTGTGCTTGTGACATCAGTGCAGAGAGAGCCTCACAGGTTCCTTCTCATAGATTAGTCTGTCCTATGAAGCTTGAAGTTTGCTTCCTGATCAGATTAGAACTAAAAGCAGCTCTCTTTTTGAAAACCGTGCTCTTTTGTACAGATCAGAGAATAGAGGGCTCTCTACCTCCTATTTTCTCTTCACCTACTGCAATGACCTGTTAGTCAAAAGCGTTGGGAAATTATATAGAGATCAATAAAACCCCTTTCGTTGAAGTACATAACTGTGGCACTGTTCATAAATCAGTCACTACACACAATTCAAGATCCTCAGAGGTTTTTGTTGTTCATTCCCGATAAAGGAGCTGTTGAAATAAATGATGTGTGGATGGGCTGGCTACAATGTAAACTGGTGGTGTAAAGTCATGCAATGACAGGAGGTGTGTTTAACCCCCTCTAACGCTCTACATAAGTAGCTCCCTACCTCAACAAGGGCATGGGGTGGGGGGGAGAAGAAGAAGAAGAAGAAGAAGAAGGAGGAGGAGGAGGAGGAGGAGGAAAGGAAGAGGGTAATTGCTGATTGAGGTGAAGTGAACAAGGTAAAGTCAAAGACTGAGGTTCAAATTATTCCACACCTGTGCACCTCCTGGTGTCCAGTTAAGAGAACCGCAGTGTTCTGGAAATGGTTTGCCTGCCTTCCTGCCTTGACAAGGAAAGACAGCAGGAAGGCTTGCAAATTAGTGTGTGTGGACAGTGGGTGGCAAGATGGCAGGGACTGAAAGAGGGAAGAAAAAAACTGATCAAGTGCAGGTGAGTGAAATTTTAAAAGATGCACATTTCATTGATATTTTGATTTCAGCACTTGTATTGAAGCATAATTATTTCTGAAGATTTCAGGCTGTTAATGTGCTTCTCCATGAGCTGCAGTAAAATGAATGAGGCCACAACAAACTCCAAGGCTTACAGACATTCTACTGCAGGAAAGATTAGTTTGTCACCTGGCCAAGGTAAGTGCTAAAACAAAGAGTGACATGGTAAGCCCTTTATTCACTTAAATTCAAAGTAAAACGTGATCAGCGTGGGTTTAAAGTGTAGTTTAATGGGATTCCTTAATAACTACTTCAAGGGTGACATACCAGTGACTGCAAGTCAGACATAGCAGAGAACCATATACATTTATTCACAGAAGGCTATTTGACCCATCATATCTATGCTCACAACCTCAAGAGCAATCGTTTCAGTCCCATTCACTGGCCCTTTTCTCATATCTCTGGAGCTGACCCTTGTTGAGTATTTGATCAGTTCCAAGTGGAACACTCCCTCGAGAAATGGAAATGGGGACTTCCTCCAGGAGCTGGAGGTGCATAGTGGATTTCTGGGTCCCAGAAGGAATGATTCAGTCATTATTAAGGAATACCAATTGCCAAATTTTGGGCTCAACATTTTAATTATGAAAAAGGCTGAAAACAAATTGTTTATAATCTCGACCAAGAAAGCAAGGGTGTTTTCAGATGGAGTTTGTGTTTGGTTGAAGAGAGTGTTGCCCCATCAGAGGGAAGAACAATTACTGTGAATGAATGGAAATAAATTATAAAATCAGCATGAACAAATGTGCTGGAGGTTTTAAAGGCCTATTATAATAAATCAAAGCATTTGTATTGATTCCACAGTAATTTGATGACAACTGACAAAGAATCATGAGAGTAGATTGAAATAATTCTAAACCCATGGAGCACTGTAGCATATTAGTTATCTTGCTCACTTTGCAAGCAGGAGGACCCGGGTTTGATTCCCGGGTGGAACAAAATCTTAGGTAACCTTGTTTTCTTTCTTGCCTCCTTCAAGGTTGGTCTGAAGACCCTCCTTTTCGATCATGCTTTCTGCCGTACTTCCACCTCTCTCCCTCCCCTCCCCTCCCCCATGCTTGGGTCCCAAACCCTGACTGTTCTGTTCAGCACCTTGGGATGTCTTCCCAACATGAAAGGCGCTCTATAAATGTAATTTTGTTTTTGTTGTTGTAATTTGGTAGAAGTGGTGGGAATCAGCCAGGAATCCTGCACCTGATAACTAGGCAGTAACCCTTACTGGATGGTCACTTGTGACATTGGGTTTCAAATAAGAAAGGCTTCGCTATTCTCTCCCTCCTACTCTCCCATTCACAAGTCCTGGCTCACATTAAATAGCCAGTCAACACTCACTGTCGAGGCTCAAACTTGACTGAGGCCACTTGACTGAGGTGACATGTATCCTTATGTTCAGGGAGGAGGAGTTTTTTTTTTACAAAATTACTGAAGACAACCTCTATGATCACATTTTTCTACCTGTTCAAAGACAAACATATAAAATATTATAAACTCAAAGAATCTGAAAACTAATGCGAGAAGCTATCACCCTAGAATTACTAAAGTGCCTACACTGTCATACTACTTAAAGCCATGAGCAACCTCCAGGCTCAAATGCATTAATTCAACCTAACTAGCTCCCAACTAACATATACTTTAATTATAGTCTTTTACAGGTATATTTAAGAAAGGTCAATCATATTTCACTTCAGTGAATAATTCAGCATTGAAAGGCCAACTGCCAATTGTCACGACTCCTTCACTGATAATGACTTAATAAAGACCGTTACGAAGACAAAGCATGAGAGGACAGGAAAAGAGCGGCAAATGGGTTTAGAATAGACAGCTCCAAAGGGAGAGCTTGGAGTAGCACAGGCATTCATTAATGGGATGAATGGCTTGCTTCCATGCTGGAAGCATTGTATGATTGTACTGTATGATAACAATTAAATAGCTGTTATCACACGCTTCAATATAATGTTGAAATTACCATGGAACATTACAACAACTACTTGCATTTACATAGTGCACTGCCATGCGGCATAGCGTCTATAGAAACAATAGTTATCCACAACCCTTATGGGTACAATCCTGCCTTGATAGTCTTCTACTGCTTCATTGTGCAAACCTGTGCCTCAAGACTGTTTCCAAAAGAGTGAAAATTTGTGATTACTGTGATAACATTAAAATCAGAGTCTAGTAACTGGACCATGCTTTTCAAATCTTGAATTTGAGTTGACTGTATCCTCCTCAACTCCAGTGGACAAGCAGTGTTTACTTCCCCCTCATCCTCTCTGACTTGGGTGTCCAGTTAGTTGTGGAAAGCACTTTGAGACATCCTCCCAACAACACATCACAATTATACTTAGAGAGCGTCTTTCACATCAGGAAAAGTCCCAAGGCACTGAATAGTCAGGGGTTGGGATCCAAGCAAGGGGGAGAGGCAGGGTACCCTCCAGTATGAAAGGTGCTATATAACTGCAAACTAGGGTCCGGCGATATTTCGATATATCGGTTATACAGATAGAATTTTTCATATCGATATGCCGATATCGGAATTTAAAATATATCGATATATCGAAAAATTCGATATGAAAAAAATATCGGTATATCGTAAATATTAGTATATCGTTTCTGGCGATATATCGGTATTATCGGTATAATGCGATCTTTTCCAGCTTACCTTATCGCTGGCATTGCAACCTCCTGGGCCTAGAGCACGGAATGCGTGCGCATATCCGAATGCGCGCCCACCCCCGAATGCACATGCACCCCCCGAATGTGCGAGCACCTCCGAATGCGCAGTATACAAAAACTCCAGAAATATCGATATATCGGTATATATCGATATGAGCCCACCGATATATCGATATCAGAACATTTCCATATCGACGGACCCTACTGTAAACTATATTGTATCCTGGGATGAGAAGGGTGAAAGTCGATGTCTTGGCTGTAAAAGTCCATGGATATTAATAAAACAGGAAAATATGGAAGAAAAAAATCACATTGCACCCATATCGCACTCTCCTTCCACAAACTATGTTAAACTCTAAATTCTACCTTCATCAGGACAAATTCTTTCTGAATAACAACAACAAAATACATGTTGTAAAGTGCTGGAAGTCAGAAGTCCGCACTCTAGCTGGTGGTTGGGATCAAGAAGGTTGGACGGCAGGAAAGGTAAAGGTAGGTGTGTGATCAAACGTGAGGTTGAAGAGGAGGGTCGAGACAGGTTGAGGCAAAGGAGGGAGGCGAGACCAATGTTGGATCGAGTTCCAGAGGGTGGGGACAGAGAGGCTGAAGGCCCGTCTGCCAATGGGGGCATGGGCAAGACAGGGGACAGGAAGCAAACCGGAGCTCGCTGAGTGGAATGAGAGGGCAGGACGGTAGGGTTTAGGCGGTTACAGAGGTAAGGAGGAGCAAGGATATGGGGAGCTTTGAAGGTGTGGACCAGGATCTTGAACTGCATACTGAATACTCCATAATCTGCAAAGGTTTTTAAACTAAACTGCAGAATATCTATCCATCCCCCACATCCACTGTTCAACATCAGTTTACCATTTAATCTTCCCACCACTCAGCACCACAAAAAACGCTGTGCCCAACACAATATGTGATTATCTCAGTTTATACTTGGAGAGTACATCAAAGTAACCAGTTTCCTTCCACCAGGAGGAAAGTCCCTACTTGGTCATTTGACATTCAACAAGGGTGCATTTGAGCCCTCACTAGGTGGATGGTAGTTACCAGAAACTCCTTGCAAGCATCCTAGTGGACATCTCAGCTCAGCGTGAAATGCATGAGAGCACAAGATATGCCCACAAAATATAGTCAATTCACTTTACATTATATTCTTGGGAAGCACTTTGAGACATTGCGAAGACATGATAAGGCATTATATCAAAATGCAAAAATTGTTATGATTATTATTGCCACAATCTTCCTGCCCACAGCTCGGACACACAACCCTCATCACAGTGATGTTTTCACAATTTGGAAGTGCGGAGCTTGAGCAACAGCTTCTTTGAAAACCAATCAAGCTGGATACCACCATCCTGGATATATCAGCATATGTTCAAAAAATTAGATTCCAGGGAACACCTTCCAGCAACTGTTGTCTCAAGCCGTTGAGTTTTCCCACCTGCTTTTCAATAGATCTAGAAGCACTGTTCTGGAAGAACATTTGTCTAGAAGAAGCATTATTTTAGAAGAAACATTTATCGAGAGAAAACTCCATTACATTCAAACGCAAGGTTGATCTTGGACCCCAAAATCTGACTTTTCAAATGACGGCTCTAATTTTGAGCGATTACCCATACCTCAATCTTACTGATATTTTGTTTGGTTTAGTGACATTTGTTATTTCTGTAAACTTGTTAAAAAAAAGTAAATTCTAAGGACTTGATTCTTTTTGACAACAGGCTGGATTAGCTCCTAGATCTAACAAGAAGGAAGTGTCACTTTTGAAATAATAAAAAGACCAAAAGAGCCCTTCACAAATTAAACGAATATAAACTTACTCGATTTGAAGGCATAGAATTCATTGACGCTCCTCAATTGCATCACATTGTTAAGTGTGTTTTTTAACCTTGACTCAAAAGTGTCAGCTCTCTAAACCTGGAGTATTTGTCACCATGAATACCATTGAACTGATCCTGCCCCAGAGGAGCTCTGCAGGGCCACACGTGAATACAACTGGTGAAACCCAATTAATCTTGCTGTCACTTCAATGGTGCTTCCCATTACTTATGTTACTATCTGATCAAGTATTTTTTGTCTGTATTAGGTAAAGCTTTGCACTGTATTCTGAAACATCTAACATAAGTTTCTTACAGTAGACTTCATGACTGTTTATTTTTGATATTTTAGAGCTCTGTACTTGGTTCCCTAAGTAATTCACTAAGATGATTTTGTTTCATTGCACAATTCAGTTCACTATGAATTTAGTAACAGTTAACCCTCGCCGAACATGGAGGTTATGTTCCTGGAAAACTGTGCACTGGTAAAATTGTGTTCGGTAAGCTTAACAAGTAATGGGAAAAGGGGGGTTAGGGGAATCCAGCCACAGGCTACGCACCTCCAGCCTCCAGGCACATCCACACCCTACCAATGCAAGGGACTGTACATACTAAGACGGGCTACAGCCGGCTGGCCTGCTCTACCTGCTCTTCCTGCTCTCGTCGCTCTCCCCGCTCTCATAACAGTCCGAGGCTGAGGAATTATCGGCCTCAAACTCCATCAAAATGGATGCTTGTGGAGAGGCAGAAGTGGATGGCCGAGAAGACGCAGCAGCAGGTACGTTTTCAGTGGATGACTGCTGAGAGAAACTGGCAGGTTGAAAGAAGGAAGTGATTTTCTGTTGTTTGCCTTCCAATGAAAGTCTTCCATGAGCCTTCAGGCACATCCACACCCTACCAATGCAAGGTAGGGTGTGGATAATGTCTACCTTGGGTAGGGTGTAGACCTTATCCACAGGTCCTAAGGTCTTGATTGATGACCTCCCGAAATCCTCCCTACATAGGCTGCCGATCATACAGAATTCTGCAGCCCATGTCTTCTCCCACACCAGGCTTTGTGATCCTATCACCCTCATCCTCACCCAACTGCACTGGCTTCCCATCACACAGAGCATGCAATTCAAGATCTTGTTGCTCACCTTCAAATCTCTCCATGGCGTTGCTCCCACTACCTCTGCAACTTCCTAACTCTCTACCAATCTGTCTACTAGCTCTGCTCAGTGGACTCCGGCCAGCTTCATGCCCCCCACCTCACCTGCCCCACCATCGGTGGGCAGACCTTCTGCCACTCTGGAACTCCAATCCCACAATATCTCCACTCAGCCCCTCCCTTGCCTACTTCAAGACCAGTCTCAAGACTATTTGTCCGTGTCTCCTTCCACCCCTGCCCTCCACCTTTCCTGGCCTCAATTACCAACTCAGGTCCGAAACATTGATTGCCCAGCGCCTTGGGACATCCTCCCGATGTAAAAGGAGCTATACAAATGTCATTTTGTTGTTGTTGAACTGTGCTATAACAAGTGCAAGGGTTATTATTATGGTTACTAGATATGGCTTCAAAATACAAGGTAAAACACACTTTATTGTGGCACAAAAAAACACAAACCTTGTAAATCACTGAAATCTTCCTGTGGGATCTTTCTGCTCCAGATGTAAAGAGCTTGCTGAGTGAACACATTTGTACCCACAACACTCAAAATGCTGTGTGCTAAAGCCATCCAGTGGCAGCTAATGGGTAGTGCATTTATTCCTCTGAGATTCAGGGGATTACATAGAATCTACAGCACCCAAACAGAACATTCAGCCCAGCAAGTCTAATATACCCCTATTCCCTTCTCTCGTGAATTGTGGTTAGTGACTAACCATGCAGGTTTGTTCGTTTGACACGTGTGTCAAAATGAAGAACATATTTATTGTCCTAACCAACATCATCAACCTATCCTCATCCATTCGAATTGTTCCCAAACCCTTAAAAACAGCAGTTATCGCCCACATCCTGAATAAAAAGCTTCCCTGGACCAATTCCATCTACAACCTCCCATTCCTCTCCAAGGCCCTGGAACGAGTTGTTGGTCCCAGTTTCACTCCTTTCTTTCTCACCATTCCTCTTTGAACCCCTCCAAACCGACTTCATACAGCATGGAAACAGCCCTGGTCAAAGTCTCTAATGACATTTCAAACATCTGCGATCAGGGCTCTTTCTGCCTCCTTGTTCTCCTCAACCTTTCTGCCGCCTTCAACACTGTCAACCACACCATCCTCTGACACCGCCTCACCTCTCAGCTCAATCTTCGCGGACCTGCCCTCGCTTGGTTCAACTCTTACCTCTCCCACTATCTCCACTTTGTCACCACTAATGGCTGGCTTCTCCTCCAGCCCCCGCACTGTCCCAGGGCTCTGTCCTTGGCCCTCTTTTTTTCAACATCTATATGTTCCCACTTGGTGACATCATCCACAGACATGGAGTCAACTTCCATATGTATGCAGATGACACCCAACTTTATCTTTCTGCCTCAACCATCGGTTTGAGGACCACTGCTGTCCTGACATACCGCCTGTTGGACATCAAGTCCTGGATGAGAGCCAACTTTCTATTGTTGAATGTCAACAAGACCGAGGCCCTTCTGATTAGCTCACGTCAGTGCCTCTGCACCTCAGGCACTGCACTGGCAGCATCATCCTCCATGGTTGCTCACTCCACCTCACCAAGCCAGTCAGGAACCTAGTTGTTTTGTTCGATCCTCAACTGCCTTTTCTCCCCCACATCCATGCCATAACTTGCTCTGCGGGCTCGGGCCTGCTCCATGTACCATGACCCGCCTGCTCCATCTTCGGTGGGTGAGCCTTCAGGCACTCTGTCCCCAACCTTGCAAACTCCATCCCACATTCCCTCCTCCAGCTCAAAACCCTCCTGTTTGACCATACAATTGGTCACACCTCTTCCCACTTCCTTCCCTCCATTCTCCCCAATACCGACCCCAGCTTGGGTCCGAACCGCTGACTGCAGCACCTTGGGATGTCCTCCCAACGTGAAACATGCTATAGAAATTGAATTTTGTTGTTATTGTTTTGCAATTAGTCATTATTGCAGTTGTCTCTCTTCAGACACACCTACTGATATTTATACTGTCACTACTTTAGTGCCTGCGCAGCTTCCTCTTCGACCATTCTAATGGTCGTCACCTCCCCCCTCACCTCAGCCTGGTGTCCGGCTCCATCATTGTTAAGCATTCAGATATGCCACCCTGCATGCAGTGTGCTATTTTGTTGTTCTCGCTGTTATTATATCCACAAGGTGGTTATCTTATCCAATAGTGCCTATCTATTTTCTGCACACAAAGCACAAAATATGACCCTGACAGTCGGGGGAGTGTTGCCTTGTTCGATAAGCCATCCTTCTAATAAGACATTAACCTTGAAGTCCTGTCTGCCTGTTCAGGTAGATATTAATGATACTAGTCCAGATGCTCTGTATGGGCATTAATGTGCACAAATTGGCTGTTGCACTCGCCTAGAAATACAGTCACGGCATTTATCAGCAAATCCTTTGACACTCCTCAATGATGTGATAAGGCGCTATTTCAAATATCACCAGTGCCAATGACTGACTAGCAAACATATTTAAACAACAACAATAACAAAATTACATTTATAGAGCGCCTTTCACTTCAGGAGGACATCCCAAGGCACTGAACAGTCAGGGCGGGACCTAAGCAAGGGAGAGGGGCAGGGTAGGGGGGAGGGGAGGGGCGGGAGAGAGTTAGGAGATGGAGAGAGTTGGGAAAACAACAACACCCAAATTACATTTATAGAATACCTTTCACGTTGGGAGGACGTCCTAATACGCTGAACAGTTAGATAAGGATCCGAGCAGGGAGGGGTGTGGGGGAGGGGTGTTGGAGTAGTGGGAGAGTAGGAGAGGGAGAAGAATTAGGAGGGGGAGCAGAAGGCACGGTCGAAGAGGAGGGTCTTGAAACTGGCTTTGAAGGAGGAAAGGGAGGAAGTGAGGTGAAGGGATTGCGGGATGGAGCATCAGAGTGTGGGAGCAGAGAGGCTAAAAGCTCGGCCACCGATGGTAGGGCGGTTCGGGATGGGGACATGGAGCACGCTGGAGCCCACTGAACGGAGAGGATGGGCAGGCTGATAGGGAGACAGCAGGTCAGAGCGATAAGAGATAGGCAGGGGCAAGGCCATGAATGGCCTTGAAGGTGAAGACGAGGATCTTGAATTAGATCCCCTGGGGGATGGGGAGCCAGTGGAGATGGGCGAGGGTGGGAATGATGTGGTCGCGGAGCCTAGTGCGGGAGAGTACAAGAGCTGCAGAGTTTTGAATAATCTGCAGCTTGTGAAAGGAGGTGCTGGGAAGGCCAACGAGGAGAGAGTTCCCATAGTCGAGCCTAGATGTAATGAATGTGTGGATGAGTGTTTCGGTGGCATGGGGGGGTGAGGTAGTGGCGGAGTCTGGCAATGTTATGGAGGTGGTGGAAGGCTGTACCGGTCATGGCGAGGATTTGAGGGAGTAAGGACAGTTTGTGGTCAAACAAGATGCCAGAATTAAACAAATAAACAAACAAATAAAAGATGGATAAAAACAGGTCACTAAACACCCAGCACTAATCTCTACGCTCAAGTTTAATGTGACAAATATTCCATCATTTAGACAATATATTGCTACCCTGTAGATAATTGGTGTGTCCAGCCTCTGAACTTTTCCAAGCAATTTTTTTGCTCTCCGTATTCGGTTCTGTGAAAGTATTTCATACTCAACTCAATAAAGAACCTCCTCCCTACACATTCCCATTGAAAACATTGAGATGCAAAATAAATGATCAAGCATTGCAGCTCAAGCTCTGAAATCCCTGGAAGTCTCCCTGTTATATTCAACTATCTGAGTCATAATCATTTCCATCTCCTGTAGGAGAAGCTTAAAATATAGCAAAATGCCTCAGCCTCATTCCAAGTATGGTTCAAACCACTTGATTATTCTGTTTCGGATGAACACTCTGAGCACTTTGCTGCTGGGTCATACTGTATGTGATGAGATTTCAGCAATAATTATTTCATCTAAATCATTCCTTTATGTTTACTCATATAAGTGGAATGCCACTTCCCACATCATACAGAAAACAGTCTGTTGAATGAAACAATAAAAGTGATTACCATACTGTACACATTTTAAGAGGAGTCTATTTTTAGAAAAAAAACTGCTGAACTTCTTTTTAAGAAGATCTTTGTGCAAATCAAATATCTTGCCCAGTTGGCTGATTTGCATTTTAATGGCATCATTTAAGGTTACTGCGGGGCTAACTCTTCCTGTTGCTCATATACAGCATACTGCAGCTTCATTTTTTTCAAACCGACAGACCTTTGCTTTTATAAGCTGAAATGAAAATCACCATAAAATTAAAGTTTCTCTTCAGCAGTGTGCAATTCAGAAAGCCAATGTGGTGCAATGAGTCATTCTGAATGAGGAAACATATTGCAATCCCTAAAGGCAGTAATAACTTTAAAAAGCCATCAGCTGAACAGATTCATGCAGCCTACAGCTAGTTAATTGAATTGTTTCTCATCGACATATTTGTCACTAGATAATACTCTTTCTTTTTATTAAAGGATTGTTTTCTGAGTTACTGCACCTACACTGCAATACATTGACTCAAAGTTGGTTTGGTTCATCTCACTAATGAGCAAAAATCCAATTTGCCTTTAATGAGGAAAAAGTGAATCTGTATCTAATGATTATCAATTTTTCCAGTTAAAGAAATAATCTTTTAAGTCTCAAATGACCACCAAACAATAAAAAAAACTAATGTTAACTCACTGTCTTTTTACCCCTGTTTCAGATCCAGGATAGACTGGTGGGATTCCCCTCTCCTGCAAATCCTTGAATTATATGGTAAGACCGCACCCAGAATATTGTGTGCAATTTTGGTCTTATTTAATAAAGGACATACTTGCCTTAGAGCTGGTGCAGCGTAGATTCACTAAGTTTGTTCCTGGGATGAGGGGACTAACCTATGAGGATAGGTTGAATAAACTAGGGCTGTATTCTCTAGAGTACAGAAGAATTAGGGGAGATCTTATTGAAACATAAAAAGATTCTTAAAGGGCTGGATAAAGTAGACAATGAGGGACTGTTTCCCCTGTTAGGAGAATCTATAACCAGGGGTCACAGTCTTAAAATTAAGGGTCAGCCTTTTAGAACAGAGTTGAGGAAACATTTCTTCACTCAGAGGGTAGTGAATTTATGGAATTTAATTTATGGAATTCACTACTCCAGAAGGCTGTAGATGTTCAGTCCTTGAACATTTTCAAAGCTTAGACTGCTAGATTTTTTTTAAATAGAGGGATTAGGAGATATGGGGATAGGGCAGGTAATTAGAGTTAGGTCAGAAGATGAGCCATGACCTTATCGAATGGAGGAGCAGGCTCGAGGGGCCGAATGGCCTACTCCTGCTCCTAATTTTTATATTCTTATATGATGTGGGAGATGGAAATTGGGGCTGAAACAACAACAACAACTTTGATTTATATTGTGCCCTCTATGCCGGACAGTGTCTCAGAGCGCTTGAAAAGGCATACAAATGGGAAACAATAGCATAAATGGAACCTGGTACTAGAAAAAAGTGTCTCAGGACCAGTGTAAGCTTCAGGGAATGTCATGTCAACAATAACAGGAACAACTTACATTCATTTAGTGCCCTTTATGTGGAATAATGTGCTGGAGAGCAAAACACAAAATCTCCTCCCTGGTCTGTTATAGAGATAAGCCTCTCTGCCCCCACGCTTGGGAAGTCCATCCTGTAGCCCCTTTGCCTTGCTCCCTCCCTTGCCTCCCTCAAGGGACTACTCAAGACCCTCCTTTTCGACCTTGCCTTCAGCCACCTTCCATCCTCTCTGCCCTGCCCCGCCCCACTCCCCACCCCACCATCCTAAAACTGCCCCGATCCTTCACCTTGATGAACATAATAAATTACCGGTATACCCTACAAAAAAAAGCTTTTGAAATGCTACAAAAGTGAAATTCTGCCTCTCCTATTAACTGTGCTGCCAGAAACACGTTGAACTCATCTGACTTGTGAGGTGATTTTAGTTGATTGCACTACAATATCATTCATAGATACATAGACATTTTCAGCACGTTGATGGCAATCAATCCCAAACCCTAAAAGCCCTCTGAGTGAAGACATCACTTTGTTTATTTATTATAATAACAATAATTATCACACATTGTTAATATTTTATGATTTTACTGTTAGCCTCCTAACTGTAGTAAAGTATCTTTGCCCTTCCAGTTTCCAGAAGCCAGCACTGCATGCTCATGTTATATGCCACTGAGAAATAAACAAAAACTAACAATGAAAGACATAAATCTCTTTTGCTCGTTAGAATCATTCAAATGATTCCTCCCATCAATCAGGTGTATTAGCTCCAAAGCAGAAAACAAATCTCTGGGAATGATAACAGATATGAGATTAGATTACAGTCACAAAATCACTCCCTGGTATATGTTTAGTTTTTTTTAAATTGTATAATAAATACACTTTTAATTTCATGTGTGGTTAGGTTCTTTTGTACCAGAAGCTGTCAATGCTGATGGCAACTGCATTTCCAAGATGTACGCATGAGGAGATTCACATCAGTGCATTAATAATGTGACATTATTACTGCGACACAATCAGGAAATAAAATGCAGGAAAGTCTAGGTCTGGTATATGTTGTGAGAAGAACACTTTGATGATTTGCAGTGAGTTACCAAAGGACAGCAATGCAACTGAAGAAATAAAAATTACACCACAAATTCAAGTGATTTGTTCATCGGTCAAAAATGAGATTAGATTGTTAACCGGCAATGCTCAAGCTATCTTTGATCCAATGGCCTACTATAATCCACTGGCCTGCTGACAGGTAAGGTTGGATGTTGCAGGATATCAGGAATAATCATTGTGATACCAGACTTTAGTGTTGCACCTCAGGATATTAACTGTTCGGATACATTCGGATAAACATAGCTTATCGATTAGCCTTGTTTTTTGTTTAATGCTGAGACAGTAGAACGAAGGTACATAGGTGTAGGTCCCTGACATGCACCACTTTCTTCCACCTCCGCCACATTGTCCATTTCCAACAATACCTCACTTCACAAGTTGCCAAAACCCTTGTCCATGCCTTTGTCACAATATGCAACTGATCTAAAACCTCACCACCCACATTCTCACCTACAGTAAACTCCACAACCTGATTACCCCAGCCTTCAAATTCTCCCTGCTGACCCTCCCTACCATCAGTGGCAGGGCTTTCAGCTTCTCTGCTCCCACCCTTTGGAACTCTCTCCTTCAATCCCATAACCTTGTCTCCTCTTTCCCCATTTTCAGGTTCCCCCTGAAGACCTTACTCTTCGACCATGCATATAGTCCTTCCCCTACCACTGGCTTGGCATCGGGCTCCACCATTGTTAAATGTATGGTGCTATATAAATTGAAGTCATTGCTTTTTTTTGACCTGGTAAACAGCCTTGATGTGAATGAGCAACCTTTTTCTGAGGGATTGTTTGCCTGGAAACCATGAGAAACACCCCCTTGTTTTTTGAATACAGCCATGGGCTGATTAACATCCACTTGAACAGTTCGAAGGGACCTCGGTTTAACATTTTAGTAGAAAGAACGGAACCTCCACCTAGGATGAACTCAAATTCTCGGTAACTGTTGAAAGATTGTAACCAAATAACGCAGACAGGCATCCTTTTAAACACCAATTTAAACAAATAAAATGCTTGTTGAGAACTTATATTTTCATACTGCAATATATTATGCTGATAGCATAGTTAGTTTTTATATTGTTCTGGATTATAAATAAACATAGTGCTTTTGTATATGCTCTAAAGTTATGCTTCATCCACGTTTTGAGGAGAGGTTGGCAGCAGGTGCAGAACCAAGCCAAGTCCGAATTATTGTATACAATAATTCACTTGAGGTAATTTTTAACACCTGTATTCCGCTCAGCAAGGCTGATAAACAGAAGCTCAGACCGAAGGCACGACAAAAAGAAAGTTCAGGAGATGGATCTTGAAGGCGGCAAATGAGGGGGCAAGGCGGAGGGACAAAGGATAAAGGTTCTTCAAGCAGGAAATATAGTTTGTCTATTATGAGTGGTGGGAGCACTAAAAATATCCCAATCCCAATTATGGAGAATGGTGGATTTGACCTAAAAATAGAATACTGACTTAACTCAGCATATAAAGCAGCTTCAAATGCTGTTTCAAAGCTGATAAAAAAAAATCCACCTGAGTCTAGCTTTATTCTATTTATTCAATTCAGAATTTGGCAAATCGTTGAATTTAATATAAGCTTTGGAGTTGCTTTTCTGTCATTCTTAAAAGTACTTGCAGAAAACCAGCTGCAAAATGAAAATGTATTTCCAAATTTGCAAAATTCTCGACACTTTTAAAATCCTACACTTACAGTATAGAGCAAATCTTGGCTGTTTCCTTGGTACATTTCTTTATTTGCCCACAACAAAAATGATGGTCAAAGATTTTTATTGTAATCAAAAAGAGGATCATTGTCCCAAAGCTGTGGTTCTGTGATAAATTATGGTAAATTTGCACCTGTAGAATGTTGCAGCATGGAAACAAATCATTTATTTTAGCCCATCAAGTCTGGCAGGTATTTGCACCACATGAGTCATTACTCAAATCCTTTTCCTTTGTTCCCAACATTCTTTAATACTTCTCTTTTCCAAACATACACTCTTTTAAAATAATTCATGGACATTGCCTTTCAAGGCAATTCACGACCTTGCCCCTTCCTAGCTCTCTGACCTGCTGACCCCCTATATACCTCCCCTACCCCTCCGTCCAGCGGGCCCCAGCCTGCACCATGTCCCCTGCCTGACCTGCCCTACCATCGGCGGATGGGCTTTCAGCTTTTCTGCCCCCACACTCCGGAACTCCATCCCACAGTCCCTTCACCTCGCTCTCTCCCTCGCCTCCTTCAAGGCCGCTCTCAAGAACCTTCTCTTCGACTGTACCTTCTACTCTCTGAACTCTCTCCCACCCCTCCTTACTCTCTCCTGACCCTCCCTCCTAACCTGCCCCTCTCCCTTGCTCGGATCCCGACCTTGGGACGTCCTCCCAATTTGAAAGGCTCTATAAATGTAATTTTGTTGTTGTTGTTGGTAGCAGGTTTGTGCCAGATAATGATACTCTATATTCTAACAATGTATCCAAATGTCCCTTTGATTATTTTTTCAATTATCTTAAATCTTAACAACAACAACTTGCCAATTATAATTGTGCTATTTACCTTGTTATAATCCCTTATAATGTTGAAGGTCTGCATCAGATGTCCCCTGGACCTTCTGAGCCTTCTCATTTGTAACCTAACATGCATTGCTCTGAGACGCCGTCTGGTGTGAAGAACGCTATATAAATCCAAGTTGTTGTTGTGTTAACTTGAGTTAAGTGTTAACTTAACTTTAATCTGTGATCCAACAAAGATGAAGGTCTCCAAAATGTGCCACGAAAGAAAAAAAACATCTTTATGGATAACATAGTTCAGAAAGCTTGTGGAATTATACTGTATATGTCAGTAAAGCAAATTATATGTAGTAATAAAACTAATTTTATCTTTAGAATTCAAATTTACTGCGCATAATGTCTGCAATACTGACTGCATAGGGGCTGTCAATGCTATAATTTGGCTGAGACCTAAAAATTCACCAATAATCCTTGTTTCCCCATTTGCATTACACTTTTTTTCACCCATGTCCTAAGATCCCAATGTCATTGAAGATATTTGCGAAATGAACTGAGAATTTAAAGCAAAAGTCAGTCAATAGCACTCGGATGATTGGAAAGACACAATGTCACAACGTGAGATATAGAAAATGTGTCTGTCGGTCTGTTCACATCATTAGGTCATAAGAGTGGCATGGTCGACTGTTTGACCCATTTGATCTCATTCTTCCAAATTACTCATGCTAAAGCATGATAGCATCAAGCTGTTTCTTAAAGGTATCTAGCATCCTGGCTTACATAGACTACAACAATTAGGCCCTTGGGCTTAACTAGTCCATGCCATTGTCAATGGACTGATGAGTTTAATGGACACATGAGTTTCCACCCACATATTAGTCCCTCCCATATCCCTCTCTCCTCCTCTCCCCCATGTGAAGGTCTAGTTTCCTCTAGATTCCACCCTTACACACCTCTTGAATCCAACCCATACTTTGGGTACAAAACCTCACCTCTCTAGCAATTTGGGACACCTTCCAGATGTGACAGGCACTATATAACTGGAATTTGTTGTTGTTCATATTACAGCAGGTACTATCTCCCCCTACCACCATTTTGGGCAAATAATTCCACGTTCTCACAACCCTCAGCAAGAAGTAGTTCCTCATAAACTCCCTTTTTGGGCCCCCAGTTTCTACTCTATATGCTATTAGGCTTCAACCATCCTTCATGATAATTATACGAGTACACAGTCACTAGACTTCACAGTAACATTCTGTGAAGTGCTTTGAGGCATCTGATAAAATGTTAAGGCGCAATAGCAAATGGAAGAAATATTATGTAATCCATATAATCCGTACAATTACTTTGTGCAGAAATACTTTTTGGCATCTGTCTTGACATTGACTTTCATAAATCTGACATGCTTAAACCCCTTGACCTGTGCCTTGGTGTATCTGAATGTATTGTTCTGGCTTTATACGTTCAATTCCATTTAACACTGCATATAACTGTATAAGATACACACTGATGCATCCTGTTCCGAGACACAAGAGCCATGTCTTATCTAATTGTTTTCAAAAAGTTAATTCCGATATCACTGTGGATTATGCTCTTGCTCTCCTCTGTTACACCTCCAGAGTAACACAATGACCAGAATTGACTAAGATTTATAAATAAAGTATAACATGGCAACATGCCGTTCAACCTAGCCAGTCTGGGTCGAGGTTTACAACAAGAACAACAAAATTACATTTATAGAGCGCCTTTCACGTTGGGATGTCTATACCTATCATGAGTCTTCACCATTTCTTTATGTTTCCCTCACCTTAATGTGAAGGTTTAGCTTCCTGTTGAATGTATCTTTACTATCTATACACAGTGCTCTATTTGCAGTTTAACTGCAGAACATGATCTTGACCACTAAGGAGCATGGCATCTTGCTCATTAGAGGGGCAGACCAGTCACCAGGAGCAAGGTTTCAAAACTCAACTGACTTGTAATGCAGTTATCCTATATACCTTGCTTAAAAGTGACTCACACTGTTGTGCCATGGTGGGTAACAAGTAAACTATCACCTAGGTCTTTTTCTCTACCCTTAGCAACCCTCCGCTCAGCAGGCTTTGACCACCATTGGTGGTCGGACCTCCAGCCTCTCTGCCCTCGCCAATTGGAATGCCATCCCAAATTCCCTCAGCCTCACTCCCTCCCTTGCCTCCTTCAAGGCACAAATGAAGACTCTCCTCTTAGACCATGCCTTCGGCCATCTTCCTACCCTCTCTGCCCTCCATCCTCCCTTAAACCAGCCCCGTTCTCTGCTTGGGTCCAAATCCATGACTGTCCAGCACCTTGGCACATAATAATAATAATCCTTGCATTTGATATAGCGCTTTTTCCAGACGTCTAGAAGCGCTTCACAGAATATATCGTAAAGTGAAATGACTGAATATTTTGTGGGCTAAATGGTCATGTGAAAATGTAATCTTGTACAGTACAATATTTGTACAGTATAAGTTACAAAGTGCCTTAGTATGGCTTTATGATTTGAAAGGCACTATTTCAAATGTAAGGATTATTATTATTATAATAATGATAATGGAGACGCGTGGAAGGTGCTAAATATATACAAGTTGTTTTTGGCATTGTTGAATAACAGTTGTCGGGAACATTAGACACCAGCAAAATCTCAGTCTGACATCACGATTGATGAATTTAATTATCCAAAGTAAAAATCAAAATAACTATTCGCTATCAATGTTGTTTATCTAACTATTTTTACTCTGGCGGAAATTAGCATGTAGTTAATGGGGCGTTAATAGAAGGACCAGACTGAATAATGGAATAAAACTGCATAGGGCAAGAAAAAAAATGAAACAAATTAAATTATCAGCAACATTTTATGTATTCCTAAAGAGTTGAGATATACTTAATGACCACAAAAGGGGTTAGCTCTTTCAATGGAAAGCTCTGGATTTCTGTGGTGTTGACAATTCACTCACAATAATATCATAGATTATGAGAAGCATTGAAAGATCGAGGACAGAAACATTGTTCACGGGTTTTCCAATATTATCTCATTTTCAGCATTGTTTTCTGCTTGATAAATCTGACTTAAAGCATTCTGCCAACAGAAGGAATCCCATTTGTTTAACAGATGTGCCCAATATTATTATACACAGGCAACTGCATTGTTTCTGCATGATTCACCTGGCTCTATCCATCGGCAAAGAAATGTAATCCAATGATAAAATTCTATTGTGGTAAAGATACCTCTGTGTGAACAGACTTTATGATAATAATATTACAGATTTCAAACAGAGAACTTGCTAATATTTTACAGAACAACCATTTACAGAACACGGTGGGCCTGAATTTCAACTGGTCTTGCAACTTGTAACTTGCAAAATCAGTTTAGCTCAAATCCAAAGTTGAGTTGAGCTGTTCCTCACAAGGTCACAGGATTTTGAACACGACCATTTAGCCCATCTGATCTCATCCTTTCAGAACACCCACCCTCCACCCTTCCATTGTGGAGTCCTACAGCGTAATGGCTGGTGCACTCGCCTCACAAGTGAGAGGACCTGGGTTCTATTTCTGGGACAGGGTGAAACGTTGGGCAAGTTTTTTTACGCCACATACTGTTTAACTAGCAGTAAGTAGGAAGCCGGTTGCTGGTCAATTGGCGGATAATTTTTCTAGGGGTAATAATCCCTTAAAAAATAATAATAATAATTTGGTCATTCAATCAACAACATCAACAAATTATATTTGTATAACCTCTTCCATGTCAGGAGGATGTCGCAACCTGGACAGACAGGGATCTGCATCTGAGCTGATGGTTGGGGTCAGGAGGGGTGGAATGCGGGAAGGGTTGGATGACCGAAGGCATGGTCCTAAAGGAGATCTTGAGACTGAGGTCTTGAAGGAGTCAAGCAAGGGGGCAAGCGATGTCTGTGCGACTATGCTGTGTGCAATTGGCTCCCACGTCCAGCCATCTCAACGACATGTTAGGGCGCAATATCAAATGCAAGCATTATTATTATTAAATGTCATGGCCTTAGCCACCCTTCTTAGCAATCTGTTCCAGCCATGAAATACTCTGCAAACAAGCTCCAAAAAGCTGAGATCCTTTGATCCTTTCAATTCATTGAAAAGGTAGCAAATTCGCTCAATTATTGTAGCAGCTACCTTTTGGAGGAAGTTGAGGACCTGGTGGTGTTGTTATTTGACACATCGCACTAATTATATTGTTGAATACAACTCATAGAGGTTTTTTTAAAAAAAAATTAGACAGAAGTAAAGAGGAAACCAATAATCCATGGCAGTGCATACACATCTGTTTAAACCTAACAACAACAACAACTTTGATTTATATAGTGCCCTCCATGCCAGATGGCATCTCAGAACACTTTAACTAAACCTAGTTAATAATCCATCAAACAATGGACTAGTCCAAAATGTGTGAGCGTATTTTACATCATAAATTACAGTTGTTCTGTACTCAGTGGAAAACAGGATGGTGTCGAGCAAATGGTGTTAGCTGTTCTTTTTGTTTCCTTCTGCTACACAGTTGATCTTAATGTGAAAAAAAGCACAACAAATTGATATAGCAGGACACTGAGTGATTAAAATGTGACCTTGGTTCCTTATTTCCAAAGATGAGCGGGGCTGGTTACCTGGCAATTTATTTTATGATGGCAGCATCTGGATCCAAATTTTGCCTACCGAACAGCTGGCATTGGTGATCAAATCAAAATTTTTATTGACTATGGCCAACGAATGCATATATTATTATTACTGTTTCATGCAATGCACATACATTATTCCCTGCATATGAACAGGCATGAACCAGCTCATTTACTGTTTCTGCAGGTAGCATTGAAAAAACTTAAAAGAAAAATTGTATGATGTGCGAATGCTCTGTATTCCATTGCCAGCCATTGCATGGACAAAGGGAATGGCTGACATTTCAAGCTGCCATTTCACATCAGTAAATACATCCAGATGTCAAAACAATTATTCCAACCTTGTCTCTGCATTCTTATAAATGTATCCAACCGGAGACAGATGACATTGAGTGGATAACCTCCTGGATTATCCAGATTCTAATCACACTGTACAATTTTTAAAATGCAATTTGTCCAGATGTAAAAGATAGACATACCTCAGCAGATTTTTTTAAAGAGGGAATTACAGAAAGCTGCAAAAGATAGTCTCCTGATTCTCGCTCTCCACTCTAGCCAAGACCACCCATTACTGTATGAGAATATTTGTATGTTCTGTGGGTACTGTATCTAACATTTACATAACTGGACCAAATTGATTATGTGGTAACATTATACTGTAATATTAAGCCTTGTATTCTGTAGCCCCTTTTATGTCAGTAGATGTTTCAAAGCGCTTCTTAGGATATAATGTTTGGGATGGAGGACAAGTTTCCACAGTGAATAACTAATCGGGGATTGTTGGCCAGGCCACCAGGAGAAATTCTTCCTTCTCTTTTTGAATAATGCATAGAAACTCTGAAAAAGCTGACAGGATCTCAGTTTACAGTTAACAATATAATCCATCCTCACTTCATTGGAGCATCATCTTTGACAACGTGAGTTCAAAATCCCAAGGTGGAGCATGAACTCACAACCTTCTGGAACAAAGGCCAGAGTGCTGCCAGCTTAGATGGGTGACACACATTTACTTTTCTATGGAAATGCATAATCAACATAAACACAGTGACATCACCTGCACATTTTAAAAGCTCTCCTTCCTCTTTTCTCACTCAACCCAGTTATTATTTATTTTCCTGCAACCTGATTAATAATTCTCGCATTTGATATAGCACCTTAACACTTCAAGACATCTCAAGGCGCTTTACAGAATATACTGTAAAGTGAATTGACTGCATACTTTTGTGGGCAAAACGCAGCAGCCATCTGTGCAAAGTGGTGTGCCACAAACAGTCATGGATTGAGTATATTTTTATTATATATATTTTTTAATTGAAAGGATGATTACCTCTAAAAGGCAATGCACCAATTGACTAACAACCAGGTTCCTACTTACTGCCAAGTAAACAGAGGCATATGGAATAAGGAAACTTGCCTGAGGTTTCACCCAGCGCAGGAATCAAACCCAGGACCTCCTGCTTAATAGGTGAGAGTTCCAACCACTAGGCTAAATTATAGACTTCAGAAATAGAAAATCCTGATCAGACCCCGTACTGGTGTCAGATCTCTCGATCCTCTGCAATAAATACTCCCAAACCATAACTAATAATAATAATATTCCTTGCATTTGATACAGCCCATTATTACATCTCCAAGACATCTTGAAGTACTTCACAAAATATACTGTAAAGTGAATTGACTGTGTATTCTGTGGGGGGAATCTTAACTTTCAAGACAAAATGATCACACTGAGTTGACTAGGTGAAATTTGAACCTTAAAAATATAGTTTTTCTGTAATGATAACCTTCATATTGTTTCAGACAGCAATGTGGCTGATCAAATACAAAATAGACATTTAGTTTTAAATATCTCATACACATACTGTATTTTAAACCTTTTTGAAGTGAAATGCTCATACTTTACTTACAAATTGCCAAACATAAGGGCAAAAATCAAAAGCTAAATAAATTCACAACCGTACAAACTAAATGTAGGAGTATTCAACAGAAAACAGAACACAAAATTTTGTAGGAACAGGCAAAGGACATGAGGTCAAATATGTTCAAATGTTCCAAATTTATCATTAGTCATCATTCACATTGGCTCCATTTATGACCAGGGTTTTCTGCCTCCTCATTCCTTCTGCCTGCCTTTGAAACTGTCAATCATCCTATCCTGCTCCACTGATTTTTCTCTCAGCTCCAGCTTCAAGATTCTGTCCTCTCCTGGCTTCATTCTTGTCTATCCTAGCATCTTCACTTTGTCTTCCCAAATGGCTTCTCATCTCACCCCAAACCATGAGTAGTTTGCCTCTTTCTCCACGTATTTATATTATCTGTTTCAATAGCCATAGCTGGTAACATATTCCATAAGTCTAACACACTGTTTGTTTCAAAGGAAACTGAGCAACTTCTCTTCAGAATCCTCATGTTTTCATTTCTATTAGAACTGCAAGATAGAAATATGTAGAAATGTAAACCTACTTAGTACAGTCATTTTAATATGTGTACTCAGCTTCAGAATGAGTTAACATAAAAAAACGTCAAATTACATGACATTGTGAAAGAACACAATGACCTGATATGAAGATATATTAAAATAGTTTTTATGTTCTAAATACCATAATAATAATATCTGTATATGATAGAACTGAAGGCCAAACCAGACAGTTCTGGAAGATAGTTTGTTAATTAAAATAGTTCAGAGGGAAGAGTATATATTAAAATGAACATGACCCACCAAGAAGCATATCATTTTCCATGCAGTCACTTATCCAACTCATTGCCTAATATTATTGATATTCGATTGGATGGATTTTAGCATACAATCAGTATTTGCTACAATGCCTTTCAAACAAAGATTATCTCAAAGCACTTTACAAAATTGCTTTATTGCAAAGTACTGTATATTGACTATGTGTTTTGTAGGCAACTGTCTTATATAATAATGAATAATAATCCTTACATTTGAGAGAGCGCTGTTCACGTCTTCTACACGTCTCAAAGCGCTTCACAGAATATACTGTAAAATGAATTGACTGTATATTTCGGGGTGAAATGCAGCAGCCAATGGCATACAGCAGTGTCCCACAAACAGTCGTGGATTGAAATGACCAAGTTATTATTGTTTTATTTGAGGGATTATTATTAGGCGTATGGAGTAAGGAATCTTGCCCAAGGATTCGCCCTGCCTGGATTCGAACACAGATCTCATGCTTGTAAAGCGAGTGCTCTATCCACTGAGTAACAGGACTCCACATATATCAGTAGGTAAAAGTTAGAGAGACTGGTACTTGCTCAAAATTCAGCAAGCTTTTCTATCCATCATATTGTAACTTCTGTAAATAATGAGTTCTCACATTACTAGATTGTTTTGCCATTTGACTTGTTGATCAGTTCTCTGGTCTCTACCATTTTCATGAGTGTGTTGGTTATGAACATTATATCTGTTCACTGTACTATCTTTAGATTCATTGTTGATTGCTAATGAATTATTAGTTGATTTAGGACTGATCTAAACCAATCAATCTAAATTATAGGACTGATTTAAATGGATTAATTCACACTTATTGTGCATTCAATTTTGATCTTACAATTGAGAAAGACTCTCCAATGCAGTGCTGGGGATGAGTTGTAGTGTTGGAAGTCCTCTCCTTCGTAATGAGATGTTTAAACCGAGGCTCACTTGCCTGTTCAGGTGGATATTAAATATTGCATGGCACTATTCGAAAAAAGAATGGAGTTTCCCATGATTTGCGGACGAATAGCTCCCCAGATAAAATTGGGGATTCGCTTTATAGCTGTTTGTGAAACATTGCTGTGCACAAATTGGCTGCCGTGTTCATCTCCAAAACACTGTACTGTGAATCCTGTGAAACATTTTGAGATGGTTGATGACCTTTGGAAGGTACCACATCAGACGTAAGCGTCATTAGCTTTGTATACATTTAGTGCATGTATTTGTCTTGTAACACAGTTTTGTTAGGCATATTTTATTATAATCTGAAATTGGCTTGTTCCAATAGTTTTGGACTTTGGGTAAGCATTTGCATTCCAGCTTGTAAACATTTCAACTGCTGCAGTTATAAGTCACAACATTCATTTTAATTACAGGAACAAGGAATGATTCACTGACTGTTAAATTTCTCATTTTTGGCGAGCAAGAGTAACTGATTCTTGGCTGTCTGGTAAACTTTAGCAACGTAAGCCTAAAATTGAATTTTCTCTTTACAAGCTCTCACTGCCAAGGTCAGTAAATCTACTGATGACAGAATCGCCCCCTAAGTGCCAGCTCTGTTGTCTAACCTTAACATGTAGCACCTGATCAAATAGAGAATATCAATATTCTCAGCAATAAAAAAGACCAGTGAATCAGATAAATGAGTCAAGAGAATGAATGAACAGAAGAACCTTTGCTGCTGCTGCTGCTGCTACTATGAACTTGCTAGTAAGCAGATCAGCAAGGTTAAAGCTGAGAACAAGAATAGAATCCATCGATTCAATCAAAAATGTCTCATATTCTGAGAAAACCTTTATTCATCCTACATTACTTTGTCAGATATTAATTGTAGCATAAAAGAGAGCCATTGTAAATGGAAGGTGAAAATTATATGCTTTTAATCCTGTTCACTATTTGAGGAATGTGTTGAAATAAGTATGGAAGCCCCCACTCCCCAAACTTCCCTACAATGTTAGCCCCCAAAACAGAATGAAATTCTGAATTTCCTTTTAGGAAGGAGTCCATTGTTTTACATCCTGAGAATAGTCTCTTAGGAGCCTCATTACGTTCCATCAACTTATTTAGGTTACTGGCAGCATCAACCTTTATGGTTGCTCACTCGACCTCACCAAGCCAGTCATGAACCTAGGTGTCTTGTTTGATCCTCAACTGTCTTTCCTCCCCCATATCCAAGCATTGACTCCCTCTGCATTTCCTCATCTCTGCAATATTGCCCGACTCCGCCACTATCTTACCCCCAAGGGCGCTGAAACCCTCATTCATGCCTTTATTGCATCCTGGCTCAACTATACAAATGCCCTGCTTGTCGGCCTTCCCAATTCCTCCCTCCACAGGTTGCAGATGATCCAGAACTCTGAGGCCCATATCCTCTACCACTCCAAACTCCGTGACCCCATCTTGTCCATCCTCACACGACCGCATTGTTTTCCTATCATCCAGAGGATCCAATTCAGATCCTGGTCCTCACATTAAAACCCTCCACAACCTCACCTCAGCCTACATCCGTGACCTTCTAACTCCTTACCAACCTGCCTGCCCGCTCGGTTCAGCAGACTCTGACGTGTTCCATGTCCCCTGACCTACCCGCCCCACCATTGGCAGGCGTGCCTTTAGCCACTCTGCCCCCAACCTCTGGAATTCCATCCCACAGTCCCACCACTTCGCCCTGGCCTCCTTCAAGGCCTGCCTCAATACTCTCCTCTTTGACGGTCCCATTGGTCACCCCAAATCCCCACCTTTCCCTCCCCACCCCCTGTCGCCAGCTCGGGTCTGAAACAGTTACTGTCCAGTGCCTTGGGACAACCTCCTGACATGAATGGCGCTATATAAATGTAATTTAATTGTTGTTGTTGTTATTATTAATCAGAATTTGAGGAGAGAGGTATTTTCAAACACATGTTAAAGCTGCTTTGAAATAAAAGGTAAATTATGAGTTTAGGATGCAACAACAACAACAAAATTACATTTATAGAAGATCTTTCATGTTGAGAGGACTTCCCAAGGTGCTGGTGCAACACGCCCCACCCCTCACCCCAACACTGCATTGGAATGCCATCTTGACCTGTGGGGTTTAAATGTGGGCCTTGAACAGACTCAGAGGCGAGAATGCTCTCACTATGCCAGGCTGACACACAAATAATACAATTTGCTGTTCTTGTTGTCTTAGCCACAGCAAGGAGGGTTGGTGAATTTACTCGTAATGAATCTGGGAAGGTATAAGGCAGCTCAATATATTATTTTATGGCAAATACCAATTGTTATTCCTAATAATATTCCAACTGACCCTTCAGTCATTATATGAGTACAAAAGTCAGGAAGTGCTGACTAACCTCTATAAAACTTTGGTGAGGCCTCAGCTGGAATACTGTGTTCAATTCTGGTCACCACACTATAGAAAGGATGTGAAGACATTGGAAAGGGTACAAAGAAGATTTACTAGGATGGTGCCAGGATTGAGGGACTTCAGCTATGAGGAGAGGCTAGATAGGCTAGAGTTATTCTCTCTGGAACAGAGAAGATTGAGGGGAGACCTAATAGAGGTTTATAAGATCATGAGGGGTTTCGATAGGGCAAATAGAGAAAAACTATTTCTACTCGTGGGCGAATCTGTGACTCGTGGTCACAGATTTAAAATAGTTTCAAAGCGAAGTAGAGGGGAGCTGAGGAGAATTTTTTTCACTCAGCGAGTTGTTCAAATCTGGAATGCATTGCCTGAAAAGGTGGTGGAGGCTGATTCAATAACAACTTTTAAAAGGGAATTAGATCTTTATTTAGGGAGAACAGGTCTATTAAGCTATGGGGAGCGGGCAGGGCAGTGGGATTGAATCGCTCTTTTCAAAGAGCCGGCACAGACTAGATGGGCCGAATGGCCTCCTTTTGTGCCGTAAAATTCTATAAATCTATGAATGTATGAGATCAGTCAGACCTGAGAAAGATTGAAGGTGATAACAATTTGAGGATGATTAGCAGACTGCTATCACAATTGTCTTCTCTTCCCATTTTCTTTGTTAATGGACAATTTTCAAATTCTCTTGAAAAGAAAGGAATTGTTTGCACAACAATGTTATAAATATGTTATCTATCTGTCAGATGAGATGCTAAACTGGACTCTTGTCTGCATTCAGGTGAAAGTTAAAGATCCCATCACACTAGAGGAAAAGAGAAGAGTTTCACTGTGTCCTGGCTGACAATTCCCCAGATTAAGTTGATCATTAACTTTATGGCTGTTTGAAGGACATTGCTGTATACAAATTGGCTGCTGTGTTTGCCTACATAATACACTGTCACAATACTTTACAGCAAATTCTGTCCATTTTTGGAGACAATGTGAAACACATTACATTAAATGCAAGGATTATTCTAGTTATATTCAATGATATTCCAATTGCAACTCATCTTGATAGATTAATAACTTTTTGAACAGTTTAGGAACATTGGGGTGAGAATACAAAAGAATTGGGAGTATTTAACATTAACATATAATGTTATATTGTAACATTGGTCCACATGATGCCAAGTAGCAATATAAACCTGTGCAGATTGCAAGGTTTCTGAACCCTATTAGCCTCACATATAAAACTTGGCAGAAGTACACCTACCTGCTAAATATGATACAAAAATAGGTGGAGACATTGCCCTGGAGACAGCTACTTATAAATCAATTGCAATAACAGGTAATAGATGAAATACTGTATTTATAAGACCGGGAAGCAGTGCATAGTTTATTGACTCAGAACGATGCTTGGGTATCATCCATCTGATGCTGACCTTGAATTGAAAGGAGGGATTATGTGAAGCTGAAATCCTTTGAAAGTCTATAGTTATAGCCCCTGGCAAATAAAGGACTACGTGTAATGGTAAGGAACGATCCGTTTTTCTTGCAGCTGAATGTTGGCAAGACGGAGGCCATACTCCTTGGCTCTCGTCAACGTCTCCATTCACATGGCTCTCACCTCCTCCACCTTCCCGGCCTGCCCCTAAAACTCTCCAAACCTGTGCGCAATCTTGGCATCAGGTTCGACCCCCAACTGTCCTTCCTCCCCCACATCTGGTCCGTCACCAGCACTGCCTTCTACCACCTCCGACGGATCGCCCGTCTCCGGCAATACCTCACCTTAAAAGCCACCGAAACCTTGGTCCATGCCTTTGTCACCTCTTGGCTGGACTATTGCAACGCCCTCCTCGCCGGTCTCCCCTCCACCACAATCCACAAAATCCAGCTTATCCAGAACTCTGCCGCCCGCATACTCACCCGCTCTAAGATTCGCTCCACCATTACCCCAGTCCTTGCCAGACTTCACTGGCTCCCTGTCCCAGAGAGTATCGACTTCAAGATCCTCACCCTTGTTTTCAAATCCCTCCACTCCTCTGAACCCTCCTATCTCACTGATCTCCTCTCCCCACAACCCAGCACCCGCTGCCTTCGTTCCTCCGGGTCTGGCCTCCTCCATGTCCCCCGAGTCCTCCGCTCCACCCTCGGCGGCCGTGCCTTTAGCCACTACGCCCCGAGGCTCTGGAACTCCCTTCCTCACTCCCTTCGCCTCGCTCCCTCTCTTCCCAGTTTCAGGTCACAGCTGAAGACCTTTCTCTTCGACCGAGCTTTTGGTCACCTTCCTGACCCTGCTCCTAGCTCGGTCCCAGGACCCGTAACTGTGAAGCGCTCTGAGACGCCGTCTGGCGTGGAGGGCGTTATATAAATCGAAGTTGTTGTTGTTGTTTTGTGTAAGATTTCTCCCTAGATCCTGCAATGTTACATATTTTTCATATCAAGCACCCAAATCTGTGGTCTATGGAAAAAGACAGACCGTCATCTAAATATATATTACAAGGCAGAGAATTATTCAATGTCAGTAACCAGATACAGTTTAACGAGCAGGAAAAAAAAAAGCAAAATGGAGACAATGCTGTGCCCAAACTGGCTGCCTTGTTCATCTGCAAGGCAAATATATGCTGTGAAGCACTTTAAGATACCCTCCTTGTAACCTTGAAGGTGCCAGCTAAATGCAAGTATTATTATTTCCATCTATATTTACATTAGTGTCCGGCGATATATCGATATATCAGTTATATCGATATAATTTTTCATATCGATATGCCGATATTGGAATTTAAAATATATCAATATATCGAAAAATTAGTTATAAAAAAATATCGGTCTATCGTAAATATCGGTATATCGTGTCCGGCGATATATCGATATTTCGATATTATCGGTATAATGCGATCTTTTCCAACTTACCTTGTCGCCGGCATTGCAAACCTCCTGGGCCTGCAGCACGGAATGTGCACGTATCCCCAAATGCGCGCGCATGCGCAGTATAAAAATACCTGGAAATATCGATATATATCGATATGAGCCCACCGATATATTGATATCGGAAAATTTCCATATCGACGGACCCTAATTTACATATGAAAACTCATATTGGTGACAACCAATGTGGTAACCTTAAATCTTTACCTTTTTACATTTGCAGCATATTTTCAGAATCCCAATGTATAAGCAGAATATTTTGTGTGAAGCTGAATGTGGTGCTTAGCATCAAATCCCTCCATGCCTCTGCAACCTCACTATCACTCTGATCTCCTCTCTCCTCACAACAGCATCCGTTGCCTTCGCTCTATTGAGTCTGGCCTCCTCCTTGTCCTTGAATCCTCCTTTCCATCGTCGGCGGCTATGCTTTCAGCCACTACACCCCAGGGCTCTGCAACTCCCTTCCTCACTCCCTTCACTTCGCCCCCTCCTTTCCTATTTTCAGGTCGTGCCTAAACTCTTTTCTTTTCGATCGTGCTTTTGTTCACCATTTTCCCCTCCCTGGCTTGGCCCCAGGATCCGTTATTGTGAAGCACTCTGAGTCGCTGTCTGGTGTGGAGGGTGCTATAAAAATCCAAGTTGTTGTTGTTGCAGATGTTCACCTGTTTTAAGGCTCGTTCCAAAGCTAACAAATGCAATGCAAGCTTGCCCTCCATTCAAAAGTCAATCTCCACAGAATGGAGAGTGGAAGAAAAGGCCAAGAGGCTCACAGTCATGTTACTGACCTACGATTAAAAGTCTATTTCGCACCAGGATCAGCAAATCTTTGATTAAAACTACATCTGATAATTAAATAAGATGTGCTGCTGGTTTCTGTAACAGTAATCATAGAACACTGACACTTTGATTCAAAAGTACATCACATTATTATTAATTGCATCATTTACATTTTCATCTTTGAGCAGTCTGAGAAGTTGATAAATAATGAAAGCGTGGAGAAAAGTCTCTTTAATTGTGCATCTTCCATTCCTCTGTCCTTACCACATGCAAATGCTCAGCCTCAAGTGCTTGATGTTCTTTACAGGTAATTTATCAGCCATTGAGCCATAAACTGACCTGTGGCTGTAAGAGCTTACTGCTTAGCTGTTTTTTTAAAACAGTAAGAGGTAAGTGTTTCTAAGAGGACATTAACTCTGAGCTTTCAAATAATATTGGGACACAACATAGTTGTGTTGCCTTTTTGGTTGTTCCTTATGGCTGTACAAGACCTCTGACACTGCCCTCTAGACAAATGCTAATGTTTCATTGCCCCACTCGATGGCATGAGGTAAAATCATAAGGGGGCAGGGTTTCTATCCTTAGCGAGCTGACAGTTCTGCTCATCTGTGGTAAATGAATGTTTTCAATTATAACACAGTACATTTAGCTGCATTTGCTGAGCTATTAATAATCCTTGTCAGTTGCTTGGTACGGCAGTTCAAGTAGATGAGCAGTTGACATCCAACCAGACAATTACATGTGCATGTCCTAGAGCAGCTTGTTCTTCAGATTTTTTAAATATGAGAAAAATAGAAAACCAGAAATGTTGTGTTAGGAGACTCAACTTACAAACAGAATTCTGCACAAACTTTACCCAGAAAATTGAATGGTAAGTTGCCTCCTGATGCACAAGTTGAGGATCTGACATCCTGGGTTGTCTAACTGCTCATGGAAGCAGGTAAGGACCCATTCGTGGTAGTCCATGTGGGAAAAAACTAATGTAGGTAGAAGTAGTCCAGAAGTCCTACATGCCAAGTTCAGGGCATTAGGAAGGAAGTTTAAGGGAAATACCTCAAGTGTAGTTGTTTTTCCCGAAATACTTCCCATACCACATGCCAGTAAGGAGAGACCAAAGATAATAATAATAACCCCTGCACTTAATATAGTGCCTTATCACGTCTTCTAGACATCTCAAATGCTTCACAGAATGTACCATATGTTCACTGACTGTATATTTTGTGGGCAAAATGCAGCAACCTATTGCGTACAGCAGTATCCCACAAACAGTCGTGGATTGAGTATATTTTTAAAAAATTTGAAGGGTTGATTACATCTAAAAAGCAATGCGGCAGTATATAGCAGTACAGTATGTAGAAACTCCAGTAGTGAGGCGCAAATGAAAGAGGATGTAAAAAAGGGAAGGACTTGAACATTCTTGGAAATTGGACAGATTGATGCCAGGTGAAATTTAATGTAGAGAAATGCAAAGTTCTTCACGTGGAGACAAAATATCCAGGGATTATTATTTAAATGGTCAGAAAATAATCCGTAAAATGCAGTGCTTCGTAGCAGTAAGAAGGGCAAACGAGATGCTGGGTTGTATTAAAAGGGCGATATTGAGATGAAATAGTGCAGTATTCCTGCCACTTTATAATTTACTGGTGCGACCGACCACACATGAAATATTGCGTGCAATTCTGCACCAAAATATAAAAAGGATATTGCAGTGATTGGGGAATACAGAGGAGGGCAACTCAAATGATTGGTGGGATGGAGGGACTGGACTACAAGGAGCAATCAGATAAACAAGAGCATGTTGACACTGGGGAAGAGAAGGTTGAGGGTGATATGGTTACAGACTTTAAGATTCGGAAGGGAATAGATAATAATAAAGAAGAATCCTTGCATATGATATGGCGCTTTATCATACAGTTGAGACATCTCTAAACACTTCTCAGAACTGGTGATCTGACAAAGAGTCGTGGACCTGAAACGTTGACTCACTTTCCTTTCTCCACAGATGCTGCCTGACCTGCTTAGTGTTCCTAGCAATTTCTAATTTTGTTTCAGACTTCCAGCATCTGCAGTATTTTGCATTTTTTTAATACTGCAAAGTGAAATGACTGTAGATACTTGTAGACAAAACACCCACAAAAATGTAGACCATGATACACTGATTTATCTTGTACTGAATAGTAGAACCAGAGGACATGGCCTGCGATTGAAAGGTGGTAAATTCAGAACAAATTTGCTGTAACTCTACATCAGTGTGTAGTAAATGTATGGAACAGGCTCCATAGGGAGACAGTAAAAGCCAAAAATGTTGTTTGTTTCAAGAACAGATCAGAAAGATTTCTGCTCGAAAATAATATCTCAGGACACAGTACAGTAAAAGCCCATTTATGCAGCACCCTCGGGATCTGGCAAATGCCAGTTAAACCACGTGCCAGATATTCGGGCAGCCAGCTGCCGAAAACCCAACATTAAAAAAATTTACTTTCTAAATAAAATTACTTTTTTTTAAAACATACCATATTAATAATAGGCTAAATAATAACAGAATATTGTATAGATACTAACCAATAAAGCAATAAATATCTATTACAGTCTATAAACACTGTATATATTCTATAAACACAGCACACAATCAAAGGGGTTCTCTATTTTTTTATTTTCTTTCTCTTTCACTTTCACACATACTCAGTCAGTCTGGTATCTCAATGGCTCCAAACCCAAACCCCTCCACTCCTCTCATTTTCCATTTAATTTAATCAACTCACGCCCTCTTTCTCTCTCCCCTCGTCTCCCCCACCTCCCTATCCTCCTCCTCTCTCTTTCTCCCCCGCTTTCCCTGTCTTTCTCCCCCCACTCTGTCCCTCTCTCCCCTCCCACCCCATCCCCTCTCTCTCCCTGCTTCTCTCTCAAACCCGGAAGTGCACCACCAGCAAGATTCAGAGCTACTCTGTGAGGTAAAAATGGCAGCGCCACCTTCAGCCACGAGTAGCAGCATTCCAAAATACTGGTACCGGGGGGAGGAAAAAAAATGCAATTTTGCCGGATAAGATCCGGTTAATCGAATGGTGATTTTTGTTGAGGTGCCGGTTATACGAAAGTTACGGGTCACGAATAAACAGGCTTTTACTGTATATAGTTTGAGACACAACATATCAAGATACTATGAGGATGGTGGAAGGCGAATTAGATGGATCTTGGTCTTCCTCCTAGTAAATTCTTATGTTCTTATGTCTATACAAATGTAACTTTGTTGTTGTTGTTTTCATTGGGTGCAAATGAGGAATTCTCATTATCTGACCTGAGGAACAGACAATTGGTTAAAGCTGCCATTTGAGTTACAAATTTAACTCAACAAAAGAGAGCTAAGCTGATACACCCAAACCATGTTATAACACAGTGATTTCAATCCATAAAATCCAATGTTAATACAGGTGGAAGTACAGTACATCTGATAGCCAACACATTCTGGTCGTGGAGTCACCGATAACACCATCAAATGACACGATCGACTTGTGTGCAATGTGCAGAAAGCCGGGAGGGCTAAATGCTATGTGCAGGATTCTGACTAGTCAGTGCCTAAAGTGTATTGAACTTCTGGTCTACTCAGGCTGGAAAGCACAATGAAGTTCTTGACTCAACTAATGTCGCAAAGTAGGGGAAAGGGTGGCAGACATTGCCAGAGCAGTTTGATAATAGGAAAAATATCACCGTAATGCATCAATAGGGAGGAATTTCACCTTGACCTGGATTAACTCTAGATTTGCTCAGGGTGTTCAGAATTTGATAAATTGTTGAATTCAGTTTTCATTTTAACAATGGTTTTCTTAAAACGAAAACCAGCTTTGAAGTAAAGGCTGTATTTAAGCATCTGCCAAATTTTGGACACTCTGAAATGCTACATTAATAAATCTAGATATAGGCAACATTTCTTTTTATGCATGTCACAATGTTCACTCTCATAGAAATAAAAATAAAAGAAAGGATATTAATCTCTTTGAGCCATATATTACATTCAGAACATTTTATGCTACTCTATTACTTCAGCTAATCTGTATTACTGGCAGGATAAATAATTGAGATGAAATCATTGAAATTCTTCAAGATATAGGGCCGGAAATTCCTCTGTTTGTTTAAAAAACGGCAAAGAGCCTGATTCGAAAATGTTCCAAACTAATGCTAATAAAATTGCATAAGTACTAAATGGTTCTTAACCCCATTTGTAAGAATTGCAATTTCATTGGTTTTAACAAACACATAGTAACCAACAAGAAAGTGCCTTCAATGATCAGCAGTTCACACTGTTAAAGTACCCTAAAAATCCCATTTAGCCTTATAAAATGCCAAGTGTCCATTAATCCAGCTGTGGTAGTAAATTGTTTGAAAGCAACGGAGCAACAGCAAACTCTGCTTGAAAAAGAAACAAAATAAATGAATTGCAGCAGGACAAATAAAGCTATATGTTTTAAAAGACAAGGAAGCACAGTATATACAGTACTACAATCAGTATTGTACAGTACAGTATTGTATATCAGTATATACAGTACTACCAAATTTCATAGCTGCAAATTTTTAATAATAATAATCTCTATATTTGATATAGTGCCATATCATGCAATTGAAATGTCCCAAAACACTTCATAGAATTTAATGTGAAATGTGGTAACTGAATATTTTGTAAGCAAACATGACAGATATGTGCTGGCTATGTTGTAGGACTCCAACCTCCAAATCAGATGGTTGTTGGTTCAAGCCCCATGACAGGACTTTGAACTCACAATCTGATGATCCAATAAAGTGTTGGGGAACACTGCAGGGCCGTACGCAGGATTTTTAATGGGGGGGTGCGAATTGCTAGTGATGGGACCAACAATGGCCGGGGGCTTGGGGGCTGCCCCCGAAGCCCCCTCGAGGCTCCGACGTTTTACACGGTTTGAGGTCTTATTTAATCGGTTTAGAAGATCCAATATGAACGGTAAATGTTTCATGTCCTTGGTGTTTAAGAGCATCATTATTTACTCAGTGTTTTTATTTTCCCAGGTAGTCCGTGTCTAAATTTTTGGGAAGGTCGAATGTGTTCGCCGATAAAAGCCAACACGATTGTTGACACGATGATGTACGGAATGTGAACGATAAAGTAAATTACAATCCAATTAAAACAGTACAATGACGAATGCTTGATAAATATAGGCGTATAAGAGAAAATGATCATAAACTACAGATTGACAGTAATTAATAAGTTGTTGTGCATTGTTATCCTAAGACTCAATTTCTTTCGGACTGTAATGAACAATAATGTAAGAGTAAAGTATGAATTATGTGCTCAGATATTCCAGCAAAGTAAATTTTATGAAAGACAGGAAAATATACAGAAACTGACAATCAGTGTCAAACAGTTAATTCACACGTGTTACAAGCCTGTTATCAGCATTATCCTGAAAATATCGTTGAACTGTGAGCAATAGTGTAGTTCGTTTTTATTTATTTATTTAGAATCAAAATTAAAGGCAGTGACCCATCAAGCAATACTGATCTGAAGAAAAAATACTTGAAAAAATAAGGGAGGGGAAATTAATTATTTAATAGCGTTCCATATTCGAGACGCCTTTGTTGCTTTGAAGCGAATACGTCAACCATTCTACCAATATCGATTTCCATATTATAATGAATGTGCATTAACGCGAGGGCTGAAAGTCGCTCTTATATGGAGCAGAATGCTGGACACTTTCGCAAACCTCGACCAGGAGATTAGGTGACTCGTGAGATATATACCAGGCTTCAAAGAGACGCCCTGAACGTTTACTGGCGACAGCATCTGACAAATAGTGAGCTATATGGTACACTACCACACTGGTATCACAGACATTACTGCAGAGGCGTCTTAGGTTTAGCGGACATAGCTGGAGAAGCCGGGAGGAAACTGGCCATAGTGCTACTATCCTATGGGAACCATTGCACGGTCACAGAACACGAGGTAGACCGACCCTAACCTACATCGATACTCTGGGGCGCGATTGGGGTATTGGCAGGCGGGAGTTTTCAGGCTGCGTGGAGAGAAGGGATCAGTGGAGAAGTGTGGTTGTCAATGCCCGAGTTCGCTCGATCAGATGACGGTGAAACTATTTTTATGCCAAATTCGTGCGACATTGATGTTTTTTCACTCTGGGTACAAAACTGAATGTGAAATAAAGTAGCACTGTTTATCTTTGCGGTCATATGTTTTTTGCAGTGGACGTCTCTAAAAGCAATTTTTAATGACAGGAATACATTTTTAATAATATAAATCAAATGTGATAATCAAGACAAAACAAGAAACATGATATTTCAGAAACACGCCTATCAAAACTTAAGTCATTTTTACTTACATTTATCAGATTAAAATACGATTTCAGCTTCCACAAAGTGGTGCTACCTTTTTATGTAGTGACTGTATACGGGATGATTTCCGATTGACACACCACGTAGAATAGGCGCTAAAGCATAGGTCTACGTCCATGAGTATTTTTTTTAAAGATAGGCATTCCCGTCCAGACACATATAACTTTTTTGTTGGGTTCTCAAAAGCTTTAGTTTCTCAGAAGCTTGTAAATATGTTGTCATTGTTTGCTAGCATTACAGCCACACCTCTCAACACTTGAGCAATTTTTACTTACGGTGATCAGATGAAAAGATGATTTTAACTCCAGAATTGGTGCTGTCCCTTGTGGCTGTTTACGGGATGATTTCCAAACGAGGATGGATTTGAGTCTTGGCGCCTATGTTTATCCAATCACGAGTCACAGACTCGTCTATCGACGCGGTATGTTTTGGGGAGACGCCGATTCTGGTGTGCGACTCGATAATTTTATATTAATACTAAAACATTCAAAGATGTGTGTTTATAATTTATACATAGTTTTGAAGAACTGATTGTTACTCAAATGTTCAATAAATTTACTTGGTATTTAAATTTGATAAAAAAACACAATTATCTACCCCGGAAAATGTGGACCTTTTATAATTTGGGGGGGTGCGTACGCACCCGTCGCACCCCCCCTGCGTACGGGCTTGCACTGTATTGTTTGAGGGGCAGTCCTGCAGATGAGACATGACACCTAGGTCCTATCTGCCCCTTCATAAAAATTCAATGGCAGTATTTGTAAAAAGAGCATTTCTCAAATTAATGTGACAGTTTTCACAGAGGCAAGTCCCACCAAAAGCCATGAACTGAATATAGCACTTATGTATTTGTATACTTATGTATCTGTTATACTTAATACAGTATGTGGGGAGGAGGGGGAGTGGGGAGGAAGGGTGGGGAGGAGTGGGGGAATGGTTATGAATGGCCAAAAGTGTAGTCAAATATAGATCTCTTTTTTTTAAATTGGTTTTGAAAAGCTTGAGCAAAGTAGAGGGGCTTGGGAATAAAATTCTAGACAGCAGAGGCAAAATGGTTGTAAGTTCTTTACCTTATCCATCTGCTAGAGACCCTATAGCCCTCTAGCCTTAATATTGATTTTAACAATTTTAGTCCATAACAGCTCACCTTCTCACTCTACTGCAACCATCAGATCTGCCTGTTCTTTGGCAATTTCACACCCTCTTTTAACATTATTAATACCTCTTCTCTTCAGTTTTGTTGCAATTCCCCCTTTTTGTATCACAACATTAACACTGATTTAACCCATCATCTCTTGCACTCCACCCCACATTCTCCTTTGTCTTCCTTGCCCTGCCTCCCTGCATTCTGTTAATCCTTAATAGCCTCTCCCTCCCAACATGGACCCAAAACGTTGACTCACTTTTCCTTTCTCCATAGATGCTGCCTGACCTGCCAAGTGTTCCCAGCGACATCTATTTTATTTAAAATTTCCAGCATCTGCAGTTTTTTGAGGTTTTTTGGGTTGTAAGTTCATCTACCCATAGTGGGTTGATGTGGATGGTTAGTATAAAGCAGGGCAGAGTTGGCAGGGAGCAGGGAATGCCTAGAAGTTGGTTTGCAGGAGACCTCTGTGGAAGGATAAGGCAAGGGCATGGAAGCATTTACATCTATTTGAGCTGAAGGTCTGGTCAGCCTTAGGCTGAAGGACCTTTGGCAATGTGTGATTTTAATAGAGAAAATCCATCAACAGCTGACATCACCAATGGCTTTACATATTTATTTGGTACATATGGTACTTCAGCCCAATACCCTATTCTGTGTCATATTAAATGAAAGCAGATACATAAATATAAGCTGTTGTTGCATGCTTGGTGATGATGAATCTCTGTCAAAACACAACGTCAATGCTTCCACATAAACCTTTAACTGTAGTGACATCTCTTCAAAAATACACAAGAAAAATCAATACACATAAAAATTAACCTCAAAATGGAGTTACGAATGTTGCTAAAATTGAGAACTCAAGGATGCAACTTTAAGGGTTGAGCAAAGACATTTAAATGAGATACAAATTTGGAACAAGCAATCCTTTGTTTCATTGTTCATACTCAAGAGAACATCAATCCATCCACTCAAGGCTTTCTCTTACCGTCTTTACATTTGCCTAGAAAATAGTGGCACTACATTTTACAGAAATCCTGCAAAACACTGTGAGGCATCCGCCCAATGCAAAAGGCACTATATCAAATGCAAAGATTGTTATTGGTGCACTCATTTTATGGTGCAATATTAAAGTGGAGAGTATATCTTCAGAATTTAATGTTTTGGTTTTGTTCTTGACCTGAAAATATATTAAATTGGTTGGTTTTACATATGGAAATTGTTCAGCACCTTCGGACGTGAAAGATGCTCGACAATTTTTTGTTGTTGTTGATGAAATTCAGAGAAAGACTGTCTGGTACTAGCTATCAACAACAACAACTTGGATTTATATAGTGCCCTCCAAGCTGGATGGCATCTCACAGTGCTTCCGAATAATGGATTCCGGGGCCGAGCCAGGGGGAAAAAGGTGACTGAAGGCACGTCGAAAAGAAAGGTTTTTAGCTGAGACCTGATAGTAGGAAGAGAGGGGGCGAGATGAAGAGAGTGAGGAAGTGAGTTTCAGAGCCTCAGGATGTAGTGGCTGAAGGCATGGCTGCCAATGGTGGAGCGGAGAATTTGGTGGACAATGAGGAGGTCAGACCTGGTAGAGCGAAGGAAATAGGTGCTGTTGTGGGGAGAGAAGTCAGAGAGGTAATAGGGTGCAGAGGAGTGGAGAGATTTGAAAACAAGAGTGAGCATCTTGAAATCGATCCTCACTGGGACAGGGAGCCAATGCAGTCTGACAAGGACTGGGGTAATCGGGGAATGGAGTTTGGTACGGGTAAGAATGCGGTTGGCAGAATTCTGGATAACCTGGATTTTGTGAATGGTGGCAGAGTGGAGACCAACAAGGAGGGCATTGGAATAGTCCAGCCGAGAGGTGACGTAACAACAACAACAACAATTTACATTTATAGAGCGCCTTTCACGTCGGGAGGACGTCCCAAGGTGCTGAACAGGAGGCGTGTGACCCGAGCTGGGAGGGGAGTGTTTGGGAAGGGGTGAAACACGAAGGGGAGGTCAAAGAGTTCGGGGTGGAACAAAAGGCACGGTCAAAGAGGAAAGTCTTCAAACCGGTGATTTTTGGGGTGAGGTATTGGCGGAGATGGGCAATGCGTCGGAGATGGAAGAAAGCAGTGCTGGTGAGGGACTGGATGTGGGGGAAGAAGGATAATTGGAGGTTAACATCTTGATAGACTAAATGGAAGATAATTACCCACTAAAACAGACACTGTTCCATCTTTTATGCCTCTAGCTCAAGTCAATGAGCATTTGAAATCTAATTTTGGAAATGTTTCAAAAGGTACAAAGCTAAATTCTAGTTCAAACTCAATTCTTTAAATTGATTAGTTCTGAACTAAAAATTCAGAACGTGATAAAGTTAAAAATTGATATAGCTGAACTCAATGGATTGAAATTCCAGTTCATTGAACTCAAAAAAAGGTGAAACATCATTACACATTTCTTGTGCTGATTAACTCAAGGAACACATTATGAAATATCACAACTTTCACCCCAACCCCATGAGGCTTAACTCTACCACAGCAGCATATCTTCATGTATTTACTATCCCACCAACATCTGTGCTTTACAGTGCACACATTCATCTGTCACCTTTCTAGCTGCTTTCTGTATACACGTAATGTATAGATACCCATTCACCCTTGGACCCACTTTCTAGATACGCAGGAAAGTATTAAACTGTTTGCTGATATTTTCCAAATACTTAGCACAAATAATCAATCGTTTATTTACCACTGCTTCTGTGACCACAGTGTATTCATTCATGTGTTCAACGTTTCAACCAACACCTGCAGTTTTCACAGTCAGCCATTCAACTGCTTCAACCACTTCCTCCCTCTTCAGCATACCATCTCCCTTTACCAATAGAGTCTGGGATTATAGCATAAATTCATCTCTTCATTCTTCCTGCTACCTTCTGCATCTACCACGTGAGCATTCCCTTCATCATTCCAACCACCATCTGTCCCTAACCTAAGCGTTAACTTGTTCACTTCTAACCGTCTCCTATGTCACAGTGTAGCATAAATCTCATCACTATATTTAAAGCATGAGCAATTGACCATTTTCCATTATCTGCTGTGGCTAAACTAGAACATCATTCATCATAATTGAAGTTACTATACTGGATATGAAAATTCAGAGAAAGACTGGCAGGCAATAGCTAACAAACCTAAAGTAAAATACAGTAAAGTACTTTGAGATGTTTTGATGACTGCAAATGCACATGCAAGTAAGAGGAAGGACTTGATAAAAGATCATTATCATTATATTAGAAAATCCAAACAGATGATAATACAATAAAAGCCTGTTTATCTGGCACCCTCTGGACCTGGCCAATGCCAGTTAAATGGCATGCCGGATATTCGGTCGAATAACGACGCCAAAAACCCAACACACAAAACCTTTTTTTTAAACATACCATATTAATAATAGACTCAATAAAAACAGAATATTGCATGGATACTTGCCAATAAAGCAATCAATACTGATTACAGTCTATAAACACAGCACAGAATCACAAAGCAAACTTCTACAATGGCAGATGGAAGAGTTTTTCCTCTTAAGGCGGCACTGTCAATCAGTTTTTCCTTTTTTTTCTTTCTTTCTCTCCCTCCTCTTTCTCTCTCTTTCACACACACACACTTAGTCAGTGTGGCATCTCAATGGCTCCAAACCCAACCCCTCTCCACTCCTCATTTTCCATCTAAATTAATCAACTCACCCCCTCGCTCTCACCGCTCTCACCCCTCCTTTCCCCCACCTTTCTCTCCCCCTCCCACTCCTCTCTCTTTCTCCCATTTACCATCACAGCTGTCTTCCATTCTGTATTCTATTGTCAATCTTGGGCAATCATGATGTCTTACATTTACTCAGTTCACCTTTTCCCATCCCAAATACATTTTGAATCTGCATTAAAAAGCAACCTTTTCACTATCTTAATGATATACTGTGTCTAGACATTAATCCTTTCATCTGCCAATTATCTTCTTTGGGTTCACTGTATAAAGTGGTTCATCTACTTCATTTTGGAATAATCTGTAAAATAAGTTGTTCCAATAGTAAATATATTGATGTATAAACTGTGGCACTAACAGCAGGAGCACATGAGTAAAAAAAAGCATAACATTAGACAGACTGTGCAAGTGTGCAGTACTAAAACAGACATTCTGCCAAATTATTCCATGCCAGTGTATATATTGCAATATGAACCACCACCCAATCTAAACCCCTATCCCCTACCCATAGCCTTCTGTTTCCTTCTCCCTGTGGTATGCAAAACTTAATTGGGTGTATCATTAGCTTTATGCTGTATTAGGAATGAGATATGAATTTGAAAACTTAAAACAAATTAAAATCAAACACGAGATGTAGTGTGTTTTGACTTAATAATGTGTAACATTTCCCTGCAGCAAGAGCAGCATGCTAAACCACTGCCCAGATTGTTTTGTGAAGGCTGTGAGAAATCAAGACATACACTAACCCATTCTCCTCATTACACAAGGATTGCAAACAAATGCAACACATTTAGATATTGTACAGATTTCTGAGAAATTAATTCCCACAATTATTGCTTATTTTCCTATTTTCAAAACTAATCTCACCGAAAAAGATTATGCGACACAGAGCAACACAAATGGTTGTGATATTCACCATGATCAACTACTACAGCAGCACGGCTGCTTTCAGCAAAGATAAACCTCGGTGGAGGGACTGCTAACCACATGAAAATCAGGATAATGATTCCTCGATGAAACTTGATTATCACTACAGCAGCCAAGCTGTTAGACTCCAAAAGTATATTCCACTCTCAACCATCAGAGTAGTTACACATTTTTGGTACCTGTTTTAGCTAAGTTTCTCCCTGCTTCAATCCTAAAAATGCATTTAGTTTCGCCATGTCAGATATCTGACATGAGGAAATTCATGACAATGCTTAAGAGTAGGGTCCAGCAATATATCGATATATCGGTTATATCCGATATAATTTTCATATCGATATGCCGATATTGGAATTTTAAATATATCGATGTATCGAAAAATTTGATATGTAAAAAAAAATTGATTTATCGCAAAAAAGCGGACTTTTTCAATTTACCTTGTTGATATCCGAATGCGCGCACACGCGCAGGACAAAAAAAAACCCGCGATATCGATATATCGGTATATATCGATATGGTAAACCTGATATATCGATATCGGAAAATTTCGATACCGGCGGACCCTACTTAAGAGTATCCAAACCAGACCGAGATTTGCATGCGTATAGCCTACAAGTGGAAATTCCCATCTCCGGAATAGAATGCACACTTTCCCCAAAGAAACAAACATAATATTAATAATAATAATCTTTGCATTTGATATAGAGCTTTTCATGACCTCTAAATGTCTCAAAGTGCTTCACAGAATATACTGTAAAATGAATTTACTTTATATTTGTGGGTGAAACATAAGAGCCAATTGTGCTCAGCAGTCATGGAATGAAGCAAACAATTTTTTTTGAGAGATCATTAAGACCACTTCTGTCCTGACAACAAGTCCTGGATGAGAGCTAACTTTCTTCAGATGAACGTTAACAAGACCAAGGTCCTTCTGATTGGCTCATGCCACACCTTAGTCATTAGCGACATCAACCTCCATGGTTGCACACACCACCTCACCAAGCCAGTCAGGAATGTACATATTTTGTTCGATCCTCAAATGTCTTTCCTCCCCTACATCCAAGCCATAACCCGCTCTGCCGTTCCTCACCTCTGCAACATTGCCCACTTCTGCCACTATCTCACCCCTCATTGAAACTTGCATTCATGCCTTCAGCACGTCCAGGCTTGACTATGCCAACACCCAGCTTGGCGGCTGTCCCAACTCTTCCCTCTATTGGCTGCAGATCATTCAGAACTCTGCAGCTTGTGTCCTCTCCCACACCAAACTTTGCGGCCTTATCACCCCCATTCTCACTGGACTCCATTGGCTCCCCATCATAAAGAGGATTCAATTCAAGATCCTGGTCCTCACCTTTAGAGCCCTCCACGGCCTTGCCCTATACTACCTCTGTGACCTCCTAATCCCCCATCAACCTGTCCGCTCCCTCCTGCTACATGTTCCCCGACCCACCCACCATCGTTTGGTGAGCCTTCAGCCACTCTGGCCCCAACCTCTGGAATTCCATCCTTCAGTTCCTCCACCTAGCCCCCTCCCTAGCCTCCCCTCCACCCTGCCCAATCCCGACCCAGCTTGGGTCTGAAACACTGACTGTCCAGCACCTTCAGAAATCCTCCCAATGTGAAAGATGCTATAGAAATGTAATATTGTTGTTTTTGTTGTTGTAGAAAGCAAATAAATGCATATTCTATACATGGTAACATTGACCATCTTACTATGATTTTTACTTATTATCAGCAAAATTTATGCTGACGTAGTATTTTCAGTTATCACCTTAGACAGGATGCTAGTAATGCCCCCAAAAGTGTGTCTGAGCGAAATTCTTGTAGGTCAACTTACATTCTGAAGTGCTTCTTCTGGCATGAGACACCAATTACACTCTGATCCCCTGACAACTGTGTGTTATTATATCCCAAGTTGTGAACTACGTAATTTTCCAGAGTCAATTTGGAACTGAGCCAAGTATAAATATGCCCTGATTATGTGTTAAATGATCGGATAAGTTGTCTATGTCACTATTAAGAGATTGCTCATTGATGCATTTAAGAGGAAATTTGATGAATACATGAGAGAGAAATAATGATAATAATCCCTGCATTTCAAAAAGTGCCTTTAATGTTAGATGCACATCTCAAAGCGTGTTACAGATTCACTGAAATGTGTAGTGACCTGTGTATTTTTGTCGGTGAACCAGCATTGAATTTGCACAAAGCAATGTCCCACAAATAGTCCTGAAGTAAGCGATTAATTTTATCTGGGTGTTTGTTAACCAAGAACAACAACAACACAATTACATTTATACAGCGCCTTTCACATCCGGAGAATGTCCCAAGGTGCTGAACATTTAGGTCAGGACCCGAGTGGGGTGGGGGGGAAGGGTCAGGGTAGGGGCAAGGGGAAGGAGAGGAGGAAAGGGTGGAGAGTTAGGAGGGCAGCAGAAGGCACAAAGAGGAAGGTTTTGAGACCGGCTTAAGCAGTCACATTTGAAAGACAGCACCTTCGGTAATACAGTGCATCCGAAGTGTAGGCTTGAAGTGCCAACATATACTATGTGAATTCAAAATCCTGATTTGGAACTTCAATTCATAACCTTCTGACTCAGAGGCAAGGGTTCTACCAATAAAGGAGTATGAGTATGGTCTAGGATGGTGGAATTCATGTAGAGTATGAACAATGTTATGGACTAGTTGGATCGAATGGCCTATTCCAGGCTGTATTCTATGTAACAGAGTTTGACACACACGGAAGACGGGGAAAGAGGCGATGATATGCAGCCAGCCAGCCCTATGACCACAAACACATAGTATTTATACAGCTTTAATGACTTCTTCAGCACAGCCAAATAGAGTCATTTCCCACTGATTTAATTTACTTCAGTTGAATTTGTCAATACTTGACACAATATATGCAGAGCTGAAGTGATGCTATAATTACCGTGTGCTCGTTAGCACTGTAAATAAACTGCATTTATCTTCTGTAAAATGTAATCGATTGAAACAGAATGACAGTGAACATTCAGAACTAGTCTCCAGTCCTGATGAATTGGAAGTTAGCAAATAATGTGCCTTATATGTCAATACTTTAGTGAGAGCCACTAACCTTGTGATCATGTCAAGCTCTAAGCACACAGCACCGACATCTCTCACCATTGTTGATTTTTAATAATACAAGAACTTTGTCTATTCAGTAGAAAGAGTATCATCATTTGCCTAAAATGCAGTCATTTGATTTCACGGTAAAACTCCTGTGAAATGCTTTGTTATGTTTCGGCAATGCCATAAAACTTTATATCAAATGTAAGTATAATTGTTATCATCACTCTTCCCTTGAAGCCTCAGTCATTGCACCAACCCATAGCACCTTTAAAATCGCCATCTTGTGAACTGCAGGATAGCTTCATCTTCTGTGAAGTTATCAGGGCTGCTTCACAGAATATCTACTGCATTTGAAAATAATTGGTCTCCTGAAACCTCATTCAGTAATGTAACTAGCAGAGCAGTCAGAACTGATCTCTGAAATACTCAACATGTTTGTGAAAAGTGACCATGCAGTCAGTGGTGGAACACAATCATCAATAAGATAAACCTTTAATCTGATAAGAAGATCAAACCCATCAGTCTCTATAAAGCTTGCCTGCAGAAATAGTTTGCTTATAACTTTCTTGGTTAAGTTTCCCAAGAAAATAATTATTCTTTATATCCAATTATCGACTGGAACTGACACTTGTTAATTATTCGATAAATACACTATAGACTAAATTTTTTACAACTGACTTGCCAAAAGAGAGTAAACCCCAGTTCAAGGAAACATACTTCACTCAATACACAGGAACCAATACAGATCTGTGTATGGGCAGCATAACAAAAGAATAAAATTGAGTTGAAAATCTTATCTCTAGCTAGAGCAGATGAAGATTAGAGATTTCATACAGTTATTAAGCATTTCAACTGAGTCTTGTAAATTTGCACAGAAGGTGTCAGGCATATAGTGACTTATGACTGACTCACGTTGCTGTAGAAACAAGTAGAGTATACAATGTTGTTAAAGTGGTTTAAGTACCCCATTTGACAAAAGGCATCCATGGGAAAAATGGAGATAGATACATTATATATAAGGGAACCATTACAGTAAATAATGTGTTGCTATACCTTCAGCCACCATGCCCCAAGGCTCTGGAACTCCCTTCCTTTGCCTCGCCCTCTCCCTTCCTACTTTCAGGTCTCGGCTAAAAATTCAAGAGAGTTTTAGCAACTGCTCAGATGAATAGCAAATGGCATTTATTGAGAAATTAAAAAAACAAAGTAGTTGTAGATGTTCACATGTAAACAAAATTCAAGAACGCGATCTCAGTATTGTATTTGATGAAACATTGAAACTTATCAAAATGGGTAGTGGCATTTACAGAGGAAAAATGTGGGTATCTAAATAAAATCGAAAAGAAATGTGCTGATGTGATTCTGACACAATAAAGCAACAGTGAGGTGATAAGTAGAATACTGTGTCCACTTTTATTTCTCATATTTATCCAAATATATTAGGAGTTATTATGTTATGGTCACAAGGGATTTTGCATTACAGGCACAAAACACAATGCTGCAACTGCAGGGGGAACTGGGCAAGATAACCCTTAAAGAGGTAGTGAAATGGCTTGACAGCAAAAATGATTTCAGGCTTTAAATCACTGAACTGTGATGAAAGGCGAAAGAAGTTAAATCTGTTCCCATTAGAAAAGAAAGATTAAGGGAGATATCACCCGAGTTCTTAAAATAGTGAGTGCCGCAGAGAGGTATAAAACCATGACAGGAAAACCAGAGGATATGATTATAAGCTAAAGAAGCCACAAGCTAAACATGACATACCAAATAACTATTTCATGCTTAGAGACATCAGAGTATGGAACAGATTGTGACAAAGTGATGCTGGCTTAGCTGAAATGTTCTAGAAGCTTGAATCAGTTCTTGATTTAAGTAAGAGCAGAGGGACATGGGTTTGTAATCTTAAATACATAGCAAACCAGTCAAAACGGGCTTGATGATCGAGCAAGCTGAATGGCGTTTGTAGTCTCACCTGTTTTTTTGCTTTCTACCTTGCCTTACTATTGATGTCTTTGATTTACGTTTGAAAATGAGGAGATGAAACAGTAATAAAGCCAAATCACAATACAGTAACTATAATTTCAATAATTACAAAAATAATTACAATAACTCATCATTATTTCAACAATGGAAAAATAATTTTAGCTGATGACGACTGTTACTGCCAGCTAGGTAAAGGTTACTCAAAAATTCAGGGCAGAATTCAGGCAAACAATTATTTGCTAGAGTTTGGCATTCTTCACTTGTGCACTTTTGTGTTTGTGGGATGCGAGTGTGTGTTTGGATGTCTGTGAATGTTTGTGCTATGTATTTGTAAGCTTGTGTGTATGTGTTTGTGGGGTATGGATGTGTGCATTTGTATGTGTACGTTTGTGTGGGTATGTATTTGTTGTATATGTTCGTGTGTGTACTTGTCTATGATTCTGTGTATCTGGGTGTTTGTGTGTATGATTATATAAGTCTATGTTTGTCTGTGTGCGAGTGTGTGTTTGTTTTCAGTCCAGTAGCACATTATTTAGCGCACTCGCCTTCAAAGTGAAAGGACTCAGTTCGATTCCTGGGTGGGGTGAAACCTTCAGCAAGTTTCTTTACTACATACACCTCAGTTTACCTCGCTGCAGGTAGGAACCTAACTTGTTAGTTCCCTGTATTGTTTTAAATGCCGCAACCAATTCAGTCCTGAAACCACCTCATTAACACTGCCAGGTATAACTCAGCATTAATCAGCATCGCTGCAGAGAAGGGAGGCTCTGCTAGTGTCCTGGCCAACAATCTTTCAGATAAATTAGTCATTCACTTCATGGCTGCTTGTAGGGTATTGCTATGCACAAATTGGCTTCCGTGAACATCTATAGATACAGTCACTACCTTTGTCAGCAATTTCCTGGGAGGCGCTTTGAAATGTTTCATGTTATAAATTTTACGTTAAAAGCAAGGCTTGCTTATATTATTATAGCCAGTAATGACCTTCCTCCAAGGCTAATGTGTCCTTCCTAATATGCGGTGCCTAAACCCAAACATCCGTACTGTACTGCAAATGCAGTATGAATAGTAGTGTATCCGACTGCAATCACATTCATTTCAAGCTTTCATGGTTAGCCAGGTATCTGACAGATGTGGGAACCCATCACTGTGTTTTACAGTACTGTATTGAAACCAGTAATATTGTATCTTAAAAATACAAGACTGTTTGTGAGGCATTGCTGTGCACAATTGGCTGCCCCATTTCGACCACCAAATACAATCAATTCATTTTGCAGGATATTCTGTAAAGCCTTGACACATCTAGAAGATGTGACAAGGCTGTATATCAAATGCAGGGATTATTATTGTTATGATAAAATTGGACCCATAAATGTCTTTATTCATCCACCCGTTTAGCACTTCTCCATTGAGGATGCAATTATTATAATAATAATGCAAATGATAATCCTTGTACTGTATTTGATATAGCGCTTTACACATCTTCTTGATGCCTCAAAGTGCTTCACAGAATTTACCATAATGTGAATTGACTGTATATTTGTGAGTGAAATGCAGCAGCCAATTGCACACGGCAGTGTTCCACAAACAGTCGTAGATTGAAATGAACAATTTATTATTGTATTTTTGAGGGATTATTATCAGATGGGTGGAGTAAGGAAATTTGACCAAGGTTTCACTCTGCCTGGAATCGAACCTAGGTCTCTTACTTGTAAGGTGAGTGCTCTAACCACTGAGCTACAGGATTCCATTATACTTGCATCCCAAATATATTAACCCACAATTTTAAACTGAATCGCTCATCGTTTAGTCTGCACTTTGGTAAATGGGATAGATTGTAGATTCCCAAATCCCATAGTATCTAATCCAATCACTATTGATGTGCATAATTGCAACAGATGAATATCCCTCAAAAAATAATAACATTGGTCATTTTGATTCATGACTGTTTGTGGGACACTGTTGTGCATAATTGGCTGCCGCATTTCGCCCACAATTACACAGTCAATTCACTTTACAGTATATTCTATGAAGTGCTTTGAGACACCGAGAAGGAATTATATCAAATGCAAGGATTATTATTATTAAAAGACAGACTTTTAATTACAATTCATATTACCTTTGTACAGCTCCCAAAATGCATTCCCCAAAAATTCTTACCAAGATACTAGGATTTTTTATATTGATTCTCACCAGACAGATATTTCACCCTACTGATTAGCTTTGATGTTTGTTTTCTTATAAAGAGCTGGTGAAAATAGATGTGTTGAACCTGATTCTGAGGTATGAGGTGTATCTTTTTAAACAGGTTTCCTATGAATGCTACAATCCCAGCAATGGTCTTTTATGCTTTACACTCTGCATCAAAGGGCCATTCATGTAGCATGCCAACACAGTGCACCTGACAAAAGGAGAAGCTGTTTGTTTTCTGAAACAGACCTGTCACTTGAGATTTCATTCTTATAAATACTAATAACATCATTTCACCTGCAATTTTGTACCGTAATGTGTCTATTCCCAATGAAGTAAGAAAGACACACTGTTGTTTTGTACCAGTGAAGAATCTGTCCTAAAAGCAATGGATTCTCACAGCACAATTAATAATAATATGGCCTGCAGGGTATTTACCATTGATTTTTTGAACAGCTTCGTATAAGAGCAGGCAGTTTTGTAGCAACACACCTAGAATGCTGTTTGAATTGCAGCTCAATTGCAGTATGAATACAATTCATAACTCAGTCCAACTCAATGCTTTTTACAGACACAGCCTAGTTCATTCTTTTCACATATAATGGGAATGGTGATGTGATCCATGACAGTAATCTCTTGATAGTAACAGTTTGCAGGTCATATGGGCAACATATATTATGACAAAAGCTTTCTGCTGTTACATCAAATGATAAAGGGATCACTACAATATATTTTTGGTGTTTATCACTAAATATTTGAACTAATCACAAGTCTTCCATCCTAGAACGTTAAGCTTCCATAAAATTACAAGATCACAAACTCAGAATATGATACAAAATTTCAAGAGAATTTGGGATAAAGAAAAACCTTCAAGCCATTTGATACCATCCTTCTAGAATTCCTATACCCTCACCATTGTCTTTTGTACCCCAAAACCGTTATCTTCTTTCTGCTGGCTCAGGTCATCTCAGGGTGTTGTACTGAGTTTACCTTCTCAATCCCATTTTATATGCCTCCTTTCATAAGAACATAAGACCATAAGAAATAGGAGCAGGTGTAGGCCATTCAACCCATCGAGCCTGCCCCGCCATTCAATCATGGCTGATATTCTACTCTAACTCCAGCTACCTGCCTTATCCCCATACCCCTTAATCCCTTCATAAATGAGAAATCTGTCTAACAGTCTTGAATATGTTCACGGACTGAGCATCAACAGCCCTTTGGGGTAAAGAATTCCATACATTCACCACCCTCTGAGTGAAGAAGTTTGTTTCTCAACTCAGTGTGAAAGGGCTGACTCCTAACTTTACGACTGTGACCCCTGGTTTTAGATTCTCCAACCAGGGGAAACAATCTCCCACTATCTACTTTGTGTTGTCCCTTAATAACCTTATAGGTTTCTATAAGATCCCCTCTAATTCCTCCATATTCCAGAGAATATAGGCCCAAATTAATCAATCGATCATCATAACTTATCCCCCTCATTCCAGGTACGTACTAACCTAGTAAACGTACGCTGCATTCCCCCAAGGCAAGTACATCCTATCTTAAATAAGAAGACCAAAACTGCACACAGTATTCCAGGTGTGGTCTCACCAGGGCCTATACAGCTGCAGCAAGACTTCCCTCCTCTTACACTCTAACCTTTTCATAATGAAAGCTAACATATCGTTAGCCTTACTAATTGCCTGCTGTACCTGCATACTAACTTTCAAGAATGAAGAGCCCCAGCTTGTCCAATTATTACTGATAGCTCATTTCTCTAACACTGGGTAGCATCTTCAACGTTCTACTCTGCCTCTTATGCCTGGGCAGCCTTCTTTATGTCTTGGGGACCATACCTGCAAACAGTACTCTAGATAGAAGGGCCAGACCACAGAATTGTACAGGTTGAGTATAATGTTTGGAATCTGAACTCAACCGATTTTGCAATATAGCCCAGCAACCTGTTTGCTGCCTCTCACTATTTACACACAGTGAGCAATGAGTCAATTAACACGCTAGATCCCTTTGAGATGTCCCCTTCTAGGGGGACGATAGACTACAACTTTCCTTAATTTACTTACTACAGTATACGTGATACCATCCATTTAGCACTATTAAACTTTAGTTGCCAGTTGTCAGATCATGAGTGTGCCCTACCAAGCTCTCTGTGTAGGGTGTTTGCTGCCTCATCTGATTCCACATTTACCCCATATTTGATGCCATTTGCAAATGTATTTACCTTGCACGAGATCTGCATTGCCTGGCCATTAATAAACACAAAGAACAAAAGGACTCCCGGTAGGTACCTTTGAGGCATACCTCTTGATACCTCGTGCATTTTTAGCTAGCTCCCCAAACAGCAACTCTATTTCTTTTGCCTTCAGTCAATTTTGAATCAATGTCAATGTCTACATTGACAATCAATTTGGGGTTTTGCTTCCTCAAAATATCTGTGAAGTTGGTCAGACAAGATCTATTGCTTCTGAATCCATGCCGGCATTATATTATTCATTATGTTCTTATTATACAGATAATATTTTATGTCTGATGATCTGGAAAATTGGTTTTCCAATTATTGAGATCAGACTAATGGGTTCTGTAAGTGGAATAGTTTGGTCACTTTTCTTGAATATAAAATCTACATTTGCTTGTGTCCACTCTGCTGGAAATTGACTAAAGGTGATTGACCTTTAGTCAACATATCGTTAGCCTTACTAATTGCCTGCTGTCAATGTCAATGTCAATGCTTCGCAAACAGTTTTGTGTTCTTTTTATTTTAGAGGGTAACTTTTAGGCTAAAATAAACACACTTAGTAAGGTTAAAATGCATAAACTGTTGATATGATCAATTACCTAAGCTGATATCAATTATTAGCTAGACCGCAGTTAGAAGATATGTCCAGTATTGGTCACTCAGCTGAAGGAAAGATGTTAAGGCAGTGGAACGGATGTGGAGGAGATTTATTTGGATGATCCCGGCCATTGAGCAGAGTCTGGAGGAACTAACATTTTATTCTGCTGGAGCAAAGATGATTGAGTGGTGCCTTGGTAATGATCTTTAAAAAAAAGTTTTTTAAAAAATATATATTTTCGTCCGCCAGTATCTGCGGAAAGCCACCACCATGCTTAAGAGTATTCAAACCAAGATGAGAATTCCATACATCCGAACTACACATGGAAATATCAGAAATAGACTGTTGGAATGGAATGTACACTGTTTCTCTCCCCGGAAGGGACACATTCTGCTTAGCTAATTCCGGAAAGTATTAGGTGCAGGTTGGCAAGAGCCAAGGGTTTGGAAACCTCATAGTGTGAGTTGGGGCAACTGCTGGAGTCCAACCAGCTAAATCCGCACAGCTTGCTATCGATATTGCTGTCTGGCAAGATTTCCTGCTGCTTTTCCAGATAGGACTACACTACCCTTTAGAGCTTTGGATTCCATGGTTAACAGAAGCTGTGTGGGAGTGACTGGTCTGCCCTTCAAGGTCCTGCCAATAAGCCAGGCTGGCTGTGCTTCCACCAGCAGTGCCCTGGAATACTGCAAACCCACAAGGTTCAGGAACCGGACTCTCAAGGCTGCCACAGAGGCTTCACTCGATTCCAACTCTGACATTCCATTGCCAAGCATGTTACTTTAGAAACATACAAACAGGAGTAGGCCATTCAGCCCCTCGAGCCTGTTCCGCCATTCTATAAGATTATGGCTGATTTATACCTCAAGTCCCGCTCTTGCCCCGTATCCCTTCATATCCTGCCTATAGAATATCAATTAAAGATGGTTTGTAACTGAACAAATGGGGAGGTTAGGAAAAGTTTTATTCACAGAGCAGTTAGGATATTGAATGCCCTGCCAGGGGGCTATTGTTGAGGCAGAATCCATATTAACCTTGAAGAAGGAACTGGGCAAATACCTCAAAAATAATCAGCTACAATGGGAATGGCATTGAAAGGATTGGTTTTGAATGAGTCAGAACAGATATGATGGCCCAAATGGCCTTTTTCTATGCTGTAATGTCTGTGGTGCTAAGCATAATTTACCCTTAGTTGTGACTACTGTATTTTTTAGACATATTGCACAGTTTGCATTTTGTGAGCAATCCTGATGTATGAAACACATTATGTAATATTGTCCTTCTGCTTTCTGATAGCTGCTGGATTACTGGATCTAGCTTGACGAACATGGTCACAAAAAAGACACCGTAACCCCACTTACCCTATGAATGAGATTCCTCATGTGCTGTGTATGGATACCATGCAATTTGCTGAAAGTGAAGAATTGGCATTAGAAAATTATGTATTAGCAATGATATAAATTATTGCTCTAAATATAAGCAATTGAATAAATTTACAAAATGAAATATGCTTTTACATTTATGCAAACACAAATCACACAAATACCCTGCTACTCAGCTAACCTGGCAGTGAAGCAGTAGATTCAATTGAATTTTTAAATTCAAAACATCCAAACATTTAAGTGGATTTCTGGTTCCAATAGGATTGGACATGAGAATAGAAGCCTCAAATGATTTGGACCGGAGTTTAAAAATCCTTTTTTTTTCTCTAATACACAGCAAGGTAACCTCATTCAAATGCTCTGATACTGATTTCAATCGCACAAATCACAAGCCAGTAAAAGATTCCAATTGTTTATGTAAACAAAATCCAAATAAACATCCAATGTTATTTTTGGTGGAATATGTGGACCTAAAGTCTCGTGTTTGATTTAATATTTTAAAAGCAGCAATTGTATTATTAGCCATGATGTTAAAAATGCTTAATTCAAATGGACAATCAAGAATATATCCCAGAGGAGAGTGTCATTTGTACCCATTGTATTTATTATACAGCTGGTGAAGTCAATAGAGTTGATTCCACCTCCTCCTTTGTTATTAATATAGTTGGATACCTTGTTCACACTGTATTTTAGGTAGTGAATCACTGCAAACTCGAGTGCAGCAATTCATGACCAAACATGCAGAATAAACTCAGAAATATATATCAGCCTGGCTCAGTTGGTAGAACTCTCACCTCTGTTTCAGAAGGTTGTGGGTTCAAGCCCCACAACAGGTCCATTGGCTCCTATTTTAAGATGTCATTCCAAAACTGTCCTGGGTGTGTGCATTGTTGGAGATGTCATCCTATGGATGAGACAATAAACCAAGATCCCACCTGCTTGTTACAGATCCCATGGCACTATTCAAAAAGAGCATAGTATCCCATAGTATCCTGGCCAACAATATCCCAAATAAATAGTTATTTGCTCAATGGCTGTTTGTGCGACATTGCTATATGCAAATTGGCTGCAGTGTTTGCCTACAAAATACAATTACTCCTTTTTACATTGAAGTGCTTTTTGAAGTGTTTCAACAAAGTGATAAGTATCTACATCAAATGTTAAGGATTATCATTATTAGAATGGAAAAGGAATGTACTTTCATCTAGGCATGCTCTGGAAACCAGCTGCATTTGCTACTGTTTTGCACTTATGGCTGAAGTGAAATCACACATCAAAGGCAGGGTGAGCACCTCAGTTTAATTTTCATCTGAATTCACTTGATTTATTTTTTTAATCATATAATGACCAGATGAAAAATAATATTGAGGCAAAAATGGCTGAAAGCTTTTGTAGAATTAGTTCACAATTTTAACTAAGATTAATACGTTCTCTTAAGATTTGTGACTGAACACTTTGCTCAATTTGCCCCTTAGTGCAGTAATAAATACATTATCCACATGGTGCCAGCTCATACACTTCCATTTATTATGTAGGAAGGTGTTACAGTAAAAACATATTTTAAAAATTTAACCATTGATAGTACCCATGCTTTCTACTGAAATATTCTTAGTATGTTCCAAAAACTCATCACAAATAAAACGTGACTGTACCCCAATCCACACTCCACAATACTTAAATTTGGCTCCTACCAACCTACACCTGACATTCTCTGGTATGAGTTAACCAGGATGTACAACTTCTGGGAGTGATTATGCATTTCATTCTAGACATTTGCATATTTAAGTATAGTTTAGTTAAAGCACACTGGTGGGTCCCCATTAATCAGACTGACGTGCCAATAGAGACGTTTTCTACTTATTATGTAGAAAATTGTTACTAAGCAAATATTTATTTTTAAAGAATACATTTTACCTGCTGTGCTTATTACAGAAGATTCTTATAAAATATTTATCCTTATTCCATTATAACAGATTGATGGCCTCAAGTCAGGAGTGTGGTCTGTCATCAGTCTAACCTGAAATTAGGCCATGTAGCACTCAAGAGATCTTGCAGTTCTTTGTGACACTGATACTTAACAACCAACAAACTATTTAATGTCATCTATTAAGTTATAAGGTGCAAAATGGGATTGCGAAAGTGATTCCAGAACAATACTGCAAGATATGCCAACATAGCGGTACAGGAATATACATGTCCAAGGCTGTGGACAGCAATTGCAAAATAGAAACACAGAAGTATGTACATACATAGTTATAGACAGTATTTAACAATCAGAATGTTATCACAAAGTGCAATAAAGGATGGAATGCATGACCCATTTAAGAATGGACAGAATGAACAGTGATCTTCATCTACAACTCTCATTTCCCTTTTTACCATTTCCCACCACCTATCTTCAATCTGTTATTTTCTCCTGTGCATCCTTGGAACGTGTACAATTGTCCATGTGAAGGGGCACTGAATGTTATTTGCTCAGCTAAAAGATGCAGAAATATGGTTTGACTTGTCTGTGCTCAACATCTTGATTGTCAGTGTGGCTGAGATTATGAACCTGCTGCATAGAGAACCATGGGGGAAGAACCACTATTCTTCCAAACTCTTGTGCAAGAATAATAATCCTTACAGTTGACATAATACAATGAAACATGTGAAACATCTCAAAGGGTTTCACAGATAATTGCTGTGTATTTCATTCTATCAGTATGCAGCAAAATTCACAAGCATTGGGTTGTTCGCACAAATTGGGAATATGGGTTGGGTTGAGACAGTGATGAGACAGATTAGTTTTACCCGACTGATGATATGTTGTTACAATAGTAATGCTTAAAATTTAAATAAATATTTATTTTATTTAGCAGATTCTTAGCCAGAACCCAGAGAGAAACTATCATGAAAATCCCGTGCATTTTTCGCGTCGGGAGGAGAAAAGCACTTTTCTTTAACATCCACCTTATCAAGCAGACAGGACATTGGTTAAATATCACATCTGAAAGAAGGCACCACCCTAGACTATTAACAAAAATTCTGACAGGGAATTGAACCCACAGTTCAATTGACACAGAAGTCAGAGCTACCACTGATTCAATACATGTTCAGGTGGAAGCTAAAGATCCCATGCTACTATTGAGAAAGAGAAAGTGGTTTATCCCAATATCCTGGCTAACAATCCTCCGATAAAATTAATCACTCATTCCATGGTTGTTAGGGGGACACTGAATACGGTGTTTACCTTCAAAATACACAGTCACACCACTTTACAATATTTCCTGTGAAGTACTTTGAGACATCTCAATGATGTAATAAGATACAGTACTACAGTATATCCAATGCAAGCATTATTATAATTATCATTAGTTTTTGTCATTGTTGATGACTGAATCAAATGCAAACAGTGAATATACCTAGTGGTCATTCTTGATATGCAAGCCTAGAATGTGACAACTACAGTGTGGAATACATTAGAGCCAAGCCTGATCCTATCCTCACCTGAAATCTACTCATAATTTACAATGCACTGCTATACTAATCAGTTAGTCCTCATGTCTCGGACAGGATTGATTTCAAGATCTTCACTCTTGTTTTCAAATCCCTCCACTCCTTTGCACCCCTCCTACCTCTCTGACCTCTTTTCTCCTCACAACAGCACCCGTTGCTTTCGTTCTACTGGGTCTGGCCTCCTCCTTGTCCCCTGAATCCTCCGTGCCACCATCAGCGGCCGTGCCTTCAGCCACTACTCCCCGAGGCTCTACCGATCCCTTCCTTACTCCCTTCACCTCGCACCCTCTCTTCCTATTTTCAGGTCTTGGCTGAAGACCTTTCTTTTTGACCATGCTTTTGGTCACCTTTCTCTCCCTCCCACTGGCTGGGCCCTGGGATCCGTTATCGGGAAGCGCCCTGAGATGCCATCTGGCGTGGAGGGCTCTGTTATAAATCCAAGTTATTGTTGTTCTTGCTATGTTTTCCTTCTCTAAGCCAGGATTACTAATTGTACATCCCACACTGTTGTTTGACTTACTGACATTTTGACTAAACTGAAATCCCAATATAAATTCAGCTTCCACAGATTTAACAAAGGAGAATAACAAACTCTCATCGACCACAATTTGGAAATTTACCAAACTGCAGACAATTCTCCCTTTGGAGTTCTTACTACACTTTTACTTACTGTAAAATGCCAATTTGCAGCCTCTCATTTGTTCTAAATGTAATAGCAACTTGCATTTGTATACAACAACAACAACGGCAAAATTACATTTGTGTAGCTCTTTTCACGTCGGGAGGACGTTCCAATAGCCTTGGGACGTTCTCCCGATGTGAAAGGCACTCTATAAATGTGATTTTGTTGTTGTTGTTGTTCACGTAGATGAACATCTGAAAAAGCTGTTGGAAGACTGGCAGACAATACTATTAAACTGATCACATGGAGTCCTGTAGCTCAGTAGTTAAGACTATTCACCTCGCAAACGAGAGACATTGGTTTGAATCCCACAAAGCGAAATGTTGGGCAAGTACTCCACATGCCTCTATTTACCTAGCAGTAAGTAGGAACCCATTTTTAGTCAATTGACGGATTGTTTTTCCGGGGGTAATAATTCATTAAAAAATATATAATAATTGTTCACTGTTGTGCACAATTGGCTGCCAACGCACCATATGATAATTAACAACAACAACATTACATTTGTATAGCACCTTTCATGTTGGGAGTACGTTCCAAGGTGCTGAACAATCAGTGGGGGTCTGGGGGATGGAGGGCCGGGAGAGGGGGAAGGATGGTGACCGATGGCACGGTCAAAGACTACGGATTTGAGACCGGTCATGAAACAGGAAAGAGAGTGGGCAAGCTGGAGGGTCTCTGGGCTGGAGTTCCAGAGGGTGGGGCAGACTGTCATGTTATGAAAATGACATAAATTTACCCCCCAGTAACTTTTGCAATAGGAAGTGGCAACATTGCAGCTTTTTTGAGTTAAACTTAAAAAAAAGTTTTAACTCTTACAGCTTATTGATCTCCGTGCTGCACCCAAAGGAACAACCGGACAAGCCTCCTGCTCCTGTCATGTTCTGAAACCAGCTACTGGAGAAGAGAATGCAGAAGGCAACCCATACCTGATTGTATCTGTGAATGTGCCTCCCTTTCTCTGAGTAAGCAGCTGGCCTCTGTTTATCAGCTAGTACTTGGCCTCCTCACACCAGTGTATGACAGTTTTCACACTGGGAAGCCAAACTGATCGATGCAGCTTAACAAAAACAACAACAAAATTACACTTTAAAAAAAGTGATGGACCTGTCTCAAGCTACAGGCCCATCTCCAACCTCCCCTTCCTCTCCAAGGTTCTCAAGCTTCCCAGCTCCGCTCCTTCCTCTCAAACCACTCACTCCTCAAACCCTTCCAATTGGGTTTCTGCGCTTCCCACAGCACGGAAACAGCTCTGGTGAAGGTCACAAACGACATCCTGACCATCTGTGACCAGGGCTCCCTCTGCCTCCTCAACCTATCTGCTGCCTTCGATACTGTAGACCACACAGTCCTCCTCCACCGCCTCTCCTCCATCCTCAACCTTCAAGGCTCTGTCCTTGACTGGTTTCAGTCATATCTCTCCCACCGCCTTCACTTTATCTCTTCCAACAGCTTTTCCTCCAGCCCCCGCACAGTCACATGTGGCATTCCCCAGGGTTCTGTCCTTGGCCTCCTGCTCGTCACCCTCTATATGCTCCCCCTGGGGACATCATCTGCAGACATGGGGTAAATTTCCACATGTATGCGGATGACACCCAACTCTACCTTTCCGCGTCCACCCTTGACTCCAGGACTACTGGCGTCCTGACTGCATGTCTGTCCGACATTGAGTCCTGGACGAGGGCCAACTTCCTCCAACTCAACATCAACAAGACATCCTTCCTTCCTCATATCCGCTCCATGACCGGTACAGCCTTCCACCACCTCTGCAATATTGCCAGACTCTGCCACTACCTCACCCCCCATGCCGATGAAACACTTATACACGCCTTCATCACATCTAGGCTCGACTACGGGAACTCTATCCTCGTCGGCCTTCCCAGCTCCTCCCTTCGCAAGCTGCAGAACATTCAGAACTCTGCAGCTCATGTACTCTCCCCCACCAGGCTCTGTGACTACATCACTCCCACCTTCGCCCATCTCCACTGGCTCCCCATCCTCCAGAGGATCAAATTCAAGATCCTCGTCCTCACCTTCAAGGCCATTCACGGACTTGCCCCCACCTATCTCTCTGACCTGCTGTCTCCCTATCAGCCTGCCCATTCCCTCCACTCAGCAGGCTCTGGCCTGCTCCGCATCCACCGCCCTAACCGCCCCACCATTGGTGGCCAGGCTTTTAGCCTCTCAACCCCACACTGTGGAACTCCATCCTGCAATCCCTTCGCCTTGAGACAGGCCTTGTCTCAAGACCTTCCTCTTCGACCGCACCTTTGGCTCCCCTCCTAATTCTTTCCCCTCTCTTACTCTCCTTCTCCCTTCCCCACCCCTCCCGCCTGCTCAGGTCCTGACCTGATTGTTCAGCACCTTGGGACAACCTCCCGATGTGATATAAATGTAATTTTGTTGTTGTTGTTTATTGCGCCTTTCAGGTCAGGAGGACGTCCCAAGATGCTGGACAGTCATTGTTTCAGACCCAAGATGAGGACAGGGAGAGTGGAGGGAATAGTCGAAGAGGAGGGTCTTGAAGCGGGATTTGAAGGAGGCCAGGGAAGGGCGAGGTGGAGGGACTGCAGGATGGGGTTCCAGAGATTGGGGACAGAGTGGCTAAAGGCTCACCCACCAATGGTGGGGCGGGTGGGCAAGGTGGGTTGGGTGACATGGAGCAGACCAGAGTCTGCTGAACGGCGTGTGGGGGGCAGCTTAATAGGGGGTTACGAGGGTGGGGCGAGGCCTTGGAAGGCTCGAGTGTTAGTGACTACAACTTTATCTGCGCTGTTCTATTTCTGAAGATTAAATGGCAAGATAGTAAAGCCTGGATCTGCACACCAAGAACAGCTCTAAAACAATTATTCTACCTAATTCCACGTGGATTTACTGATTTACTTATAATTCAGAAGATAATTAAACCATGGTGTGCTCATCATTAGCAATGTTACTGGTTAATGTAGCAATGTGATATAATCTTTATGGCCTCGAATTGCACTGAATCTCAGACTGTTAATAACATTCTATTTAAGAATTATAACCATACAGAATTATAAAAAAATTGTTACATACTCTTAATATGATAGCCATTTCAGAGCTTAGGAGGGGTTTACATTAACTTGCTGTACTTGTTACCCCTATAACAATTCTCCACATTGAGTTAGTGTCCAGAGTTCAAGCAACTCACAGACATGATAAATTTACTATTCTATTGCAATACTACATTTTGTAGACCTTAACAACAATAAATCAAGTAGATCTGCAAAGGAGCAGTAAAAGAGAAAGCTTTTTGGAAGAACCTTATGGGACGGTGAAAATGTGAAACTCACAGCTGGAAGCTCTGATTGAAGCATCAAAATATTGAAGAGGAAACTGGAAGCATATGTGAAGGGAATAAAGTGGATTAGGAAGAATGGAGGCTCATGTAGAGTACAACCATAAGCACAGACTAGTTAGTCCGAATGACATGTTTCCATTCTGAATCAATGTTTGTAGCTCTCAGTAATTAGGAACCTATGTGCAAGTTAGGGTAAAAAATACAATGTTTCCTCACCGATTCGATAACTATTGCGCATGCTATTAAATGTGCTGTGAAACATTGCATTTTTCTATCTATCCCTAAAGAAAAGTCCAAGGGTCTATAGCTCCTGCACGTGACCAAGAATCCCTGTCGCTGAAAACGCTTAACTTGAACTGGCAGACCAATAACCTGCAAATACAACAACAACTTGCATTTACATAGCGCCCTTCACACAGGATAATGTCCTAGAGCACTTTACAGTGTCAGAGACTAATTACAAACCAGAGGGAAAGGGACGGGGGATGTGACCATAAACACAATCAAGAGGGAAAGTTTTAGGCAGCATTTGAAGGTAGGGAGTGAGGGGGCAAGGTGGAAGGATTTGAGGGATGTGAATTGCAGTTTTAAAAGCCAAATGTTTAATTGATTCAGTTACTTTCAAACAATTGAATTTTATATGAATAACAGAAGACAAATACTGTTAACCAAAGGTAATCCAATGAATAAATGTAATTATTGACCTGTGAACTCCTAACCCCCGACCGCTTCTTCTGCTTTATGTCCCCTGCCTTGCTTGTCCCACCATTTGCAGGCTGGCCTTCACCTTCTCTGCCCCCATAACTCCATCCCACATTTCCTCCACCTCGCCCCTCCCGTGCCTCTATCAAGACCCGTCTCAAGTCCCTCAAGTCACCCTCCTACCCCAACTTCTCTGCCCTCCCGATAACAACCACCAGCTTGGGTGTGGTTCTCTCACTGTCCAAAGCCTCAGGGCATCTTCCCGACGTGAGTGGCGCTATACAAATGTAATTTGTTGTTGTTGCTGTTGTTGGCGAGAGGTGTCAACCTGAATTGAAAACTTACTGACAAGTTGCCTGCAAGCATAGCGTGTGTTTGATTCAGACTCATTAAGTACTGCTAAGTTACTCCATGTCCAATACTTTGGGATGGAATACCACTGTCAAAGTTGTAATTTTATGGAACCTTCATCCACATTGTTGATTTATATCTATCTGGGGGAATTGGTGGACATGAACTTTTGCTTGAACATTGTCCTTTTGGACCATGCTGTGAAGTAGCGAAGGTCACTCAGATCCTTCTCATCTCATGTGAACAAGAGCAAAGTTCTGGGACTTGGTTGCAGCAAATCTCACCATGAAATGCTTGAGAAAATTGCCACATTCTACTATTCACAGCTTTGAAACACATGCCTACCCATTGAGCCTACCACTTAGAAGTGTGAATTCAATTTCAAGATCCTCACCCTTGTTTTCAAATCCCTCCAATCCACTGAACCCCCCTACCTCTCCAACCTCCTTTCTCTTCAAACCAGCACCCGTTGCCTTCGCTCCACCAGGTCTGACCTCTTCCTTGTCCCCTGAATCCATCGGTGGCTGTGCCTTCAGCCACTACAGCCCGAAACTCTGGAACTCCCTTCCTCACTCCCTTCACCTCTCCCCATCTCTTCCCAGTTTCAGGTCTCAGCTAAAGACCTTTCTCTTCGACCACGCCTTTGGTCACCTTTCTCCCCCTGACCCGGGATCCATTATTGTGAAGCGCTCTGAGACACCATCTGGCGTGGAGGGCGCTATATAAATCGAAGTTGTTGTTGTTGAATGGAGCTTCAGAAGCAGCTGCTTGCAAATTAAGTCAGATACCAAGCCCTGGATATTTGATTGTATGTTCACAAACCTAGATCACAGGCAATGCTTTCCAGTAGCTTTATGTATTATCCCAAGCTTCAGAGTTTTCTCATTAGCAGTGCTCTGTACTGTAGAAGAACCTATACAGAACAGCTTGTGCTGTGTCAGCCACCCTGGTGCTCTGAGGTGCAAGGCCAACTCTGACTATCAGGTTTACTCAGTACAAACTGCTTAATTCAGATCCTCATGTGAGAGCTTGGCAATGAATGAATTTTGAAGCAAGTCACAAATAAGAAAATAATAAATAATTGTGTGACCACATTTTTATACTTAGATAGAAAGGTACAAACTCAACAACAACTTGCATTTATATAGCATCCCACACTCAGGGTTGCATCCCAGAGTGCTTGACAGTGACAGGGCACGTCTCCGAGTCGGGGGGTGGAGGGAGCTGATCAAAGTAATATCTTCAAGTGTGACTGGAAGAAGAGAAAGGAAGGAGCAAAGTGGAGGAACAGAGGAAGAGTGTTCCAGAGTTTCCGGGAATATTGGCTGAGATAGTGGCCAACAATGTTAGAATAGAGGACATGAGGGACACGCAGAAGGTCGGAGACAGTCACTGTAATAGGAAATTCAAAACAAAAGAAAATTCGACTGAAAAAAAGCACACCGAATGCATCACACAGAGACTGTTTCTTCCATAGCAGATACATTAACAACTCACTGCAAAAGTCAGGAGGCTGAGAGTTGATAAAAGACAACATAAAGAACAGAAAATTAAAATCAATAATGCTCAGATTACAAAATTCTATCATCCCTTTCCCATTACACAATCGAACTACAGTTTCAGATTTAATATGGATTCCAACTCACCAACAGAATGCAGCACAATACAATGCACAGCACTGCCTCACACCAACTCAAACATACAGCGTGATTGTTAGTGGTGCTGAGTGTATTCATTAAGAAAGAATAGTAACATGAATTCCTAACCAGGTGTGGCATCAATATGGGTCACATTTAATGCTTCACATTTGAGTTAACCTCTACCTGTAAAAACATTGTGAGTATCTACAGGTAGTGTAAAAAGAAACCTGCTGCCTGTGAACATATTGATAAAAATAATAATAACTTATTTTTAATATAGTGCCTTTCACTTCAGGTGGATGCCTCAAAGCGTTTCACAGGATTTTACTGTAAAATGTAATGAATAAGGTTAGTGCTGTGGAGTCAGGGGAAAAGTAGCAGAATGGATAACATGCTGTTTTCAAGGCAGAAAACAGAGAGTAGCAATACAGGGTAGCAACTTATATTTGCACAGCCTGGGAAGTAGTTAACCATAAGCATCGGTATTGGAACCAATGTTGTTCACAATTTATATTAACTATTGAACTCGGGGATTGAAGGTACAATTTAAAAATTTGAGGATACTAATAATAATAATCCCTGCATTTGATACAGCACTTTTCACGTCTTATAGACGTCTCAAAGCGCTTCACAGTAGTTAATACTGAGCAGTACTGCAACAAGTTACAAGATATTAATAAACTTGCTGAATGGGCACAAAGCAAAGGGGTACAGATACACAAATCGCTTAAAGTAGCGATGCAATTTAATAAGGCCATATAAAAAGCAAACCAGGCGCTTGGGTTCATTTCTAGAGGAATAGAAATGAAAAGCAGGGAAGTTATGGTAAACTTATATCAAACCTTGGTTAGACTAGACTTGGAATACTGTGGGAATGTGGAACTTGCTACCACAAGACTAGTTGAGGCGAATAGTGTAGATGCATTTAAGGGGAAGTTAGGTAAGTACATGAGGGAGAAAGGAATATAAGGTTATGCAGATAGGCTTAGGTGTGGAAAGGCAGGAGGAGGCTCATGTGGAGCATAAACACTGGCATAGATCCGATGAGCCGAATGGCCTGTTTCTGTGCTGTATATTCTATGTATGGACTGTATATTTCGCAGACACAATAATCAATTTGAACACAGCAATGTTTCATAGATAAGGCCATGAATGGCCTTTGTATGTGCAGAAATTTCTCTGGTTTCTATTAAGTGCTTTTTGGGACAGGTTGAATACCTTGAAGTACTTCACAACAATGATGGAGGCCAACCCATTGCAAAAGAAGGAAGAGAGGAGAGTTTAAGCATACTGGCTAAACCTACTGTCAATGGCATAAGTTTTCAAGAGGATTTTGAAGAATTTTGGAAGAGAATTCCAAAAGTGGGACATAGCAGTTAAGGACTTGGACATGAAAAGGCAGAATAAGTGAAGAACAACCAGGAGGCCAGAGTGGGACGTGATGAGTATACTGGTAGGACAACAAGCTGGCAGGGAACGTAAGGGTTGGGTGGAGCATGACTCTGATGTGGTTTGAAGGTCAAGACAAGGATATTGAAGTTAAATCCAAATTTAAAGCAATGAAAAATGACAAGCCCAGGGTTGAAGAAACATACAGTTAGGATTGGAGGTGAAGGAGACATCCCGAGATTCACTGCCTAACCGGCAGGTCAGGGATATAGGTAAGCTTTGCAACAATTGTTCAAGGTCTTTCATGATGATGATCATTAGGTATGCATAGCAAATGTTAAGTTTATTATTACAACAACAACTTTGATTTATATAGCGCCCTCCACGCTGGAGGGCGCTTCACAATGACGGATCCCAGTACCGAGCCAGGGGCAGGGGTAGAAAGGTGACCAAAGACGCGGTCGAAGAGAAAGGTCTTTAGCTGGGTCCTAAAACTGGGAAGAGAGGGGGCGAGGCAAAGAGACTGAGGATTTCATCCTCATTAAACATATTCATACTTTTTGTTTCAACCACAGCTTCCAGCAACAAATTCTAGCAAGTTGGGGTGAAACTTCGGTTGCTACTATCTGCAGCAATTTGGACAGTTTTCCCATTGTAAGTGCATACCATCAAAATTGCTGCATTTAGCAGCAGGGGAATGTCTAGCCCAGTTTGTATATCATATCAGTAATGGTTTATGTTAAAATACATCCTGAGGCAAGAGTATGCTTTATGTTCTAATCCATCAACACAGTTTGGTGTTGCTACAATATATACCTTGACAGAAGACTAGATTTACCTCCAGGCAGAAAGCTCTGTTGCAGTACTGTGAACCTTCATTCACCGGAGGATAAATTTTGCAGCTTATTTCTGGTGTATTTTCCATTTTTATACTGTCCTGTAAGAATAACACTGTAATGTTAAACCAATGATTGGCAAACAAATTACAAAATCTTGTTCAGCATCAGCTTGCTCAAAGTTATTTTTTTTCGATTCACCCCTAATGAAAATGGATCTATTCAGCTCAAATTGTGCTGTGGCATGCACATCAAATTTAAAAGGTGAATTGGAAAAATAATACCATGAAACCAAGAGTTGTGGAATTGTTACACAGTTATTAATTTTTCCATTTCATCAAAAGCAATAATGAAATAGAATCCACAAATTAATAGTGACACAACATGGAAACAGTTGGTCCATTCGGCCATGCCCCTGACCAGGACTGCCTTCTTTCACCTTTGTCACATTGCCCACATCTGAACGTACCTTACCCCAAAAGCAGCCAAAACCCTTGTGCATGCATTTGTCATCTCCCACTTTGATTACTGAAATGCACTCCTTGTCGATCTTGCCAGCTTCTCTATTCAAAAGATCCAGTTCATTCAGAACTCTGTGACCTGCATACTGACCCATACCAAATTCCGTACCCACAGCTCATCAGTTCTGGCCAGGCTCCACTGGCTCCCATCAGGAAACAGATGTACTTCAAGATCCTCACACTCGTGTTCAAATCCCTTCACTCTCCCTATCTCTCTGACCTCCTCATTCCCCATTCCACTGCCCAGCGCCTCTGCTCGATTGGAACTCACCTCTTGCTAGTCCCTTGCACCCTCGTCCCCAGTATTGGAGGTCGCATTTTCAGTCACTACACCCGAAACCTTGGAATATTCTCTCTCAATCGATCCTCCTTGCTCCTTCTCTCCCCTTTTTCAAGTCGCACCTGAAAGCTTTCCTTTTTAAACATGCTTAAAACCATTCCCCCACCCTTGTTTTGCAGTCAGGCCCTGCCACTGTTAAGCGCTCTGAGACGCTTCCCTGTGCAAGTCCAACTTGTTGCTGTTAAGTTTCCACACTGCTGTAATGATACAAGGTTATCTACTGTGCATAAATTACCTTATTACAATACTTGAGATATTCAATTCTTGACATAGGACAGGTATTCTGATCAACTGGCCCCTGATTTAACATGTAACTGAAAGCATCATTGTGGGATTTGGGGTACCAAGTAACAGGATTAAAACTCACTCTCCATGATCTGAGTAATGTTTTTCCTCTGATGTCAGTATACTCTATTAGTAAAATATTCAGTACAAATATATAAGTATAAACGACAAAGACAGAGATTCTGACAGCAACAGATGTTACATAAATGATTGCAATGACACTGAATAATGACAGCACAAAATTAATAAGCACCTGTCAGAGATTCAACAACAACTTTGATTTATATAGCGCCCTCCACACTGGACGGCGTCTCAGAGAGCTTCACAATAGCAGATCCCAGGACCGAGCCGGGGACAGGAGTAGAAAGATGACCAAAGGCGTGGTTGAAGAGAAAAGTTTTCAGTTGGAACCTGAAGCTGAGAAAAGAGGGGGTGAGGCGAAGGTAGTGAGGAAGGAAATTCCAGAGCCTCGGGGCATAGTGGCTGAAAGCCCGGCCGCCGAGGGTGGAGCAGAGGATTTGGGGGACATGGAGGAGGCCAGACCCAGTGGAGCGAAGGCAACGGGAGCTGGTTTGAGGTGAGAGGAGGTCAGAGAGGTAGGGGGGTGCAGAGGAGTGATTTGAAGACTAGGGTAAGATTTTGAAGTCGATCCTCTCTGGGATATGGAGCCAAATTCACATCATTTGATGAGGTACAGTCTTTGGTTTCTAACGTGGCTTCAATACCTCCTATGAACAGACCTCTTTGGCAATGCCTTTGGCCAACATCTTTAAATATCTTATTTCCTCTTTGATGTCCACCAGAGTTGTGAAATGTTCTTTTACCTGCAAGACGCAATACAAGTAACATTTGTAGTGGACTGATTGACTGAATAGCCAAATCCCTCAATGCCACTGGTGAAATTTGGTGAAGAGCAGATAAGCTGCAAATATTCCATAGCTTTGTTAGCCCACCGCAGTTTAGCTCAATTTCCTCATGGTTGGAGTAGGATGCTGGCTAAGACTTCTGATGAACATGAGCCTGTATTTTTTTGGTCAGCCAGATGTCTTACATATGTGTAAACCCATCAATGTGCTTTAAGAATATCCAAACCAAATACAGTGCATATATGTAAGCCACCATGTTTGGAACACACACTCTCTTCCTGTAGGAGCAGACCCTGCTTATCTAATACCTGATAATATTAAGCACAGGGTGGCATGGGTTACCATCAACAGCTCCGTCCCACAAGCTATCCAGTGTTTGAACTGTTCTGCCTGTTCGTGCTTTGGTTTATAAGCTTAACAAGAGCCAAGTGTGAACAATTCTTACTCTCAGTCTGCCAATGTGTCAGACTGGCTGATCCATCATTACCAGTGCCCTGGAATAATGCCCACCCACCTGGCTCAGGAAATGGACACCCAACTTAATTGGATGAAGTACACTGGACGAGTTGGACAAGTCCAATGAAATCCATCAAACAGACATAGCAAATCCAATCAATTCCTTAAATCCAATCCAATCAAATAATGAAGCTCTTGCTGTTTTTATTGTTACATCTGGACACTAAAGCCTCACAATGATGAGTTGCTAAACAAGTCAAACAAAATGAAACCAATAATGAAACAGGTATTGGGTATAAAACAAATCATAAGTACCAGACACTGACACAATCATCCAACAAAGGGAAAATAATCAAACTTTTTCTTGCCCTATCATACCAGGATAAGCCTCAAACACAAATAAAGGATTGAAATAAGTAGCATTAAAAGTGGTAAGGAGGCTTAACCTGAACAGCATCAACAAAATGTGTTGATTTTTTTCTTGAGGGATTTTGTAAATAAAACTTTTTTTCTGAAAAGGGACAAACAATAGGACAGTCCATCACAAAGGAGACACAGAATAAATTGCTTAATAAATTCTCAGCACCTCAGGGCCCAAACAAGCTTCAAATCAGGTCAGCGAGAAATAAATCAGAATCAGTGGTCACCAATAATAATCCATGTATTTTATATAGCACCTTATCACGTCTTCAAGATGTTTCAAAGTGCTTTACAGAATATACTGTAAACCCAAGCTCATGTATAGGTGGCTTCCAGTTCTGACATTGACTCACTTTTCTTTTCACTTTCCTTCTCCGTCAGATGCTGCCTGATGTGCTGAGTGTTCCCAGCGATTTCTGTTTTTGTTGTACAGGTAGACCCCGCTTACCGAACGCCCGGTTAATGAAAGTTCACTATAATGAGGGTTTCTATTGTTTCTACTTAACAAAGGCTGCTTTCGCTATAATGAATGTTTACACACATTTTAAATCTCGCGGGTTTCTCGTGCACAGCTTCTCATGGGTAGCGTCTCTCCTGGTTGCTCCAGCAACACACGCTCAGTCTTTAGCGTGCCTCAGTTAAGCAGTCCAGTGCAGCCCCTTCCATATGGGAAGAACTTAAGCATCAGGATGCTTCGTGGCTTCAATAATAGTAAGTTGAGGATTGTCTGTATTTTATTGTTTATTGTTGTATTTACTAACATTTTAATATTGTATAGTTGTATTTAAGGTTGTTTAGCCTTCAATAACAGTTATATCTACCTTAAGCCTTCACTAGTACAGGTTGAGCGTCCTGAATTCGGGCCCATAGCCGAGCCCAGGTTCAGGTATTTCCGGACAAATCGGAACAGCAGAAGTGCTTCATGAGTCCAGAAATGCCTGGGTCCAGGTTGCGATATTTTGGTGCGGTGACTGTGAAGACCTGGCCTGGAGCAGGTAGGATTGGCGTTTTTATTCTTGCAATTTTTGTCACATTCTGGATTCCGGAACTCCGGACTTTTGGCTGCTCAACCTGTACACCAAAAATGTTAGCGCTAGGAACTGCTAGGAACTAAAATGATTTTAGCGGGGAAGCTCAAGTCGGGGCAGCGTTTTGGCTGCGGCCAAATACAGTAATACAGTTAAACTCTCGCTTAACAAAATTTTCGCCTACTGAAGGGTTTTAAAGTCCCTAACCCCTTTATTAAGCAGGGTCTACCTGTACTGTAAAGTGGATTGACTGTATATTTTTTATCCGAAATGTGGCAGTCAATTACGACAGTAATGTCCCACAAACAATTGTGGATAGAGTGACCAAATTATTATTATTTATTATTCATGGTACTGGCCAACTATTCTCCCAAATAAAATTAGTCATTCACTTCATGGCAGTTTGTGGATATAGTTATGTGTAAATCAGCTGTCATATTCACCCACAAAAAAACGCATTCACTGTACTTTAGAGTAAATTATGTTTTGTAACACCTTTGCACAACGTGATAGCTATATTAAATGTAAGGATTATTATTATTATTTATAAATGATGATCGAATACAGCAATAAATCTTTAGAAACAACAATACTCTTGAAATGTTGTTTGCGGCTCACTCTAACCCTTCATCTGTGGTCTACTATAGATTGCTGCTCCATATCTATCTCATCTTACTCACTGCCAGCTGGACTAAGTATTGCAACTAAATATTATTCTTATTTCTTCCACTGACACATTGGAATTTACTTTTGGTTGAACAGATGTACATATTTCTAATAGGATAAACAAGTGACAAAAAATGGCTAACCGTCACAGCCAGATTTTGATAAAGCTTGCTATCTTCAACATTAACAAGCTTTGCATTGGTAGTCTTACTTTAATTAAATGTTGAACTTAATGTAATAAAATAATTCAATTCCTGAAGGAGAAACTTCCTCTCTCCTTCATATTGCTAGGATTTCCAAGAAATTCTAGATCACCTGACTGTGTAATGCTACAATTTCACTTCAACCAAAACTTCCATTTAAATAACACCATTCACACAAAGTGTTTTGTTATTCAAAGTGATGAACAGCAGAGGAAGGAAATAAGAGATATGTATCGCTTTATCACTATTAGGGGACGAAATTCCATTGCATGCACGTAACAGCAGTAAAGGAGTGTGAATGGTGGCACCATATTTTTAGATACACCAAAACAGTAATAATAATAATAATCCTTGTATTTAAGATAGCGTTTTTCACGTCTTCTAGATGTCTCAAAGCGCTTCACCTAATATACTGTAAAATGAATTGACTGTATATTTGTGGGTGAAATGCGACAGATTGGACAGATTATTATTTGCTTTGTTATCGAGTAAAATAAGGTTATGATAACAGCCTCGACAATCTGCAACAAGTAAAAGGTATTTCAACAAGAAACATCACAGCAGAGATGTTTCTGTCAAAGGGTGGGTTACTGAGGAGAACAAGCTGAAGATATGCTAGAAAGTAGACACTCTTTATTCAGGACCACTGGCAGCACTGCCTAGCATCAACAAGGCAAGAGAGGGATTAGTTTTAAATAACAGTTCAGGTCAAGCCTGCCAGAGGCACTTAACATTGCTGTCTGCAAGAGAGAAGTATATTTAATAAGCTGAGAGTGAGTGCGGAGTTCAGATCCACAGAACCCGATGCTATACAGGGCACTGCTTTCAGTGCAAGTGACAGAGACCAGGGGAGGGGAATAGCACCATGATATTGGTATGGCAGGCAATTGGTATGTAGTGGATAATACAATCTATATTGCCAAATCAGTTGAGTTCAAATTCATAGAAGTTGTGACCAAAGTAGAGTATAACAAATACCACAACATTGCATGTGGGGTGGAGGGCGAAGGGTGTCAGTGTCTAGTGGCAATAACTGAAAGAGGTTACAAGGAAGAGAGGTTGAGGCAGGATGCTAGATTCATTTAATAACACCTGATGTTTTGTTGGATGGATGGTCCAATGGGAATTCTGAAAGGATGAGACCAGGCTGAAGGGTCTTGAATCTGATCTCAATCTTGTAAGAAACATGCGAGTTTGCACAGTTTCTTCTTTGAGAGACTTGATGCACAACAAGATGGGAAGCATCCAGTGTATAACGAGACACCTTGCGTTCTTGCAGCAAGTCACCCAAACTGCCTGTGCCCATTTACTTTACACATGCTGACATATTGATTTTAGATTGTACATAATCTGCGGCTTTTTTATTCAACCTTGTTTCACAATTCATGTTTGATACAATAGTTGAACTCCCTCTTATGTGTCCTGAGCATTTGAACCATCTGTCTTTTTTGCAATTGTTCTCTCAGAGTAAATTGCTTCAAACAGCAGAGTAGAAAGAAAGCACTCAATACAAAAACGTACAGTTCCTAAAGTCTACCATACGGATGAATTAGGAAAGCATTTATACCTGCATATTTCTTAAAAACATGCTTTAAAAAGAAGACCCTTATATTCACTATCTGGCTGCAGCAGCAGAGAGCATTTAAAATATTTGAAGAACTGCATTTTGGAAACTGGAAGCTTTGCAGAGGAAGTTCACCAAAGCATTTAATAAGACCGTGAGAAGGTCAATGACTGGGAAAATCAAACTTGCGGAAAAAGATTATCAAAAACAACATGTACTTCAGTTGATCTAAGTAGCAGGCCAAGGGAACCAAGGATTAAAAGAAAATCCAGCACTAAGAGGTGATTATATGGAGCTGGACAGAGATGATGAATAGTCTACAGAAAGCTGACGAAATCCATATGAAACTGAAATCCATTCATCTGTTGGACAGTGTCAAAGTCCCTGAAAAAACAGATTGCATTAAGAACACATTATGCATGTGTTCATTTGGACAGTTTTATTTCCAATGAAGAAAACTAGAGCACTTTGGAGACTAATTCAAGACAGATAACTTCTCCAGGGAGACTAACAGCAGAATGTTTTATTTCTTGAATTGTTGGGAAACGAACATTCAAATCCCAGATGTGATATGTTTTTATTGCAACACACAAAGACACATAATATGGACCCAATCAAAAATTATATTTTCTTTTTGTTTCGCTGGTTATCTGGTATTGACTGTGTTCTGATGGATAACCACCATCCCATCTCCTAGAAAATTAGTGCATCTTTACTTTTTACATTTTGTAATGTGTTTTGTGAGGTAACCATTTTACAATAACAACTTTCATTTATATAGCACCCTTCCCTCGGATAGAGCCTTTGCGCATTTAACAGAGGCAGAGCTTGATGCGGAGCCAGTAAGAGAGGGGATGGATGTAGTCTCCACTTGTGATCTGACGATGGATATATGGAGGGGCTAAATCAGAGGGATTAAGGCAGAGATCCACAGTCTCAGGACATAATGGCCTCAAATGGTGTAGCGGATCTAATTCTAAACGGCTGTAGCAAGCTATATGGTTACTCCCAACATACATTCTGTTACTTTATATCCTGAAGTGCAGAAAATAAATTATCTCCCTGTTGCAGGTATATTTATTCCCACATATCAGGGTATTGCGGCTTGATGAATATCAACTATTTAATTACTGGAATCAAATACTGTATACTGCATAGAAAAGAAAATCAGACACAAATAATAAGCCATATTACAGTCTGGCAGACACAGGACAATAATAAAAAGGTATCCATCAAAGAAGTAAAGAAAATTGGAAGAGCAAATGTGATAAAAAATAACAAAATAAAGAGAAAAAGAGGGAATTATTTGACTCCAAATTAAAATACAAAGAGGTGAGAATGGAAATGGGTGAAAATAAGACTATGGCTCAGACTGAGAGTATGAAACAAAGAAATACAAGCTGTATCCAATCAGCAGACTATGTTGTCCTCATAAACTGTGAGAGCAATTGAGGAATCCTGGATTGAACAGGAGCTTTTTGTTCTCTCCGTTTGATCATTTCTGCTGGTACAGGGAACTCAGCCCAATATTTTGAGTGAATTAATATGACATATCAAAGATGAATGACTGGATCATCACAGGTGCTGATGATTCCAATCTACATTGTTTTCAGTTTACCCATTTGGAACAACAACAACAAAATTAAGACTGTACAGTATAGCACCTTTCACGTCAGGAGGATGTCCCAAGGTGTTGAAAGACTGCAGGTGATGCCTTAAATTACTGTTAATTCAAATGATAGAGGAGACTAATGCCTCCATTTATCTTTGCCCCTAAAGTGCAATTAAATTAATCTAATCCTAAAATAGGTACTTAAGTTTCTATCTTGAAATGATTTGAAATCATAACCTTATTAGATACTTATCACATGTTTTCAGGCTCAATATCTAATTAAAAATGTCATCTGATAACCAGCAGTAACTCTAATAAGGAGTCATTTTCCAGCATTATCCTTACACTAAAAGATTCAAAAGTAACTTATTCACGAATGACTTTACCAATAACAAGACAATGTTCTTTTGCACCATTTGCTATTCAAACCCCGCAGTGGCTATGTTGTTCTACTATTTCGAGTATGAAATCAGATATAAATTGACTGAACGTGTTTCCTTATTCTGCTCCCTCCCACAGTTGGTATTTCAATTGTTTTTTTTAATCTACTGGCATAACTTTACTCCTGCCTTAAAACTATATTGGTACTGCTGTTAATACTGCTCAAAGCAGCTTTAATATCTGGGGCATCACTTTGTGAATGACAATATGACAGTATACAAATTAGAGGCATTGAGTACAAAAGCAAGAAAGTTCTGCTAAATTGTTATAAGTCATTGGTTAGGCCTCAGCTGCAGAATTGTGTCCAATTCTAGGTATCACACTTTAGGAAGGATATCAGAGCCTTGAATAGGGTGCAGAGATTTACCAGAATAGTACCAGGGATGTGGGATATTAGTGGGGAGGCTGGAGAAGCTGGGATTGTTCTCCTTCGAGCAGAGAAGGTTGAGGGGAGAATTAATAGATGTTTTCAAAGTTATGAGGGGTTTCGAGAGTAGATAGGGAGAAATTGTTTCCACTGGCAGGTGGGTTGGGAACCAGGGCACATAGATTCAAGATTTTAAAAGAACCAGTGGTGAGAGAAAAAAATATACACAGAAAGTTGTTATGGTCTGGAGTGCACCACCTGAAAGTGTGGTGGAAACAGATTCAATAATAATTTTCAAAAGGGAGATGGATAGGTACTTGATTAATATTAAAATAATAATAATCATTCTTGCATTTTATATAGTGCTTTTCAGAACTTCTAGATGAATCAAAGCGCTTCACAGAATATTCTGTAGAGTAAATTGACCATATTTGTGGGTGAAACACGGCAGAAGGCATGATGAAAAAGGAGGTTCTTGAGACCAGCCTCAATGGAGGCAAGGGAGGAAGCGAGGTGAAGAGTTTGTGGGATGGAGATCCACAGTGTTTGGACAGAGAGGATGAGAGCCCGACCACCGATGGTAGAAGTGGGGAGATAGAGTTGGGTGTCATCCGTGTACATGTGAAAATTTACCCCGTGCCTGCAGATGATGTTACCGAGGAGAAGCATGTAGAGGAGACCAAGGATAGAGCCCTGAGGAATGCCGCACGAGATGATGTAGGGGCTGGAAGAAAATTGAGAATGGTCCTGGATGATAGGGACAGGTTGATGGTGTCGGCAAGTAGTGGGCAAGAAGGTGGAGTTGGGAGGTAAGGATAGGGGTGGGGATGGGGTCCAGGGAGCAGTTGGTGAGTTTCATGGTGGATATGGTAGTGATGACAGAGGAGGGGGAGAGAGGTTCAAAGGTGTGGAAGGAGGGACGGGTAGGAGTCAGAGTGTGGGAGCGAGGTACGGAGGGGTTGAATGTTGGAAGGGCAGTGACAGCTGAGCGGATTTCCTCGATATCACTAGACATTTTCACATTGATTTCAGTATTGTAAAGGAGAAATCGTAACCCTGTGTTCAAGTTCATGATTCAGTCTCATCACTGTGCAATGTGTTCTAATCTCATGCTACCATGTTATTGATACCAGGAAATCGATCGACCACTGCTAAATTACAAGCAATGAACCTTCATTGTTATGTGTGAGAAACTGATTCTCAGCTGTAACCTTGTATGAGACGAGAGACCATTTAAAAATATGTAAGGTATTTTAAAAAAAGATATGGTCACATTATGTTAGTTTTCAAATAAAGTCCCGGACAGAGGCATTTTAAATGCAGCACAGCCCAGAAATTGAAAAAAAGTCTTTGAACAATAAAATCTTGCTTGCCATTCAAGCAGCATACAGTGTACAGTTGACAATTCTCATGCATTTAAAAGCATGTTTTAAAAGCCATAACAAAATAAAAAAAGCCATTTTAGTGACATTGTTCATCCAGTTAACTAATAAAAAATATTTGGTGCAGAATGCTAAACAGAAGTATGGCATTTGGGGAATGTTCCAGTGTAACTTTAGTTCAAACAAATTCATACTGACAAGAATTCCTGTCTGCGTCAGTTTATTGAAAACTGCCTGACCCAGTTTAGAAATTTTAAAGTGATCATAGAATCATAGAATCTTATGGCACAAAAGGAGGCCATTTGGCCCATCAAGTCTGTGCCGGCTCTTTAAAAAGAGCAATTTAATCCCACTCCCCAGCTCTCTCCCCATAACCTCACAAACCCGTCCTCCCCAAATAAATGTCTACCTCTCTTATAAAAGTTGTTATCGAATCGGCCTCCACCACCTTTTCAGGCAATGCATTCCAGATTCAAACAATTCACTGAGTGAAAAAATGTCTCCTCATCTCCCCTCTGCTTCTTTTTGAAACTATTTTAAATCCGTGACCACAAGTCACTGATACGCCCACCAGTGGAAACAGTTTTTCACTATCTACTCTGTCAAATCCCCTCATGATCTTAAAAACTCTATTAGGTCTCCTCGCAACCTTTTCTGTTCCAATGAGAATAAATCTAGCCTCTTTAGCCTTTCCTCATAGCTGAAGTACTGTATATTCAATTATTGATAATTCGAGTAATTAGTAACTAAGTATAAGATCACAAGCATGGAGGGATAGCACTTGCTGAGGTGAAAGCTGAAAGAGATCTAGAGAGGATAGTTGACTCATTGTTCACCATATGAAAACAGTGTGAGGCAGCAATAAATAAGACAAACAGGATGCTGGGCTACATTGCCAAATCAGTTTTCAGATCCACAGATGTCATACTCAAGCTCTCTAGTGTTCACGTCAGGCTGAATTTAAAAAAAAGGAGCAACAAGCAATGATTACACAAGTTGGTATTGCTCAGGCTTCAAAAGACAATGTCTCAGAGTAGACCTTTTAGAGGTTAAATGGAGCTTTAAGTGGGATTGAGAAAGTAAACTCAGAACAATCTTATGGGATGCAGCAAGTCAGCAGAACGAGAGGTCGCAAAGGCCAATTTCAGAACAAACACCAGAAAAATGTTCACAGGATATTTGACAACTGGAACAAGACCAACACATGAAGAATGGTTGAATCCAGGCACTGGTCTTACACTAGCTTGATGCTGCGATGATAAGACTGTAGGGTATGTTTTCTAATAACAACAGTAATAAATAATGCTAAACTTTGTATTTAGTATAGCTCCTTACATGTTAGGAGGATGCCTCAAAATGCTTCACACAATATACCGTAAAGTTTAGTGACTGCATTAAGTGGACAATTAGTCAATTCATGCGTAGTTATCTGCCCCAAACTGCTTCAAAACAAATTGTTGATTTGTGGATTGTTTCCCAAAGAGAAGCTCCTTTCCCTTTTTGAAATAGTGTACGCAATCTTTAATATCCACATGAACAGGTGTATGGGACTTTGGTTTAATGTCTCATCTGAAGCATTGTACAGTGGACAACTCATACAGTTAAAAGCATGGTGGACAACTCCCAGAAGTGGCCCATCAAACATTCGCACTAATCTAGGTCAGTCTGTTTTAAATGAATGTTTGGGTTCCAGTTTTTTTCTTGTTTGAAAATTTCTTGCATTATGCTTTAATCAAGAAATATTCAATCAAGAAAATGTACGTTGTTGGCCAACCAAAAGGGTTGGACACCACTGACCTAGACCATGATTTGTACCCACAACCTTCTGACTCAAAGTCGAGAGTGCTACCAATAATAATAATAATAATAATCCTTGCATTTGACAAGTGAGCTAGATTGACACCTTCGCATTAGTACTATATCTATTGATAATGGGGCCTAATTTGCTACCTGTGACACAAGATGTTGGAGCCTGATCCTCTGGAACTTTTGGCTGATTTCAGCTTTTGATCAATAGGATTGTGGCCAAAGGGGGCTTCTATTGGCTGGAAGGAGTTTGTTGGTGTTGGATGTAAGAGCAGAGTCTCCAAAACACCCAGTGACACTTCCAGGATTCATTCTTTACAAATCAACTGATGACTTGTAAATTGATTTGTAAAGCTCTGCACACATATCGAAAGCTCAAATCTTTGAAATGTTTTGACATCACATGTAATATCAAAATGGAAGCATTCAGCAAATTAAACTTGACAAAGTAGTGAAGCAGAGTTTGTACAGAAGGACTGGGTTGAAGAGACACTAAGTGTTCCATTACAAATGACTAATATGCTGCTTAGAATCAATGCAAAGAGCGCATACTGGAGTATTTACCACCTACTTTCCTTTTTAGCATTAGCTTACATGAAAATGATCACAGACATGAGAAACACATCGAAATATCTCTTGTCTTGAAATTCATTATTGGCTAAGCGATTGATTTCAATCAAACAAAAGACTATAATTGGACTCTTTCAACAAAACAGCAGAGAAATGCATCAATTTAGCAATGTTTAGAGATAAATGTTTTGTCAGCAATAAACAAAAATTAAATGAAGAGCAATTGTAACCGGATTGTCACATTTGCAGTGATTTGTGAGTATCTCAATAGTCTCACATATACTGCACATACATTACATTAATTGCTTTGAGATGTCCTCCCAATGTGAACGTTACTAAATAAATGCAAATCATATTATATTTACCATTCTGTGCTGCCAGTTTCCTTAAAGACTGCAGTACTTATTCTATTAACTGCTTTTCAACAAGATTTTTTAACCTGCCATCCTATGTACAGTGGTGTTACATTGTGCCTGGCATGACACTGAATGATGATATTAACTGCTGTTAGCCCAAGGCACTGTCAATTCCGTGAAGCCCATGGCACTGTCATATTCTGTGAAGCGCGTTGAGATGACTAGAAGACATGAAAAGCGCTATACCAAATGCAAGGATTATTATTAATTCCATCGATCTGCAGAAAGTGTGCAGCTCCATCCATCGAGAGCGAGTATAACTTTGTGGATTTATTTTCTGATTTCCCTAAAAGCAAGGAAATGCAAATTATAAGTTTCTATTTTCTGACCTTGAACATAATAAGTGACACTAACAAGATATTCAGTTGATGAGATAATTTGTTTGGAATGGTTCGTGTTTTAAAAATGGCAAATCACAGCCTGCATTCAGCAGCGTCCTGACACATTCACAATTACGGCTCACTTGACTTCTTCTAGTTTATTTTCACAAATGATTTTTATTTAAAAACAAATTTATCTTTGTGACAGTAAGTGTGCTCCTGATCAGGCATGTGGAAACATTATTGTCTCACTGTGATTATCTTCTGGCTTTTTACTGTCACTGTGGATGTTGCATTCTGTTTTCAGATAATTTCAGAGAATGGCATATTTAAACATATTGCCGTAGGTACAGGAAAAGGGAAGATATGTAAAACCTCTCTGTTTGCTAATAGCTTTCTTATAACTTTGAACAAGGGAATGAATATAATGTCTTTGAGAATAAATAAATGTGCAAAAAGAAACATTTCAAAATGGAACAGATGGTGACGACTAATCTCCAGGCAATTGGAAAGAATGAGATTCTGAAGGAGACTGAATGTTCATGCTTCTTATGTTATATTTAGCTTATGGTTTTGAAGGTAGAAAGATAGATTCAGAAGTGGAGGTTCTGACAACCAGTCTCTACTATTCAATCTGTACTGCTATCCGAACTCTCATGCCTTATCAAATAATGGTTTCTTTGTGAAATGTGCATTTATAATCCGTGGGTTGTTTGCTTTGGTAAAGACACCCAAGGTGATAGGTATGACATTCAAATTATATTATAGGAACATCCATAGTATTGTTGTATATCTTCAAGAAATTAATTTATAAATAGATAAACTTCAATTTATCTCTTCCAGTGCATATATAACTAGATTCCAACTGAAAAACTGTGGGATGATAGATTATTTTTATTAATCCTTTAAACATTACTCATGAGCTGTATTCACCATATGTGATTCATCTTTATAAATTTAAAATTGCAACTGGAAAGAGTTTTGCGGGAAATCATAAAATAAACTTTGTACAGACAATTTTTATACAGCAAGGATCCAATAGAACGATGAAGCGATTGACCAGTTTATGTTGTTGGTCAGGAAAAACTTCCTTCTCTTTTTGAAGAGTAATATGGGATCTTCAACATCCACCTGAATGGCCAGACAGGATCTTGGTTTAACATCTTGTACAAAGGACGACATCTCCAATATTGCAACACTTCCCCTGCATTGAATTGGAGTGTCCGACTAAACTGTGAATTCAACCTAAACTGTGAAGTCCTGACGTGTGGGTTGAATCAAGAACCTTCTCGTGCTTGATGCTGAGTGTTATCGACTGAGCCAGGCTCATATTAAAATTTAAGCAAGGCAGTCATGTGGCATAATAATCCCGTATCATAAGAACATAAGAAGAACACAAGAACATAAGAATAGGAGCAGGAGTAGGCCATTCGGCTCCTCAAGCCTGCCCCACCATTTGATAAGATCATGGCTGATCTTCTGATCTAACTCTAATTACCTGTCCTATCCCCATATCCCCTAAACCCTCTATTTTAAAAAAAAACTATCAGTCTCAGCCTTGAAAACAATCAAGGACTGAGCATCTACAGCCTTTTGGAGTAGTGAATTCCATAAATCCACTACCCTCTGAGTGAATAAATGTTTCCTCAACTCTGTTTTAAAAGGCTGACCCTTAATTTTAAGATTATGAACCCTGATTCTCCTACCAGGGGAAACAGTCTCTCATTGTCTACTTTATCCAGCCCTTTAAGAATCTTATATGTTTCAATAAGATCTCCCCTACTTCTTCTGTACTCTAGAGAATACAGACCTAGTTTATTCAACCTACCTCATAGATCAGTCCCCTCATACCCCACTAGGAACTAACCTAGTGAATCTATGCTGCATCCCCTCTAAGGCAAGTTTGTCCTTTATTAAATAAGGAGACCAAAACTGCACACAATACTCTAGGTGCGGTCTCGCCAAGGCCCTATACAGTTGCAGCAAGACTTCCCTACTCTTGTACTCTAAACCTTTTGCAATTAATGCTAACATGCCGTTTGCCTTCTTAGTTGCTTGCTGCACCTGCAAACTAAATTTTTGAGACTGGTGTACAAGGACACCCAAATCCACACTAACACTATTTAACCTCTCCCTGTCTAGAAAATAATTTGTTTTTATTTTTGCTACCAAGGTGAATAATTTCATACTTCCCTACATTAAATTCCATCTGCCACCTACTCGCCCACTCCCCTAACCCATCTATATTCCGTTGCAATCTTTTTGCATCATCCTCACAGCTGACTCTCCTACCTAGTTTAGTGTCATCTACGAATTGAGATATGTTACATTCAATGTCCTCATCTAGATCATTGATATATCAATAGCTAGGTTAAAATCCAAATTAACAAATCCACAAGATATAACATGAAACAATCAAAGAATATCCATGCATCCCATTCATTCCACAGATTATGTACAATCTACCCCATCACCGAGTATAAGATATATTAGGAATAAGCCTGCTGCAGTAAGAATGCTTAAAAAAGCATTATTTTGTTGCAGGTGGAACGATGGTTTCTCTGTGTCTTTTGCATGTAATGGAATATCAGCTAACGCGATAATGGCAAACCAATACATTTATTCATATTTCCTCACTCTTACTCAAACAATGACAAGCAGTCATAGATTGCTTTTCAGTGTTGGCATTTTGATAGCCATCAATCACTGGTAGTAAAAGTGTGAATGTTATAAATATGAGAATGGGGATGAGCAATCACCATGGCATTGCTCATCCCCAGCTTTCTCACTGATAAAATGGGAACACTGAATAGATGTAAATCAATGCATCAAATAGGGTTGAGTGATGGGTTTTGAGAATCCCATTAGCAAAGGAATGTTGCAAGTAGTGTCCCTCCCTCCCTCTCTCTCTTCCTCCCCCTCTCCTAACTCTTCCCATCTCCTACTCTCCTTCCTCCTACTCTGACGATTTTCCTGAGCTGTCGATAGTGGTTATGGAACTTCAATGTAAACTTTACTGAGAAAACCTAGAAGAGATGTATAATAATAAACCAGATGCTTTGATTTAAACGATCTTAGCTCACTTTAATTCCAGGAGCCTGTACAAAACATTAGTATCTTCAACTTTCAGCTCCCCTTGAAATCTTTCATCTTGGTTTGATCGGGTGCTTGCATTGCTCCAAGTTTTAAACACTTGAGGTCTATTGTGAGATAAATACAAAAATAATTTCAGAACATGCCTAACTAGGTGTGGGTCACCATATCTGGTTGGAAATCCCCTCAAACACCAATCTCATATACCACTTGAGCTTACCCAGCCAAAGGAGAAACTTCGACACATTCGACACATCTCAATATTTGAAATTCCTATGCATTAGATCCCATTGTTAATAGACTAGAGTGTATAATTTCTCTTAAAGAGACTGAAGTATTCAATCACTAAAAATATGAGCAGTACGTGATTACAGCACTGCTCTGTTCTGTGTATGTTAATTGCATATTTAAGACAGAGTTTATTCCCAGTAAAGAATCTGACAGCTCCAGAATCTAACTGGAGTTTTGAGGCAAGTTTCATGGGAGTCCTCAGTGTGCAACTCAGTGCTTTACCATCACATGAGAGATGTCATCAATGTGAATAGTGGGAAATGAAAACTAGGCAGAAAAATAAACTGCCATCTAAAGAAATTGAAGTACACAACCTGGAAAATGGCAACAGATTTTCTTAAGAAGGACTGATACGCAAATAAGGAATCCTATCTGTAACTAGCAATACATCAGGAAGGCCTACTGGTAATTCTACTTTGATGCAATCTATTTTCAGAGCACAGTTCCACAAGGTATACTCCCAATTACAGGAACAAATTCCCTATATGCAACTCAAAGTCCTTATTGATAAACTACAATTAAATTAGTGTTGGTGTTATATTTGTAAAAAACAATGTCAGAGCTAAGTTAGGAAGTTCAGCAACTTACTCCATACACGTCTGTTTACCTAACAGTAAGTAGGATCCCAGTTGTTAGTCGATTGGTGAATGATTTTTCCGGGGATAATGATTAGTTCAAAAAATAATAATTTGATCACTGAAGGACTGTTTGTGGGACACTGCTTCGTGCAATTGACTGCAGCTTTTCGCCCACCAAATGCACAATCACTACACTTTACAGTGTATTGTGTGAAGCACTGAGATGTCTTGAAAACTTGATAAAGCTCTATATCAAATTCAAGGTTTATTATTATTGTATTATGAAAGTACAGTAGAAGCTCGTTTATCCGTGACCCGATCAATCATAACTTCTGTATAGCCAGCACCGCAAAAAAAAAGTCCACATTCAATAAACCAGAATTTATCCAGAAAATGCATTTTTTTGGTGTTTTGTGTTGCTTCAGTATTTTGGAATGCTGCTACTAGGTGCCTGATGTGGTGCTAGCTCAGAATGCTGCCAGTACTGTATAGCAATGCACTCTCCAGAGTGTACTCTTTGAGAGGCAGAGCGGGGTGGGTTGATTAATTTAGATTTAATTTAGCCACAAAACAGCAAAACACACACCCACCCTGAGCAAAGCTTGCAGATCAATTCATTGGTTTTTATTTTAATTAAAAAAAGACGCATCCCTGCAATGCTCGTTTTACAGAGTGCAGTGTTTCAAGTTAATGCACACACACACACACAGGCATCGCAAGGCTTTTTGGAAAGAAAATTAACTGAATTGAGCGGCTGCCGCTCACTCTCTGCTTTCTCAATAACATGAGCTCTCCTCTCTTCTGCCCCCAATGAGAACAGTGTCATTCAGATGTGTAACTTTTGCACTACTTTAAATATCTCTCTGAACTGCCTGGTGGCTGTGTGTAACATGATGATAATTATTATTTATATATTATATTTTCATATAAATGATGATTTAGTCTATTATTATTATGTTATACTTTTTTTTTTAATTTAATTTTTTTAAAAAAATTGTGTTGGGTTTTCTGCTGAATATCCAGCAGGCACTTTAACTGGCACTGGCCAAGTCCCGAGGATGCCGGATAAATGGGCTTCTACAGTAGTTAATTAGTTGTGTTTAGTTTATTGCAAAGAATGCTTAAAAGTGTTAACTGTATTCATTTGCACAGCTGGGAGGCAGCTGGCAAGACTGAAGGTTGCAAAGCTGTGGATGAGGGTTTTGGCTAGGTTGGGTTGAAGCAGTAACCAGACAGATTATATTGCGGAAATGGAAGAAAATAGACTTGGTCAGAAACAAAATGAAAGATTTTAAGGGGAGCTGAAAGTTGAAGATACTAATGTTTTGTATAGGCTCCTGGAATTAAAGTGAGCTAAGATTGTTAAAATCAAAACACCTGGTTTATTATTATTCATCTCTTCTAAGTTTTCTCAGTAAAGCTTACATTGAAGTTCCATAACCACTATCGACAGCATCAGGAAAATCCACAGCATGTGACAGGAAGAGATGGTGTTAACGGTATAGTTACTCAGGGGAAAAATTGGATAAGATGCCAATGAGAGAACATACTAATGACAAAAAACATTGTGTGAAGTGTTTAGTTTTGGTTCTTTCATGGATTAAAATGCAACATTACATTTTGCATACAAATAAGCAGTGGACTGACTGATGTTGCATTGAAGTAACGGAATGCTGGGAGTGACTGCAGGTTTTGAATCACACTGAGGGCTTCAGATATCATTTCAAAAGAGAGTGAGTCATGAATAGTTTATAGATATCGTCTGGCCACACATTAGAATTACATCCCTTGCTTTTTTACAGAGATAAACAGAGACAAAAGATTTCCCCATACACAGAAAGAATAACTGAGGACAGTTATCAAGGACCAGTCTCGCATTCATCCTAGCCAGCACAAGGCCAGGAAACAGCTCACTGGAATGTCATATTGCAGTGACCCAAAGCTGATCAAACTGAATTATTAATGTCTTAATAATAAGAAATACTTTAGTGTGCAAAATACAACATTCCCCATCAGATTCCATGTGATCACTTTGAATGTTGCATTCCTAAAGTCCTCAAACTGAACACTTTACACAATGTTTTTGTCCAAAGATTTTGACACATGCTCGGAGTCCTTAAGCCTTGGCATTTGCCAACCTGCACCTAAGACAAAATATTGGTTGCCAGCATTTGAGTACTGCTTCACAGGGTACCAATTGGATAAAGTCTGTATCCATTTCTAGATGCATTTAAACTGTGATACCAACTATGTATTGGAGAAACCTTTTGGGCTCAATCATACCAGAAGGCCGGTCAAAATTATTGAAGGTTCCAAATTCTGTAGTCACCAGGTGTGAGAAGAAATCGGCTGGGCTGTGTTATTTCATGCAGTTGAATAGGCTGCCAGTGTTCACTGTCTAGTCTTACATGATAAGAATAGCTATGAGGGTGAGGTATAACAGAGCTGTTGCCAACCAGAGGCCTGAACACCAGCATGAATCCACACTACCAAAAGAAAAGGATAAAATTGGAAAATAATATGGAACAATTTTATTTTATTTATTTCAAACTGTTTAATTAGACTCTTACTCTTTTTTTTATTAGTTGCCACAATAGAAATTTCCTTGAAGTAAGTTAAGTAAGTTTGACTCCTAACCGAGATGACTGACGATTTTCAATCAAACAGCAGTTTCTTGTTCAAGCTGTCTCTTGCCTCGGTTGGCTGGACTTTATTAGTTCTCTTCTGGGCTCTTTGATGGAACACTATCAAAGAAGCCAAGCACTTAATGCAGGTGAGCCATAAGATGGTACAAACAATAACCATGCCCAGATCATGGCTTTGGCTGGCCAACCATTCAGTACTGCAGACAGAAACCAATCCACACTATCCTCACAACTAACCCACGTTTATATACAAAAAGATCAATATCAATGAAGAAGGGTAGAAGACAACTATAATAATCTTTACATTTGATATAGTGCCTTTCATGTCTGGGGGACATGAAAGACACTATATCAAATGTAAAAACTATTACTGTATGTGTAAAGAGGAGATGAAAGGCACTCTCTCAATGCACTTCACAGGATATTAAGTACTGTATAAGAAATTTGTGTATCTAAAGGTGCAGCTATGAGCACGCTTGTGTTATAATGGAATCCACTGGAGACGACTGAATAATCTGTCCATTCTATTTAGAGATTATTATTTTATAAGCCAACGCTTCTACCCACAATGCATCACATAATTGTAAAAAAAAGTTGAATTCAATTTGAACTGAAACCAGTTTTTTGCAGCTTCTTTAAATAACTTGCAGAAAAAAATAAGACAGTTTAAGAATTTACTAAATTCTGGACATTCGGAAATACTGTATTCAGGAAATAGAATAACCTAGACCCAAGGGAAATTTAAATTTGCCAAATTGTATGTTCTGTATTTTATTGGATATTATACCTTTTTGCAAACTGAAAAATATACTGAATATTTTAACATCTGCCAATCACCACAACATTGTAGTTGAAGGGCACAGCAAAAACAATAAAGCATGTTATTTTCTGTCAGTGTATCTATCATGTTGATTATTTAGAAATTTCCTCCACTATTCAAGGTCCCAGACTGAGTTTGGTCATTTGAATCTTAACACTGCTAATGCACAAATTGAATAGATATACTGATAAATTCACATGAAATTCACAGGCCTTGCAATAATTTCCAGCAATATATGCTTCTCTGTGAAAAGAGATTGGCACAGTCTTACGGCAATACAGTAGTATGTTTAAGGTGTCCATTCTTTCAGATGTTGCTCCAGAACTTCTGGTAATTTATTGGGCAGGGGTCATGAAAAGAAACATTGCTTACTACAATTGAAAACAACTGACTTGGGAGTTTACTCCCACTACATGTAGTGCTTTTGTTCAGTTATATCTCAAAGCAGACAAACCTTGAATTCCATCCCTTGTGTGTTCTCTTCGTCAATATAAATACAACCAATCACTCAGTGGGACAGAAAGGCAGCTCATTCAATATCCAGGACTACTGTATAGCAAATCGAAGAAAAGGATCGCAATAAAGTTCTGATTAAATCAATAAATTGCATAAATATTACTAATGATTGTCATTTTATTGTGAATACCGTTTCCTTGTTTGAAATGATCTAATTTCAGAGAAAAACTAGATAACCCACAAATTCATTTCCTTTTTATACAATATTAACTTTTGGATGTCAGAACATTTAAATGAAATGTTCAGATAAAAATAAGTAATCCTTGCATTTGATAGCATCTTTCACATTAGGAGGATGTTTTTCACAGGATTTATGGTAAAGTGCAGTGGCTCTATTTTGTAGGCAAATAGGAAAAGGGTAGATGTAGGTTTAAACATAACAGTGGATTGTGAAATAAAAATTGATAAATGCAACCAAACTGAAAAATATTTCTCAAAAATAATATTATCAGGAAAATATTGCAGGTGTTTTTAGCTTAGTGTAACTATGAAGTCCCTTTTGGATTCCTTGTTAAGGAATTCCACCTAATAGTCCTCATAAATCAATATTCTGTTTACCGGTCCTGGCAAAGTGCAGCTATTTTCATTCAAGCTTCCACATTTTTTGTAGTGTGATTTGAAAGTGTTGACTACATAGATCTGACAGCTTTCTGTTTTCTACTTCGAAGGTAAAAAAGGAAATTTCAATAAAAATTTCAATAATGATGATATCCGTCAATGGACTGTGCTGCCGATTATCCTCAGGATCTAGTTGAACAAATTTGAATTAGAAACCTATAATAACTGGAGTGACCTAGTGTAATGCTCAGTTTACTTACACTGACATATTGGGAGATGTTGGTTACTGGGAGATCTTTCACATGACTAAGGAAAAGTTCCACACAGTTATACTTTAAATCCCCAATGGTAAATAACTAGAAATGACAGAGCATTCATGTCTCCCCATACCTCCACTATTTAACTTGGACCTCCTCCTCACGAAAAAAATTCCCCAGGTCCCAACAACAGAGCTTCCTTAGTTCAGAGCACTCTTGCCTCTGAGTCAGAAAGTTATGGCTTGAAGTGCCATGTCAAGACTTTGAGGTCATAGTCGAGGTGGATTAACCAAAAATTCTCCATATAGAAAAACAGTCATTCACCTCATGACCATTTACAAATTGGCTGCCGCATTAGACTATAACTATACAGTTCTATACTTAGTCTCCGTTAAGTAGTGTTTGCATCTATCCCTCATGATTCTAAAGATCTGGATCTACCAGTGAACATTTTCCGATGAAAACCTTGTTGCTGTGCAAGACTTTCTTCATCCCCGAGAGCTATAAATCCCGGAATCAATCTGGTCATTCTTCTCTGAATCTCCTCAAATACATTGTGTGATAGTACAATCCTGATCTTTGAGAAAATTAATCTTTAGGTTGTGATGGCTGAATTTATTAGTGATGGGGGAGAAGGGGAAGAGGAGGGGGAGTCACCATAGTTTAGCCATACTTTCTTTCCCTCACCCCTCCAAGGGGCGGGGCCTAGTCTTTTTTGTATAGTCATAGAATTTCTGTGTTATATTTGGATTTTATTTCCGTCAACTTTAATTGAGAATGTTTAGGTTTAAGTTAATTTCTTTAAACCACACTTTGGCTGACGTCTGCAGTGCTTTCAATCAGAATATTTCTCTACTTATTCCATGCTAAGCCTGTAATGTTTCCTTCTGATAGACAGACTACAGTTGTCATTCCTCAGGGATTAGTCATTCTCTGGCTTCCTTTGATCAGTCCTAATTCATTGGAGAATTGTGGCTCCAATGCTCCATCTGTTAAAATATTCTCATTTGTTGTGCTCAGTTAAAATGAAGAGAGGATTGGGAAGCAGTTTATTCTGATCCACAGTCGTCCTGATTTGAACATCACTGTGATGGCTAAAGTAATCATTTTGGATTAGATGGACTTTATACCGCTTGTACAGATTAACAGCTGGTTGCTTTATCTAGTCTCATACTTGTCAAACAGCTGTTAGGCATTTAGCTAATATAGTCCAGCCAAAGAAGGATTGAGGCTCAGTCCATATACAGTATCTAACTTTAGACGGGTGGACTGTTATTAACTGAACAGTTTCTATTAGATTCATTTATTTATGTTACTTTCAATACCTGATGAGACCTAGAAAGTAAACTAACGAAAGGTTAGTAATAACTCAGAACAGAACCAACTCTGATCCTAAAATGCCAGTCAGTCATCTAATGTGTGTTATCTCTTGGAAATGAATGTTCACAATTCCATGAAAAGTTTGTTATAAGGTTTCCAATCATTTTTGTCAAATCAAGTGTCAGTATGCCACATTTAATAGCTAGCACTCTTTCCTCTGGGTCAAAAGATTGCAGGTGCAAACTCCACATTGGGATTTTGAGCTGACAGTCTAGGTTGATGTACCAATGTACTATCAGTGCTGTCATTCCGATGAAATAAACTAAGGACACATCTACCTAGTCAAATGGACATTAAAGATTCCACAGCAATTCAAAACGACAACAAAGTTTCTCTAGGTGTCATGGCCAACAATCCTCTATTTAAAATTGTTCATGCATTTAAATATTTTTGTTTGTGGAAGACTGCAGTAATGGCCATGCTTGAAAACAAATATACTGTTTGGAGCAATTCCCTGTGATGCGATTTGAGGTATTTTGATGTTATAGATTTATCAAATAAAAGGATTATTTTATTATTCTGAAATGAAAACTTAAAACAAGGGAGCTGATCACCAGTCACCAAGGCTATTGGTCCCACAATAATTTTTGCTTTACAGATAATTTTGCCAGCAATTCTCCACCTCCACAAAATACTGGAATGTAATGAAGCAGTTTATATGCACAACAATCACGATTAACATAAACCTACCTGCAGGAAAGACATTTTATTTGATCTGCTGTTTATTTTATTTCTTTTCTACAAACAGCTCATTTCCATTCTGCGCCTCCCGCAGCCATACACAGTTGTGTGTGATCTGGGAGGATAAGAACAGTCAGGGATTGTCCTTAGATTTCATGCCCATGATTGCTATTATCAATATATTAATATCAGTAGATTCTGTGAAGTGCTTTGAGACATCTAGAAGATGTGAAAAGCACTACACCAAATGCAAGAATTATTATTATCATTATTAGAGCTCTGAAGCTGAGAAGCCCTGAGTGGGAGGAAGAAGCTGAATTGGCTGCCTGTAAAACAACTAAAGAAAGGTAGATGCATTCTGGCATATGAATGGGAATAGTGTATCCGTCTGTTCAGATACAGTAACTCAGAGCTCACTTGAGTACTTGGTCACTAGGTTCAGGCTGGGCTTCCCCTTGTCAGAAAGGCCATCCCGTTACCTGACCTACTTGGGTGGTCTTGAAGACCTAGTCAGGTCTGCAGTGACTTTTGACAATTTGGGACTTAGGCAAGTTTTTGGGGGATTGGGGATTGAATGTGGGCACCATCCTTGTTCCCAAAGTGGAATGATTCAGTGTAATTCGGTTAATTTGCGGGCGTGGTGGGGGAGGGGGGGGAGAGAGACCTAACCTCACTCACCATTAATAATAGTATTAAAAAATCCATCTGCAGAAACTGTGAATTTGCTTTAGTCCACATTGTTTATTGTTAGCCTGCCCACATTTCCCATAAAAGGAGAATGACAGGAAGGGAGGGGAGTATAAGATACATCTCATGACTACCCCCTGCAAAGGGCAGCAGAACAGTGGAATAGAGAAGCCTCGGTCCCTCCATCACAGTGAAGTATGCAGAGGCAACAACAACCCCCCTGCCCCCCATCACAAGGGGTTGAGTATGTTGTGTCCTGTATCGAGATAACAATGAGTTGCATTTTTCTTTCTGTTAGAAGAATTGTCCGTTTGAGATGAGTATAAATATATATTCTTTCTACAAATCAATATATAGTTTGTTGAAAAATAATGAATTGCTTCAGTCATAATGTATTTAATATTTAAGGCAACAGCAGGATTCAAGCAGGTACCAATAGACATTTAATATTTCTTCTATTCATAGTTTTAAAATTTTAGATTGTACAACAAGAACTTTGATTTATATAGCGCCATCCACGCTGGACAGAGTCTCAGAGCACTTCACAGTAGCGGATCCCGGGACCGAGCCAGGAGCAGGGGTAGAAAAGTGACAAAAGCCGCGGTCGAAGAGAAAGGTCTTTAGCTGTGATCTGAAATTGCCAGCAATTTTCTGGGAAGAGAGGGGGCGAGGCGAAGGGAGTGAGGAAGGGAGTTCCAGAGCCTCGAGGCATAGTGGCTGAAGGCACAGCCGCCGAAGGTGGAGCGGAGGATTCGGGGGACAAAAAGGAGGACAGACCCGGTGGAGCGAAGGCAGCTGGTGCTGGTTTGGGGCGAGAGGAGATCAGAGAGGTAGGGAGGTGCTGAGGAGAGGAGGGATTTGAAAACAAGGGTGAGGATCTTAAAGTTGATCCTCTCAGGGAGGATGCCTAGAAGAATGTGATAAGGCGCAACATCAAATGCAAGGAGGATTATAAATTCTAAATGATGTTAAAGGAATAGTCTTAAGACTGAGACTAAGTCAGGGTCTCTGAAGCTGAAGAAATACAGTGTATAAAGAGTTCTAACAACAGCTGACTGACCTCAAATAATCCTACTGATTTTAAATTCTTCTCTTCCAAAGCAAGAAAATATTTATTTTGCTGCTTCTCGTTTCCAGGATCAAACTCCTGCCAGCAATAGTGATGCTATATGGTACATGCTTGTTGAGCTTTTTGAGAAGGGAAAGCTGGTGAATACTGAAGGTTACCCTGCTCTAGTGTCTCAGAGAAAGAGCTTCACCTCAGTTTTGTTTTGATTTGGTAAGCAGAATTAGGCCCCACTCAGCCCCATTTAAACCAAATTAGACAATATCATATTCCTGAAAGGGGAACCAGAGGTATCTCCCACATAGCCCACTTTCCTCCAAAGAGTCCCAAATTGTCAAAGAATACTGCAGACCTGATTACATTCCTCATGATCATCCAAGCAAGTCAGGTGACTAGATGACTGGCAGAGCAAGCCCGGCCTGTTCTAGTGCTCAAGCTAGTTCTGTATTCTAATTTTTTAATTGATCATAGGGTAAATCAGCGTTGACAATCATGGGTTCCAGATGCTGTCAACTGAGGGATAGATACACTTGTTGGAACTTGTTATGTTTACTATTTGGCCTTATCAATCAGGCAAATGTGCAGTTTGTTCAACAGCCGTAGAAGAGATTTATAGTTGCATCAGCCTGGTGCCTCAAAATCCGGGGTACCATAAAATAAAGAAGATTTTATAACTTCAAGGTGTTCAAAGAAGGGAAGATTAAGTGTTACAATGAATCTTTAAAACTTGATACCAGAGGTCTCCAGATATGTGGATGAACCAGTTTGGGAACATGATTGGCTAATCAAAAATGGAATATGATTGGATACAGTAACGTTTGAATTACTTTCTTGGTTGTAAGGGTCACATAGACAAAATTGGGGGATAAAGGAAGGACCTTTAGCTAAATTTGGGGAAAGGAATAAGGGTTGGTGATGGATCTAACACCACTAATCCCACATACATTACTCAGATTCTGAAATCTTTTCAGAAGAGGTAACAATTGGTCAAACTACCTCTTCTGTGTTTCACTAGAGGTCTTTGCTTATTGAGGCTCAGGAGGTATTAGAGTATAAGGTTGCATGATTTATTAAATCTGTTTAAACTTGGTATTGTTAAAGTATTTTTAAAGTATTGTCATAGTGCAGAGTTTTTTGTTTTTGCCTCACTGCATTCACGAAAGTTGTTGTTTACTGGAAGTTGTTTTAATAAATGAGAATACTTTAAGAGAAATAAAGTGTTGTGTGTGAGATTGCTCTGACAAGGCTCATATCTTAGAAAAAAATAAGAAGTGAAGGATCATTCCTTTTGGAATGCACCTGAAAGGAGTGTGTAATTCACACCTTAAAAAAGAGATACGAATACCGTGACACCAGCCAACAGAGGGCCAAAGGCATCGCTCTTCTGACAGAAGCTCATCCCTGCATAATGCATTATGGGGAGCCTCAGACTATGGTATTCCTACAGAACTGAACCTCAGAAAGAGACAAACTACAGGAGCATTGCCCAAAAAGCAACTGATAAGAACAGATTCTACACTTGATCTTAGCTATAAGGCCAAAAAGCTTACCCTGAGTTATACTGCCTTGAGTATCACTGGCTGCCCCCGCAACCTGAAGGATGTTGGAATAAGTATAGTACATAAGGTAATTGGATTCCTGAATGTGTATTCTGGATTATTTGCAAATAAATAAAGAATTGCCTCTCGTTCTCAGTAAACCATTTTTTTTATACTCACATTTCTGAATTTCCCACCCCATACTTATCCTTCAAATTCTAATGTCCTACAATTCAGAACATACTGTCTTGATCTGTAGGACAAAGGAAATCCTTTACTATACCTAACTTGCCCACGTCTATCCTATCCAAAATCATATCATGACAGTCCTTGGTAGGATCCACTTGCTCCTTATTGCAAAACAGATCAATTTCAAGATCCTCACACCTGCACAAAAATCACTTCATGTATTAGCACCTCCCAATCTATCTGACCCGTTTACACCCCACTCCTCTATCTTCACTCAACTGGCTGTGGCCTCCAAATCATTCCACGCCTCCTTTGCTCCACCTTTGGCAGAGTGTTTACAGTCACAACATGTTACCCATGACTTTGGAATTCTCTGCCTCAATCCTCCCGATATCAAAAGCGCTCTATAAATGTAATTTTGTTACTGTTGTTGTTGTTGTTGTTCTGTCTTGCTCCTTCCTTGTCAGTCTTCAGATCACACCTGTGGAGTCCTGTAGCTCAAAGCACTCGCCCTACAAGCAAGAGACCAGGGTTCAATTCCAGGTAGGATGAAACCTTGGGCAAGTTTCCTTATACACACAAGAGTAATTGGGTCATTTCAATCACGACTGTTTGTGGGACACTGCTGTGTGCAATTAGCTACCACATTTCGCCCACAAATATACAGTCAATTCACTTTATAGTATAGTCAGTGAAGTGCTTTGAGACGTCTAGAAGACATGAAAAGGGCTACATCAAATGCAATTATTATTATTATTATTAAGACCACTACAAATGTGCTTAGAGTCAAGTTCCCTTCTCCCTGACTTGGCATCAAGCTCCGCCATTTTAGCACTCACAGATGCTACCCCACATGAAGACCTTAAATATAAATATATGTAGTTGTTGTTGTTGAAGTGAATGACCAGTTTTATTTGGGATTGTTGGCCAAGTCACTGGAGAAACTTGTTTGATTGAACAATAAACAGTAATAAAATTATTAGTAATGTCATTTTAAGCCAAATCACAAAATTTAAAAACAGGAAATATATTTGTATGAAATGGAAAAACAACTTCAGCTCTGATCACCACATCACCTTCTTTCTCTTCCAATTCCCTCCTCAATCTATTCCTTGCACCTCCCTTTTGCCATGTTGAACATCAAATTTATGTTTTCCTTCCTAATCTAAATTTACATTTAAAGTGTTTCATCTCTTTCACTTTCACTCATCATTTGCTGTTAGCCATTACTACAGTAGGTGTTTTCTGGGTGAACGCAACTTCCAAACAATTGCGACTTAATTGACCCAAACCTTGGGTTTTTAACAAGGTGTGAATGACTGATGCATTAAAATCCAAAGGTGAAAATCACAATGTTTCACAACCTATTCAGTAAAAATCTAATGTGTTTTTGATTTATTTTATTAAACATCACATTTTTTCATCCATTCCTAAAAAAAAGACTTTGGGTCTGACATAAGCCCCCCAACTATTCACCAAGCCAAACAACAGTATATTGTTTGGTCTGAACCCAGTTTTTCAAATACTTGATTGCTCTCTTGGATTTCCTCTCTTGACCATAAAGCTGGTGCTGCTTCACAAGCTACCTAGCTTGACTTTCCCATGTTCATGACCAGTGAAAGGGCAGCTCGTGTGGAGCACTGCTGACTCAAGCGGAGTTTCAGGGAATTTGAATTTAATCATTCCCCAGAGCAGAATCCATTAACGGTAAACGATCAGAGTGACTTTTCAGTATATTTTCTACTGTAATTCTTGCGTAGTGATATTTGTAGTTTGACCTGCAGACTCATGCATTGTAGCTAGCAAACTGGAAAGCTGTAGTTTACAGTAGAACAAACAACATCAACTTGCATATCAATCAAATATCACCAGAATACTGGTGTTGGCACAGTTAACCTTGTAATTCAGCTAAACAGGGTAATCATGACTAGTTTGATAATACTTTCCCACACATTTGTCCTAAGAGATTAATTTCACATTATATTTTCTATCAAAATGTACTATCAGTAGTTTCTAAGTATCTTACCCATTTGATTGTTGATGGTTAACGCTGTTTAGCTTATTATCTTGATATGCAATGGACTTTTCTCCCTCAATGATAATTCCAGGTTCTTACTGTTAGAATGAGATCCACCATTGAAAATGTAAGTGTGCTCCTATCCCATTTTATATCTCAAGATTATGCAGTGTACTGTATTGGGTATTTCTTGGATTAAGCAAACTTCTGGCTACAGTCACTATTTGAGTCCTCCAAAAATAAATAATCCTTCCTTTCGATACAGCTCTTTATCATGTCGTCAAACTGTCTCAAAGTGTTTCACTCTCAGTCAATCCACTTTACTGTATATCCTGTGGAGTGCTTTGAGATGTCTCAAATATGTGATAAGGGGCTATATCAAATGCAAGGATTATTCCAATATCAAGCATTTTGTTACTATAAAGCAATTTATTGAAAACTCAGTGACTGTAATCGTGGATGAACGCAGCAGCCAATCTGTACATAGCAATGTCGCACAAACAACAACAACAACAACAACAACTTAAACTTATAAAGCGCCTTTCACGTCGGGAGGACATCCCAAGGCGCTGCACAGGAGGCGTGTGACCCGAGCTGGGAGGGGAGTGTTCGGGAAGGGGTGAAACACATAGGGGAGGTCGAAAAGTTCGGGGGGGGAACAAAAGGCACGGCCGAAGAGGAAAGTCTTCAAACCGACCTTGAAAGAGGAAAGGGAAGAAACAAGGCAGAGGGATTGGGGGATGGAATTCCACAGGGTGGGAGCGGAGAAACTGAAGGCCCGGCCTCCGATGGTGGGGCGGTTCGGGCGGGGGGCTTGGAGCAGGCCAAGTCCTTCTGAACGGAGGGTCCGGGTAGGCTTATAGGGGGAGAGTAGATCAGTTAAATAGGGTGGGGCAAGGCCGTGTAAGGCCTTGAAGGTGAGGACGAGGATCTTGAACTCGATCCTCTGGAGGATGGGGAGCCAGTGGAGACGGGCGAGGGTGGGGGTTATGTGGTCACGGAGGCGGGTGCAGGATAGTACACGTGCTGCAGAATTTTGGATGACCTACAGCCTGTGAATGGAGGAGCTGGGGAGGCCGACGAGGACAGTTTCCGTAGTCCAGCCATGAGGTGATGTACGCGTGCACGAGTGTTTCGGCAGCGTTGGGGGTGAGATAGTTGCGGAGCTTGGCAATGTTGCATGGGTGGAAATAAGCAGCCATTAAGTTAATGACAAATTTTATCTGGAGGACTGCTGGCCACGATATCTAGAGAAACTCCTTTCAAGTAGTTCCATGAAATTCTAAAGGTCATTTGGACAGATGAAAATTGCTTTAATGTCTTACATAACGGATAAGACCACCCGACAATGCAATGTTTGTTCAGCATCACTTTACAATGTGAGCACAGAGTCCAGACAAAAGTCTTGGATCCAGAACCTTCTGACTCAGCCAAGCTGACACATCCTTCAGGTGAGAAAAACACAGACAAAACTTTTACCATTTTGAAACTTCAAACTTTTCATTTTAATTGCTCACTACCAATGGTTTTGCTTCGTAGAGTTGTACTGTATTTCCATCAGAGTTTATCTTACACTACTCCATGAAAAACAATGACGGATCACCAAGGAAAAAAGAAAGGTAAAAACAATAACTACTAAGCAATTTTCAAAAGTTACCTGCATCTAGACAGCTTATTTCTGAGGCAGAAGTTCCCATTGAGCCCAATTATGACCAACCATGTTCTTATTTTCAATATTTGTGGGTCTACTCAATTGGAAAAATTAAATGATACAATCCTAGAAAAATGACTCATAGGTTAATTAGAATTCCATCTAACTATATGTGTATTAGAGTTCCCTAGTGTTCAATGCAATTAGAATGATCTTTCCAATCTGGAAGACATGGTTTCAGCAATCTTCTATAATCCAAGATATGTTACAACATTGGACTCATTTAAAAAAAACATTTTGATGCTTCAATGGGAGGATAGTGATGTTGGTATTCTGGATGGATGAGATTAGATGGACCAAAGGGCCTTCTTCATGCAAACCAATCTTGGGATCTTGTGTTTCAGCTAAGCCAATGGAGTGATTCCTCAAATAATGGGAGCTGAGCCAGTGTACGTGTTCCATAATTTTGTTTTCTCTTGCATACCAAAAACAGGTTGCCATTAGAAATAACTAGATGGCTCACAAAACTATCCCTTCCACCTCACCAAGCCAGTCAGAAACCAAGGTGTCTGGCTTGATCCTCAACTGTCTTTTCTCCCCCATAACAATAACAACAACTTTGATTTATATAGTGCCCTCCATGCTGGACAACGTCTCAGAGCACTTAAATATCCATGCCATGACCTGCTCTGCCTTCCCTCACCTGCCCAACATTGCATGACTCCACCACTACCTTACCCCTCAGGCTGCTGAAACTCTCATTCATGCCTTCGTTACGTCCAGGATGGACTCTGCCAACACCCTGCTTGTCGCCCCAACTCCTCCCTCCATATGCTCCAGATCATCCAGAAATCTGCAGCTTGTGTCCTCTCCTGCACCAGGCTCTGCAAACCTATCACCCCTATCATCCTCCAACTCCACTGGCTTCCCATCACACAGTGGATTCAATTTAAGATGATGATCGTCACCTTCAAAGCCCTCCATGACCTCCCCCACTACCGAACCTATGTGACATCCTAACCTCTACCAACCTGTCTATTCCCTCCGCTCAGCAAGCTCCAACCTGCTCCATGTCTCCCAACCCACCTACCCCACCATCAGCGGGTGAGCCTTCAGTTACTCTGCACCTAACCTATGGAATTCCATCCCGCAGTCCCTTTGCTTCGTCCCCTCCCTAGCCTCGTTCAAGTCCCGCCTCAAGACCCTCCACTTGGACGGGCCCATCGATCACCCCAAATCCACTCCTTTCCCTCCACCCTCCATGATACCAATCCCAGCTCAGGTCTGAAACATTGACTGTCCAGCGACTTATGATGTCCTCCTAATGTGAAAGGCGTTTTTAATGTAATTTTATTGTTGTTGTTTGCTGGCAGTGCACAAAGATTTGAAAAGCTGGTACAAATCTGTCACAGTTTTCTACCTGTCCTACAATCTCTGATTCAGCAAATAATGGTTAAAGCTTTATTGTATCATATTTATTGAAGTGGCACAATCTCATATAACAAAACTGCTTGCAACTAGTCCCTTTCACCTCTGGTGAGAGAAGTTCCACCCGGTCTAGAGTTATTGTATTTTAATAGCATTTCAAAAAGTCCAGAATTTGGCAAACTGCTGAATTTAATTTTAAATTTGAACGCATTTTTCTATGATTAACACTGTATTTAAGAATCTACTAAATTCTCAACACCAAAATGCTTAGAAAACAGCATCAATCTAGCGCAGGTGGAACTTCTTTTGGATTGAGATTTGGAAAGCTGAGATTATAGACTATCTAGACCAGTGGTTCCCAACCTTTTTTTGCTACAACCCTAAATTGGCCACCAACAGGACCTCCCGAGCGTGACTGAAGCGGAGCTCAGCTAAAACAATATATCTGTCTCTTTTGTAGACTCAGCGCAACTTGGTAGTACAGTCTTTCATACAAATTGGTCGGCGGTATCACCTCAGACACTTTTAAGCAGTAAAAAAGCATTTTCAGCATTAAAAAAAAGCAAAACAAAAATTCTGATGACCCTTTGCGACCCTACTGAGGACCTCCGTGACCCCTATTGGGGTCGGGCCCATGGTTGGGAACTACTGATCTAGACACTGGGCCTATATCTGTCCCCAGTGACTCGGTACACTTGCCTTTCAGATGGAGAGTCAATTGTTTTGAAGATGCTGGTCCAGAGCTTTAACAAATAAAGCAGAGTCAGTAAAAATGTACAGTCTGCTCACATAGAACGTTACTGTAATTTTCAGATGTCTAGTCGATTCTAACTTCAAATTACACTCCCACCATAAGAATAATTTACATTTACATAGCACCCTTTACCTGGGTAGCATCTCAAAGCACAATTAAGATTGAATACAAGAATTTACTAATTTTACAACAAAAAGGTATTGTAGGCTAAGATGTGTAACATTTTGCCAGTGCTAATAATGAGCATAAAAACCATTACTCAATTGCAAGGATTATTATTATTACTCCGTTATGCTGAAAGTTAAAAAACATCACATTAGCATCAGAAAATTCTGCAAAGCTGAATAGGTCTAATTCTAGAGTGTTAAATGTTATGCTCGAATGAGAGCTAATGAACAGATACATTTAATAAAGCATTTTTGACACTAGTAATGTATCTTAATGAGCCAATTAAACCTCTAAATAGGTCAAACACATGGCTCAGATGTGAAGTGTGACATTTTTAAGCAAACTGGAGGTATCTCAATCAAATACTTAAGCCAAATTTCCCCCAGAAGATGAAAGAAGTACTCAACGGTTGGATGTGTCTGGCACTGACCATTGTTCCAAGGGTGACTGCTACATTCTGCGATAATGGCATTCAGCAAACGTTAATTTAATAAGGTTTGTATTTTTGAACACAGGTACGGGAGAACCTGCCATGTCACCATTCAGTATAAAGCTGCCTCACTGTACTTACTCAGTTGTGAACCCCCTTAGCAGAAGCACAGTAATGGCTTCTAGCAATGACTAGCCTATTTTCCAGGCTTGTTTTTAGAAACAAGGTTAACTTCTGGGTCCTCAGGCTGCCAGTGACCTTGCTTCCTGTGCACTGGAAATGCTTGCTATGTGGAGCAAACACAAAGCAAATCATGTCAGTTATATTTTCTACACATGTGCAGTATGCAGAAAATTATGTCAGCATCAACCTGACAACCCAGAAGACAGCCATTTTTTCATTCCTCATTTACACTGCGGGGACTGGTATAATGGACCCAGTCGACTGCACTGTATCAAAGTTTCTGCTTGTATGACAGAATTTTGAAGGGGGGAAATTTAAGGAAACGCACTAACCCTTTTGTTTGGTTCGACATCCGATATTCACCACCTCTTTCCATGACTGCAATACCGGATTTATGAAACTGAAAAATGTCTGTAAACATATTTTCGATCAGTACCTGATAAGTGTTTCCCTCTAAGGACAGAACATTTCTGTGCAGAGCAAAGAAAGTCTGCTCCTGTCCGATCTGTACCATACCATGCAACAGTCTTTGTTTTACTATCATAGAATCTATAGCATCGAATTTCACAATTCTATACATGAGGCTTCTGACCTTTAGGGAACAAAGGCACCATTTGCCATTTTTGCTGAAGTACTGCTGTTCACCAGCAGACCTACTTCATATTACAGTAAAAGCCCGTTTATCCGGCACCTTCGGGAGCTGACCAATGCTGGTTAAACCGTGTGCCGGATATTCGTGCGACCAGCTGCCGAAAACCCAACGCAAAAAAAACTTTAAAAAAAATTAGCCTATATTAAAAAATTAACATTACAAAATGTTAATTTTATTAACTTTTTTAAACACAGCATATTAATAATAGACTAAATAATAACAGAAAATTGTATGGATACTTACCAATAAAGCAATAAATATTGATTACAGTCGATAGGCGTACTCTCGTTTTTTCTTTTCTCTCTTTCACACACACACTCAGCCATCTGCATATCAATGGCTCCAAACCCAACCCCCTCCACTCCTCTCATTTTCCATCTCAATTAATCAACTCACCCCCACATTCTCTCTCCCATCCTCTCCCCCACCTCTCTCACCCCCTCCCACTCCTCTCTCTTTCTCCCACCCCCTCTTTCCCTCTTTCCACCCCCTCTCTTTCTTCCTGCCTCTCTCTCAAACCTGGAAGTGCTCTATCTACCGGTAGCATTCAGAGGTAATTGTACTGTACTTTGTGAGGGAAAAAAACAGCAGTGCCACCTTCAGACACTAGTAGCAGCATTCCGAAATACTGATATGAGGGGGGAAAAAATGCGATTGTGCCGGATAAGATCCGGTTAATCAAATGGGGACCTATTTTTTGAAGTGCCGGTTATACGGAAGTTACGGTTGATCAGGTCACAAATAAATGGGCTTTTACCATATATTGTTACAGTGCCTTGTGCTAAAAAAAATGGTGAAATGGTACGATAAAAGAATGCACTTAAATGCCTGGTTGAAATAAAATTAACCCACCAGGAATAAAATTGTTACTTTTTACCGGTCGCACAACTAAAGGACTAAAACTCCTCCTAGTCTTGGCTTGTAAGACCATTTTGTCTGAAAGCTGAAGATTGTCTAGAACCATAGACAGTTTTTCATTTAAACAACCAGGTTTCAAATTAAGACTGAATTTCAGAATTCAAAATGGTCTTGCAACGCTAGACTAGGAGGAATTTCAGGCTATAATTTCCTACATTGCTTTGTGTCAATGAATTTGTGAAGAACATACGAAAGCAGAGACGGAAAGGTTACTTAGCTTCTCTCATAACTGAATTTCTCTCCACCTGCTTCATCTCCTAGTGCAATGCAAATACAGTAAAAGCCCGTTTATCCAGCACCCTCGGGACCTGGCCAATGCCGGTTAAACTGCGTGCCGTATATTTGGGCAGCCAACTGCCGTAAACCCAACACAATTTTTTTAAACTTATTTTTAAACATACCATATTAGTAATAGACTAAATAATAACAGAATATTGTATGGATACTTACCAATAAAGCAACAAATATCGATTACAGTCTATAAACACAGCACACAATCACAAAGCAAATTTCTACAATGGCGGACGGAAGAGATGTTTCTTCTTATAGGGGCACTGTCAGTTTTTCCTTTTTTTTTCCTTTTATTTTTCTCTCCTTCCCTCTCTTTCTCTTTCACACTCACACTCAGTCAGTCTGGCATCTCAATGGCTCCAAACCCAACCCCCTCTTTCCTCCCTACCCCCTTTCTCTCCCCCTGCCTCTCTTTCCTTATTCCACCCCACCCCACCAAAACAGTGTATAAACCCACAATACCGTCAGGCTACACAGGCAATACGTAGCATCCATTAGAGAGAGAGGGAGCCATTTATCTTGTTGTTTTCCTAATAAGTGTGATCTTTAACCCCAAATACCAGGAATTTAGACTGAGATGGTGAGTACAAGAAATACTCAAGTCAATATTTTAATCTGAATATTGAAATCCATGATATCTTGTATTCAAAAACAACAACATCTTGCATTGATACTGTGCCCCTCATGTAGGGTAGCATCCCAGAGTGGTTGGTACTGGAGGAGCACAACACCAGGTCAAGGGGACGAGGGGAGGTGACAACAGGTACAGTCGAAGAGGAATCTCTTGAGGCAACAAGAACAACAGCAACAAAATTGCACTTATATAGCGTCTTTCACGTCGGGAGGACGTCCCAAAGTGCTGAACAGGCAGGTCAGAACCCGAGCGGGGGTGGGTGGGATGGGGAGGGTTGGGGAAGGGGGAAGGGGAAGGAGAGTGGGAGAGGGGAAGAGTTAGTGGGTAGCCAAAGGCATGGTCAGAGAGGAAGGTCTTGAGACCGGCCTTGAAGGAGGAAAGGGAGGAAGGAAAGTGGAGGGGTGTGGGATGGAGTTCCACAGTGTGGGAGCAGAGCAGCTGAAAGCCCGGCCGCCGATGGTTGGGCGGTTAGGGCGGTGGACGCGGAGGGTGCGGGTAGGTTCATAGGGGGACAGTAGGTCAGAGAGATAGGCGGGGGCAAGGCCGTGAATGGCCTTGAAAGTGAGAACAAGCATCTTGAATTCGATCCTCTGGGTGACGGGGATCCAGTGGAGATGGGCAAGGGTGGGAGTGATGTGGTTGCGAAGCCTGGTCCGGGAGAGTACACGAACTGCAGAATTCTGAATGATCTGCAGCCTGTGAAGGGAGGAGCTGGGGAGGCCAACAAGGAGAGACAATCCAAACATAATAATAATCCTTGCAAGATGGGGAAGGCGGGGACAAGGTAAAGGAATAGAGGAAGTGTGTTGGGGTGTTCATATTCCTGCAGTACAAGGGTTAAAAAGACAACGGTTTAGTGAGGACAAATCCCTCGCTCAAGGACAGGAGAAGTTTTGTGGAGATTTTTTCATCAGTTATCAGTTTGAAATGGTAATAGTGCAACTTGGAAAAAGATGCTCAGATAGCATGGTGACTTTCAATCCTTGAAACTCATTTCTTGACTGCAATATACAAGCCTGGTCAGCAATCTCAACAAGCATGGTGAATGTTTCAGACGTTTACAGAATTAACATTGATTTGTTAAATCACTGATCTATTACAAGATTTTAAAAAATTGAAAAAAAGACTTTTCAGGAAGCTCTACTGGCTGAAAATTTCACACTGTCTATGTCTTTGACACCATTTAATATTTAAATATAAGATGATGCAGAATTGCTTTAAAACCAGTTGTTTATAAGAACTTTAAGAATAAATTACCAATTCAAACTGAATTGAACAATTTTCTACAAATCTGCACAGCATAGACTATTAATGATGATCAGGAATGGGTGCCCTCGTTGATTTATCAATGATGATAATCCTTACAATGCTTTTCAAATCAGGATGATGTTTCAAAGCAGTTCACAAGGTATTCTCTATGGTGTAATACCTGTGTATTTTGTAAGCAAATAAGGCAGATAATGTATGCATATTGTCAGGGGTACTGTACTTCTAATGAAATGATCAACCAAGGTCCCATCTGTCTTTTAATGGGAGGTTAAAGATCCCAGGATACTATTCAAAATGAGAAAGGTGCTTCTCCCAGTGTCCTGGCCAAAAATCCCCCAAATAAAATGAATCACTCACTCCAAGTCCCACAGTAATTTATGGGACATGCTATGGACAAATTGTCTGCCCCATTTGCCAACATGAATGGCATTATTATATCAAATGCAAGGATTGTTAATTATTATTATTTCCTATTCCTACTTCATACATATTGTATTTATCTGGATTGAATTTAATTTGCCAGTTATTGGCCCATTTGCATGCCTTGCCAGGCACTTTTGAAATCTGTGCTGCCTGCTCTGGTGCTTTACTTACACCCAAGTTGCTGCATCTCCAATTTTAATTATCTTACAATGGGTCTGTGAGTCCAGGTCAATAATATAATATAATGTATATAGAGAACAAGAAAGCTTGCAGTATATACCCCAATACACCCCACTTAATAACTCGCAGATAGACCTAGCTAGGTTCCCATTCACTGCCTTGATGGAGATCAGCTGAGACCAGTGAACACACATTGGTTGGACATATTATGTCTACAACATTCAGTGCCTTTAACAGAGAGAGCTAGCTATTGGAACAATGACAACAATACATTTGTATAGCGGCTTTCACATTGGGAGGACGTCCCAAGGTGCTGGAAAGTCCTGCACTTTGATACATATATGAATCTACCTTTTGCAGAGAGAATTCAAAAGATATTTCCTTCCGAATACATTTAAAACTACTGTTTACTGACTATCATTGTGACTGCAAGCAAAATCGAAGCAAAGCTTTTCGGCAGGAGTAAACACATCACAGTGCAACATAGCAACCTGAAAGACAGTTCATTATTCTTCAAATATACTTTTATTGGTACACTGACAGGATCGATTGTTTGAATGATTGATTGATTGATTGATAGTTGATTCCTATAGTTCAGTTGCTTGTACACTCACTGTACAAGCAAAAAACAACAAATTGCAACAAAATTACATTTCTATAGCGCCTTTCACTTCAGGAGGACATCCCAAGGCGCTGGGCACTCGAGCTGGGGTTGGGATTGGAGAGGGTGGAGGGATAGGAGGGGATTTGGGGTGACTGATGGGACCGTTGAAGAGGAGGGTCGTGAGGTAGGACTTGAACGAGACTTGGGAGGGGGCGAGGTGGAGCGACTGTGAGTATTCCAGAGGTTACAGGCAGAGTGGCTGAAGGCTTGACCACCGATGGTGGGGTGCGTGGGTCAGGGGACAAGGAGCCTGCTGAGTGGATGGAGCAGTTAGGTTGGTAGGGGGTTAGGAGGTCCCAGAGGTAGGGTGGGATGAGGCCATGGAGGGCTTTGAATGTAAGGACAAGATCTTGAAGTGAATTCTCTGGGTGAGGGGAGCCAATGGGGCAAATGGGGTCTCGGAGCTTGGAGAGGTAGAGCATACGGGCTGCAGAATTCTGGATTATCTGCAGCCTATGGAGCGAGGAATTCAGAATGCTGACAAGCAGGGCATTGTAGTCAAGCCTGGATGTGATGAAAGCATGGATGAGGGTTTCAGCAGCCTGAGGGGTGAGGTAGTGGCGGAGTCGGGCAATATTGTGGAGGTGGGGAAGGCAGAGCAGGTCATGGGTTGGATGTGGGGAAGGAAAGACAGTTGAAGATCAAACAAGACAACTAGGTCCCTGACTGGCTTGGGGAGGTAGAGTGTGCAACCATGGGAGTTGATGCTGCCAGTGCCTGATGTGTGAAGGCGTTGCCCCGAGCCAATCAGGAGGGCCTTGGTCTGATTCATGTTCAATTGCAGAACGTTAGCTCTTATCCAGGACTTGATATCTGACAGGCAGTCTGTCAGGATAGCAGTGGTCCTAGAATTGATGGTAGAGCCAGAATGATCGAGTTGGATGTCATCCGCGTACACGTGAAAGCAAAATTCCTGGCAAAGTGAAATCTTGAGCAAGTTTCCTTACTCCACATACCTGATAATAATCCCCCCCAAAAAATGATAATACTGTAATTTGTTCACTCAATCCAGGACAGTTTGTGGGACACTGCTGTGCGCAATTGGCTGCCGCGTTTTGTCCACAAATTTACAGTCTATTCACTTTACAGCATATTCTGTGAAGCGTTTTGAGATGTCTAGAAGATGTGAAAAGTTCTACATGAAATGTAAGGAATATTATTATTATTTTATTGATTAATTGCAGATTGCCATCAGAAGAGACTAAACTTCTACTGAATTACTTTGACATATTGTTTCTCTGTTTACAGCTTTAAATAATTTGTGGTTTGCTGCAGTATGTCTTGGACTGTAAATAAATAATAATATTCCTTGATACAGCAACTTATCACGCAAGCGCAATGTCTCAAGGTGTTTCACAGGATTCGGAGTGACTGTATGCTTATCGGCAAAAGGAAAAAAATTGCATACAGCAATGTCCCCTATACAGCTTGGAAGTGAATTTCATTTGGAGAACTGTTGCCTAGAACAAAGGGATAAACTAATTTCTCGTTTCAAATTGTGCCACGAATCTTGAACATTCATCTGCACAGGCAGATAGGATCTTCGTTTAAGGTTCATTCCAAAGCATAGCACCTCCAACAATGCAGCTGGTTTACAATGTCAGCCTAGATTGAGTTCAAGTCTCAATGTGAGGCTTGAATCCACAACTTTTGGACTCCGAAGCAAGAGTGCTAGCAAATAATAATAATAATCCTTGCATTTGTTATAAATGCTTTTCACGTCTTCTAGAAGTTTCAAAGCCCTTCATGGAATATACTTTAAGGTGAATTGACTATATATTTGTGGGCGAAACACAGCAGCCGATTGTCCCACAAACAGTAGTGGATTGAAAAATTATTAAAATTAATTAATAAAATTCAATAAAATAAAATAATTAATACAATTATTAATTTATTATTGTTTTTTATTCTTGAGTGATTATTATTAGACATGTGGAGTAAGGAAACTTGGCTGTGGTTTCGCCGTACCTAGAATCAAATCCAGGTCTCTCACTTGTAAGGCGAACACTCTAACTACTTACTGAGCTACAGGACTATTTAAACTATTCAAACATTCCATTAGAGTGTAATCAAAACCAAAGCAATTGTTTTCCTTAAAATAGGCAAGAAACATCCAATGACTAAGAGTCTGAACAGCAAATACAATACTGTACTTCTGTAACCTATAACCATTCAAAATGTTAATATTCAATCAGAATGCAACACAACTCAGCTGTCTCTGGAGTCATGTATACAGTTAACCCTCGTCGAATGCGACTTTATCGATTGTGAATTGAAGTATACGCGACAAAAAAAAATGCAGCACTTTTCTGAGTAACGTGCGTAAAACTTGCGTATACGCGTGGGTGGGCCTGCACACATGCACACTTGTGAGGATGCCGGCAGCTCCCGACTAAATCCGATGATTCCTCGGCTGGCTGGCCCTGTGCGTAATGCACCCTTGGGAAAGTCTGGGATGGGGTTGTAGCCCGCTTCAGTAGGTACCTTGCATTGGTCGGGTGTGGAAGTGCCTGGAGGCTTGAGGTGCGTAGCCTGTGGCTGGATTCCCCTTACAACGATGGTTTGGCATTAGAGCACAGCAGCTAGGAATAACCTTGAGGAGCTTAGGAACATCTATCGACAGAGCTACAATTCACCTACACATGGTAAACGTAGAATTAGCCTCCTACTCAAACAAGATGACTTTAACAATCCCGCAGAGTACCCAAGAACTTTTAAGAAACCAGTTTTAATGCTATTAAGGAGCCAATTGTGTGACAGGTCCTACAATAACATGGAAAATAAACTGGTGTTTGCTGGAGGTTTGCTAAGCTCTTAAACTGCTGCAAATATGATCTTGGAGCAGGTTATAGAAATCATACATGCAACTTCTAATTGCTTTACTCATGAAAGTAATAACTGGATATGAGATAAGAAACGGCAATAGATAATTCAAAGCAACAACTGTGATTCGTTTGGGGGGTAATTAATCCTAGACACAGTTTCTAATTCATTTTATCCTGCAAGTTACTGAAGGGAGTGGAAGGGAGCTGAGCTTGGCTAATATGAAATTATTGATACAGTGTTTCAAGCATCATGTCATTTCAGCTGTTTTATTTCTGGTAATTCAGCTCCCTCACAAGGTCAGCAACTTCTCCAAGAACATTTGTGGGCCTTTGCAAATCAGCAAAATTGCACCGAAAATGCAATCTACCATGACACAGGAGTAGATTATAAATTAATGCCAGTTTTACCAAGGGTGGATAATAGCTAGTACATGCTATGAGGAAGAGTGATTAAGACCTTACATTGGATGTGTTCAAGGAACAGATGTAATGGAAAGGAATCGGTTGGCATTTTAAAAGCTTGAGATCGAATGAGTTGAAGAACCTTCTAACTATTGTGATCAAGTCGACCCAAAGTCAGAGGGTGGTTACCCCTCTGCCAATCTTTTAGTGCTGAAATCTTACAAAAAATGGTCGAATATAACCGATACAGTACTTACTGCATTGTGAATCCTGTAGCTCAGTGGTTAGAACACTCGCCTCACAAGTGATAGACCTGGGTATGATTCCCACAGGGCAAAATGTTGTGCAAGTTTCCTTTCTGCACATGCCTCAGTTTACTTAAGTAAACAGTAAGTAAGAATTGGGTTGTTGGTGGATTGGGAGATTGGCTTTCCCGGGGTAATAATTCCTTAATTGCATTTAATTCCACGACTGTTCGTGGGACACTGCTGTGTGCAAGTGGCTACCACGTTTCTCCCACAAAGTATACAGTCAATTCACTTTAAAGTATATTATGTGAAACTCTTTAAGACATCTCAAAGACGTAATAACAACTACAAAATTACATTTGCATAGTGCCTCTATATGAAATGCAAGGATTATTAGTATTACTTACATTGAGCCTTTCATGTCAGGAGAACGTCCCAAGTTTATTTATACTGGTTTGGCATCTGAGGTGGGGTTGGGAGCCAAGAGGATGGGGAGAGGATAGTTAGTTGCCCAAAATGTGGTCAAAGAGGTAGGCTTTGAGGCAGACCTTGAACAAGGTGCGGGAACAAATGGGTCGGTTGGACGCAGTTCCCAAGAGCGGGGTGAGATAGGCTGAAAGCCCACCTGCCTGATGGTGGGGCGGGTATGATGGGAACATGAAGCAGGCTTAGAGACAATACAGAGGAGTGCAATAATTGTTAGAAGAATGAGTTATGTGCAATAGTTAGACAACCTAGGGATTTTCAGTGTTGAGAGAACTTAGAGGAGACTTTGTAGAAGTATCTAATATCAAATGCAATTGAAAAATTAAACTCAGAACAACAATTTAGGATGGAGCAACTCAGTAGAATAAGAGGAAGCACAAATAAGAGGTTTAGAATTGCAAATGGGATTTTCAGGACAGATACCAGGAAGGTTTTCTTTACCCAGCAGGCAACTAACAACTGAAACAAGTCGCTTTGAAGGGTGGTGAGCCCGGGTCAGTGGACTTATTTAAAACACAGTCTGATGCTGTGATGAGAGTTCAAGAAGGTGAGTATTCTGGAAGGCTAACATTAGATAGGCCGAAGGGCTTCCTTCATTCAAACCATTTTAAAAGGTGTATTGTGATTAGATACATTTTAAAGAAGGTCATAGTATGACTTATTGGGAAATAATATAGGACTTTCACAATAACCTTACTGACTAAGGCACAGGAAAATCATACCATAAGAGCAGAATGACCAGGTTAAAATTTACAAATTGTGCAATGTGCAAATTTACAACAAGCAGAGAATAATATACATTCAGGCAACAACAGCTTGTATTTACATAGTACATTTAACATAGGATAATATCTTGGAGCTCTCTGCAGAAATCACCCATTGCCAAGGTCAGTAATTTTGCTAGCACTCAGCAAACCAGCCCACTAATTTGTTATCTCACTCTCAATGAAAACACACCCCTTTTATTTAACACAATTCTTAGCAGTGACATTATTTTGTAATGCAAGTTCCCAGAGGATAAAGACAAGGTCATATTACACTGGACAATCAGACACAGAGACCACAAATCCTGAAGTAAATCAATCAAGTTCTCTATCTGCTGGAAGGGACCTGAGGAAATGGTGCTTCTCACTTAATTTACTGCAATGATTGTGTTCCAAGGGGAGATTTTATCTAGGAATCGATCAGCCATTTATTGCTTACTGTTGCCATTTCTGACAAACTGAAAGAGAAAGGCAATAATATAGTGGATAAAAAATGGGAATAAATAAGAAAATAAATTCACCAATTCTAGCAAGAAAGTGTTGCATCCATTGTTGCATTGTATTAGTTAAATCTAGTTCTTGTTACTAACAGCAGCAACAATAACAAAATTTACATTTGTGTAGCATATTTCACCTCAGGAGGATGGCCAAAAGATTCTAAAAGAAGAAAACGTTGTTTTTGTAAAACACCTATAGTAAATATATGATGATGTGAAGTGCTAACTGATTCTACTCTTCATCATTCTTCCCTGTAAATGTGATGATACCATTCTGAAAAGCAACATATACATATAGAGAGTTGTTCTAATGTTATGAATTTGCAACTTTTCCATGAAGCACTTCCAGAGAAAAAAGTGTAGAGGCAGAATATTTCTCATCCTGGTCTTGATCTATTTGACAAATGGCATACTGTAGATAATGAGATCTTACTGTATGAAATGGGGTAATTTTTCATGACTGCCAAATCCCAGCAGTGAGGGTTATTCCTTTAATCCAGTGTCACTGCTATAATTTCTAGTAGTTCAAAGCATATGTTCAGAATTGGCTCCAACATGTGTGGAAAATGTATTTTAATTATTGTGGTGCCAGCGTTGGTAAGCTTGAAAAGATCCAATTTGTGATCCTGGGATCACATCCATTTTTAGTTGAAATGTAAAATTATTATGGTCTCAATTGAGCCCACGTCTGGTGGGAGGAATAGAAACGAAAATCTCCCTGTATCTGATATATCACGTGACTATTCCTCCAAGCAATTTTCCGACCTAAATGGTGAGAGATTTAGAATAGTACGCACAGAGAGTTAGGATTCTTCTCACTTGGCTCCTATTGTTTTTAATCAGCCCTGTGTCTGGCAAATAGGGAAACCCTTCACCATGCTTTAAAAGTATCCAAACTAAATTGAGAATTCCATGCATCTCACCTACACATGGAAATTCCAGAGATGTTTATTGGAATGGAATGTCCCACTTTCTCCCTGGAGGGATTGATCCTGCTTACCTAAATCTGGAAAGTATTAGGTGCAGGCAAAACCCCACTGCAAGTTGACCAACAACCACTGAATCTCAGCATGAGCGCTGGAGGTAAATTATACATTAATAAATGTAGTCATTCACACCAGACTTAAGATTCCACGGAAGTATACCATCAACACATGGTGATTTTCTATGTCTAGAATGGAGTGCGAACTCTCTTTCTCTAGATGGATTATCTAATTCTGGAGGCTATCGGGTGTAGGTTGGTGAAAGCTAAGGCTTGGGGACCACAGAATGTGTGTTAGGGTACTGTCTAACTAGCTAAAACCACATAATGTGCCAATGGTAGCAAGTTTCCTGCTGCTTGTCCAGCGAAAACCATCATTAGTGCTTTGGTTTGCAGGACAACAGGAGCTGAATGGGAGAAGTACCTGCCCCCAGTGTCTGATCTGCCTTTCCGAATCCTGCTGATGAGCCAGGCTGGCTGTGCTGTAATCAGCAGTGCACTGGAATACTATGGACCCGTCTGACTCAGGAACTGGACTACCCGAGACACCACTTGGCTCCTGTGGATTCTACAAGCAAATATTTTAATGGCAGGGTGGTCTTAGTTGGAGAACCAATGGGAACGTTTGTTAGACAGTGGTTTCAATGGCAACCTATGTGTGTTTTTTTTTATATAGCTATTTAGACAATAACCTAATGCACAATATGACTAATTACAATTCCAAACAATGGCAAAGTATGAATAAAATGCAAAAGAACCAGCACCAAGTTCTTTTTTGAATGTTTTTGCGCTATCACAACCTTTAGAAATTATAATGACTAGATTAGAGAAAATCGTTAAATCAGACCCTAGTGGGTTCCAATTAAATTAAGCTCTTAAACCTGACCACGGACATGCCACAAAGTGATTACTTTTTAAAACATAATTGCAGTACTACTCCAGTAAACCACCTCCTGATGTTTTATGTAGTCATCTGTTCAAAAAGCAAACTGCTCACATTCAACGGCAGGAACCAGAATCTGCCTTACCTTTAAAAACAGAACATGCTGGAAATGCACATCAGGGTGATCAACATCTGGAAGAGAGAGATAAATTATCAATTTGGATGAGTTTTGATGAAGGTTCCTGCCTGAAACATTAATGTGTCGTTCTCTTTCTGATGCTAATCGACCTGTGCAATTCCTGTGTTCCCAGCGATTTCTGTTTTTGTGCAATTCCTATGCTGTTTTCTGTTTTGTATTTGAGAATTTCAACCTTTGCAGCGTTTCATTTTCTGTACCTTAGTGTTATTTTAATCATTGCAGAGATGAAATCCAAGGGGAAAAGTCAATTGAATTATTCTCAAAGAAATAAGAATGTATCTTCACACTGCTTCACTATATTTTCTTTTGGCTCTTTTCCAGGATTTTCAAACCCGACAGGCTTGCAAATACACAATAGCAATAAAAAAACAAAGCAGATTTTTTCCTGGAATTAAAAAGATTCTATAACACAGAAACAGGCCATTTAGTCCAGCTAGTATGAGGTGGTATTTTATTCCACATAAGCCTTTCACCCATACAATCGCCTTCCTTTTTTCCTCCATGGTTATCCTATAAGTTAGAACCTATTTTGTCCAAATAAAAAGGAGTAACAATTTACTGGATCCAACGATTTTATATGATTGAATACTTTGGCAACAGCTTGCTTGTGAAATATTTGTACTTCATACAGTGCAAATCTTATCAAGTGTTTAACAGATACATTATTTTCAGTGTGTTAAACATATTACCTGGAGCAATGTGATTATGACCGTACAATAAAATTTGCCATCGAATCAATTTTATTCTACAAAAAACATAAGTTTTCACAAACACTACTCCACAGATCACAACACTGTCTACAAAACGGATTTGTTCAAAGGAAAACAGATTTGTCACTCATGCGGTAGTTACAAATGAGACCAAGGAAGATTAACAATTCTGCTTCATCCAAGCAGCTCCCTCTAATAGCCCTCCTATCTAGTTTAGAGCTGACAGTTTAAATATTTGGAACTCTATTGCCTCATGAATGGACTTGCAACCATTCTCTTGGAGGGACGCTGCTGAAAGAGGAACATCAGGTATTCAAGCAATGCCAAAACATTACTGCTGTCCTGGTTGGAAATCTTATTTAATGCATGGGAGTTTTGCCCAATGAAAAATTACCTGTTGTATTTCTGTTAAGTGCTTTCATCTTTTGCAATTGAAAAGCTCAATGAATGATTAAGGTGGTTATGGTGAAATTTTACTCAAACTGGCTTTTTTTATCTGTAGTTTCCAGATATCCTTATCCAAGGATAAATTTAATCCAGAATAATATTCATGGGAAAATACTAGTTCAGCATCTACCACTATTCATCTGAGTATTTTATTTCTTGTGTATATTTTGTGGCATGCATATGTGGAACTTTGTCCTGTTTGGATTATCTTAAATATGGCAATGAGATTTCAGATGTACCAGGCACCATCTGACAATTTTTTTTTTGCTTTTTATAGAGTTCACTAACATCCAAATACATTCAGGAGGAAACCTGCATCAAATCCTCTACGTCAAACTCTATGGTATTATTTGCTTGACATGACTCCCTAAACATAAAACTAAACTCCTTTCAACTATCTTGTCCGGAATTGACAATAATAATTCAATGTCAGGAGGACTTCACAAAGAGCTTCACGGGAAATACAATAACAATAAATTGCACGTATATGTAATTGAGAGGATGTCCCAGGAAGCTGGACAGTTGAGAGTTTTCACCAGAGTGGGGGTGGATTTGGGAGCACTGAAGAGCAAGATATGGGGGGGGGGGGGGGTGCAGATGACTGAAGATGGGGTCAAATATGAAGATTTTGACACAGTTGTTGAAGGAGGTGATGGAAGGGAGAGACAAAGTGAATCCGGGATGGAGTTTCAGAAGGTGGGGGCTAAAAGGCTGAAGGCCCAACTGTTGATCGTTGGTCAAGTAGAGTGGGGTACATGAAGCAGGCCAAAGTCCACCAAGTGGAGACAGCAGGTGGGTTGGGAAGCTTTTAACTGATCACATGGTGGGGCAAGACCATGGAAGGCATCAAAAGTGAGGACTAGAATCTTGAAATCCCTCTGATAAACAGGGATGGTAGGTTGCTGTGCAGCACAAGCAACAACAACTTGCATTTATAAAGAACCCTTCATGCAAAGTAGCATCTCGCTGTTTCCGCACAGCAATTTTCCACAAACAATCATTGAGTGAATAATCATTCCATTTGGGAATAGAGGTGGTCCTTGATATCTACTTTCTTATTTTTCCATAGTATCTTGCGACAGAAATATGAAAAAATACATGAACAAGTATTAATATTGTAAAGTTTGAGTAGAACGCCTAAAAATAGCATGTTTAACTACTAGACTTAAATCATAAAAAAATTATTCTGCTCCATGTTTCAAATCCATTAATGTGAGTTAACTGCTATTCTGCTTCATTCGATGCAATTCATGTTTTGGCTCATAATAAATAATAACACTCCTTTCATTTCATACAGTGCTTTTCACATCTTTTAGACATCTCTTCACAGAATATACTGTAAAGTGAATTGACTGTATGTATATTTGTCGGCGAAATGTGGCAGCCAATTGTGCACAGCAGTGTCCCGCAAGCAGTCGTAGATTGAAATGACCAATTTATTATTATTTATTTTTAGGGATTATTATTAGGCATATGATATAAGGAAACTTCCCCAAGGTTTCACCCTACCTGGAAGTGTCCATTCATGAGGCAATGGAGTTCCAAACGTATCTCTCATTTGTAAGGTGAGTGCTCTAATAATATTAATAATAATAAACATTGCCTTTGATATAAAGCTTTTCACATCTTCTAGACATCTCGTGGAATCTTGTAGCTCAGTGACTGCCTGATCCGTTTTGCTCAGAAATATACATGTATATTTGTGGGTGAAATGGGTCAGCCAATTGCATACAGCAGCATCCTACAAACAGTTGTGGATTGAAATGACCAATCTATTTTTTTGTTGTTGAGGGATTATTATCAAGCATGTGGAGTAAGAAAACCTGCCCAAGTTTTGTAGTAGTGAATTGTGGGGAATTGGATGACTAGGATCTTGGGCCTGTGTGTACATTACGTATTATGTGATTAAATTGTCACTATATTGAGTAGGAAATGAAGATCACTGAAATAGATTCAATTATATGATGCTCTCAACATCGGGATTAATTTGGCCTGGTTGTAATGTCTAATAATAACAATAATCCTTGCATTTTATATAACTCTGTATCACGTTTTTGAGATGTCTCAATGTGTTTCACAGAATATACTGTAAAGTGAATTGACTGTATATTTTGTGAGTGAAATGCTGCATCAATACACACAGCAGTGCCCTACAAAGAGTTGTGGATTGAGTGACTAAATTAATATATTTTTGAACAGAAAAAGCTATCTTCCAATCGACTAACAGCTGAGTTCCTACTTACTGCTAGGTAAACAGAGGAATAAGGAAACTTCCCTACTCTTTTAGATTGAATTCAGATCCTCTTGCTTGTGAGAGGAGTTCTGTAACCATTATGTTACCTGACTCCACTTAATAACTTTTGCGTGGTTAAGCCAATTTTTAAAATCAGAATTTGATGCAAGTTTTCTACATCTCTCGCTTCCCTGAATTTGTCAAGCACATTGAAATTTGACAATTTTGAAGTTTGCTGGACAAACAGTGGGAAAGCTTGCAAGACAGCGTCAGCCATGGCAGGCTATGTAGTTTTAGCTGGTTAGACTCCAACAGTATCCCAACGCACATCCTGGTGTCTAGAAGCCATGTCTCTTGCCAACATGGGCCTAATACTTTTGAAAAATAGGTAAACAGGATGCAAACCTTCAGGGAGAGAGCATGCATTCAATTCCAACAATCTATCTCTGGGATTTCAATGTGGCAGTTGGATGCACGGAAATCATGGAATCATAGAATTTGACAGCTCAAAAAGAGGCTGTTTGGCCCATTGAGTCTATGCTGGCTCTTTGAAAAGAGCCATTCAAAATCAATCCCACTCCCTGGCTCTCTTTCCATAACCCCGCAAACTTGTCCTCCCCAAATAACATCCATCTCTCTTTTGAAAGTTGTTATCGAATCGGCCTCCACCACACTTTCAGGCAGTGCATTCCAGATTCAAACAACTAATTGAGTGAAAACAGTTTTCCTCACTTCCTCTTTGCTTAATTTAAAAACTATTTTAAACCTGTGACCTCGGGTACTGACATACCCACCAGTGGAAACAGTTTTTACTTGTTTAGCCTATCGAATCCCCTCATGATTTTGAAAAACTCTACTAGATCTCCTCGTAACCTTCTCTGCTCCAATAAGAATAATCTTAGCCTCTCCAGCCTTTCCTCATAACCTGGTACCATCCTGGTAAATCTTCTCTGCACACTTTTCAATGCCTTAACATCTTTCCTAAATTGTGGTGCCCAGAACTGAACATAGTACTTTACCTGAGGCAAAACCAGAGTTTTATACAGGTTAATCATAACTTCCCGACTTTTGTATTCTATGGCCCCTATTTATAAAGCCTAGTATTCCATATGCTTTTTTAACAGCCTTATCTGCCTGTCCTGCCACTTTCAAAGATATACTTACATGAACCAGGTCTCTCTGTTCTTTTACCCCCCTTTAAGATTGCACTATCTAGTCTATATTGAATGAGGAGAGGCAATATAACAACAACAACAACTTGGATTTATATAATGCCTGGCATGGAGGCTGCTATATATATTCAAGATGTTTTTGTTATTATATTGCCTCTCCTCATTCTTCCTCCCAAAATGCATCACCTCACATTTCTCCACGTTAAACTTCATCTGCCATGTATCAGCCCATTTTACCATTCTGTCTTTGTCCTCTTGCAGTCTGCTACCCAGACAGTTCTGGATCCATGCTGCTACCGTCCCTTTAATACCTTGGGCTTCTGTTTTCCTTACAAGTCTCTTATGCAGCACATTGTCAAATGCCTTTTGAAAGTCCATATAAACTACATCAACTGCACTATCTTCATCCACCCTCTCCACTTTCTCATCAAAAAACTCTATCAGGTTTGTTGGACATGATTTTCCTTTAACAAATCCATACTGTCTGTCTTTTATTAACCTATATTTTTCTGAGTGAAGATTTATTTTGTCCTGGAATTGTTTCCAGAAGTATCCCCACTAACGATGTTAGGCTGATTGGCCTATAGTTCCCAGGTTTGTCCTTCTCCCCCTTTTTGTAGGGGAGTAACATTAGCAACCTTCCAGTCTTGTGGCACCACTCCTGTGTCCAAGCAAGACACAGGTTGGAAGATTGTGGCCAGAGCCAATGCTATTTGCACCCGTACTTCTCTTAGTAACCTAGGATGCATCCCATCCAGACTGGGTGTTCAAATCTATTAGATCTGGATATTCTTAAGCATAGTGATGGGTTTACACATGTGTCAGACACTCAGCTGACCAAAACAGATTCTCTAATATATTTCCTTAAGAAAAACCATCTACAAATATCTCCAATTGGAAGTTCCCTGTGTTGAATACTTCCAATTATATACTTGAGTAGAGGCAATGATTTACTACAGTTATTTATGCACAATATTCCTGAGACTAACAGGAAAACCACAAGCATATAACAAAAATTTCCAAAGGGACTATAAAATGTTAAATCAATAGTAATACATTCAGTGGCTAGACAACAGTGTTAGCAAAATAGCAAGAAGTTAATGCTTAAATATAACATAAATCACGAATTGTGCAGTGATCCTTTTACTTTACAGTGAACTACAGATGATGCTCACAATCTAATGATGGCTCTCACATTTCTGTCTGTACTTTTACAAAAATAATCAATTTCATCTTATATATTATTTTAACTAGAAAAATTCAAATGGGACTCGGAGATGATCAAAATAGACTCAGTCACGTTTTTACAAGGTGTCAGCCTGGCTCATTTAGTGGTACTCTCACTTCTGAGTCAGAAGGATGTGGGCTCAAGGCATATGTTGGGACACAATTACGGAACATTCTAGGCTGACACTCCTGTATAGTGTGATATAAATATTAATCGTAATCCTTGCATTTGATATAGCACTTTTCACATCTTATCGACGTCTCAAAGCAGTTCCCAGAATATACTGTAAAGTTGACTGTACATTTGTGGGCAAAAAGTGGCAGCCAATTGCTTACAGCAGTGTCCAACAAACAGTTGTGGATTGAAAATGACCAATTTTTATTATTGTATTTTTTTGAAGGGATTATTATTAAGCGTGTGGAGTAAGGAAACTTGCCCAAGGTTTTGCCCTAATCTGCCTGGATTCGAACACAGGTCTCACGCTTGTAAGGCGAGTGCTTCAGCCACTGAGCTATAGGACCTCCATGGGTGGTTGCAGTGTCAGAAGCACCATCCTTCAGATGAGATGTTAAACCATTTGCCTTTTGAAGTTAAGAATTCCAAGGTGAAAAGAGAAGGGGGTTTCTCCCTGTGTCCTGGCTAACGATCCCTCAAATAAAATTCTAAATTCATTTCATGGTTGTTTGTATAAAATTGCTATGCGCGAATGAGCCTATAAAATACATAATTTCTTAATAAGTCCTGAGACGTGCTTTGAGATATCCTCCTGAAGTGAAAGGGACTAGAAAAAATGCAAAGATCATTAATTTTACTGTCCACAAATATGGTTTTCAATATTCTTGCATTAAGGAGTGAATTATTTGCAACTTTTCCAAACACTTGTCTACCCGTCCTGCACTTGAGAGCTACAACTGAAACAATTACTCTCCAGCACCTTGTGACATCCTCTTGATGTGAAAGGAGCTATTTAAGTATAATTTTGTTGCTGTTGTTGCATTCTTTGTATGATAGAATTAATGAATTGAGAGTCAAGTATTTCAAAGGCAAATTATAGCTTTCTAATACAATAAAAGCTCGTTTATCCGGCACCCTCGGGACCTGGTCAATGCCGGTTAAAGCATGTGCCGGATATTCAGTCGAAAACGCAAACATAAATAAAATAAAATTTTATGCATTTTTCCAGATAAATTCCGGTTAATTGAATGCAGACCTTTTTTTTTGATGGCAAAAAAAAGGTCTGCATTCAATTAACTGGAAGTTACAGTTGATCGGGTGCTGGATAAATGGACTTTTACTGTACATAATTCTATTAATGCATCATTTAAAGACAATATGTTGCAGGGAATCTATACTGAATACTTGACCTGATGCAGCTTCTCCCATTGTGTCTGTGCAAATAATAATAACATCTTGGGACATCCTCCCGACATAAAAGGCACAATACAAATGTAATTTTGTTGTTGTTGCTGTAATCCTTGCATTTGATATAGCGCCTAATCACATTTTCGAGAGTTTTACAGAATATACTGTAAAGTGAACTGATGATAAATTTAGTTAGCAATTGCGCATAGCATTGTCCCACAAACAGTCGTGGATTAAAGTGACCCATTTATTATTATTATTTGATAAGGAATTTTTTGGAAGTAAACCAAAGCTGCCACTCAACTAGAAAATGGGTTCCTACTTACTGCTAGGTAAACAGAAGCATGTGGAGTAACAAAACTTGCCCAAAATTTTGCTCTGTCAGGAATCAAACCCAGGCCTCTCGCATACAAAGCGAGTGGTCCAACCACTGAATTACAGTACTTCATGGCAAAGTTAGGTTTTAACTCTTTCTTCATGTTAAGTACTATACTAGAGATCAAAAAATCATAATGGTCTTAGCTTTAGGATGATTACATTGGAATTTAACATTTTGGAAAATTTGGGAAAATCATTTAACTCTGTCCTAATTTAGGAGATGGTGCTCCATATATGAACTGCTTTGGAGACATTATTTTTGGAGCCAAGTATTCTTTGCAGCGCTTTGAGGCATTTCAAAGCTGTGATATTTCACTATATCAAACGCAAGGATTATTATTATAATAATAAATATGTTATCTCGAAGCCAGCTCGGCCCCAAGAAGGATAATCACCAGTTGATCATTTAACATCTGATAAAATCAGGTTTGCACTTTGCAAAAGCATATGCAGGTTCAGTGAATAAATATATCTATAGTAAATGAATGGAGTTTAACATTGCAAAGAATGAGGTAGTACAAATGGGCAAGACTTTGGAGTTGAAAATAAAGGCAAGTGCAGGAATTTAAGTACATGTGTCATTTCAATCTACTTCATAGATGCAGAAAGCATTCAATAAGGTTAATGGAATATTGGGCTTCATAAATGCCATGAAGTGCTATTTATGCATAGTGCCATTTGGACCTCATTTGACTTATTGTGTTAAGTTTTTGGCATCCAATCTTAGAAACGTTGCTTTAGTCTTGAATAGTGTCGAGTGATAACTCATTAGATTAATAGCCTGGATGAAATGGTTCATCTATATCAAGAGGCTGGATTATATTCCTTAGAAAAAGGGAGGTTAATGGGTGAGCAGATCAATGTATTTAGCATAATAATGGGAATTGACAAGCTGGATAGTGTTTTTGATTTCCTTAGGTAGAGGGATCTGAAACAAAGAGTGATAATCTTACAATTAGAGGTTAAAAGTTGGATCAGAAAAAAATTATTCACACACAGAGGTTATGTGAACAAATGGAATGCACTGTCCCAAAAGGCCATTAGAGGTTGAATCAATTGGGATAAATAATAATGATTGTATTTGATATAGTAAATACTATACTATAGTATTCAAAGCTCAAAGCTCTTCGTGCCAATTATCGTAAGGCAATAGTAAATATGTTTTGTAGATGAACATAGGGTACAGGATGTTTAAAATGGAGAAGGATAGATACTTAGGATGTTAAAGTATATTAATACTTTGCAATCACAAGATCTGCTATGATCTTTGCTTGATGGACTGAATGAGATGTTCCTGCTTCAATGGTGTGAGATGATTGTGTTCAAAAAATGCAAATTCTTCCTTCTTTAACCTGCTCTTGAATAAAGCTTTCAACATCATGTTCAATTTAAAAATGTTGGGAACTATTTACGTGTCAAATATCCTTGTATATGCAGAACTGCATCCTCCTCTATTCATTGTTCCAAATTTAAATCAATGGGTTTGATCACAACACTCACTTGTTTGACATCTTGCATAAGAAAAGAGAATGTTTGGTCAGCAGAACCTACACATTTTTTACTTTGCACTGAATTTTAGAGCAAATATGATGTAATTTAGACCAGCATGGCCCTTCAAGCTCATGTAATATCTTATTTTACTTATTTAGCTGATATCCTGCAGGTGAATTATTATGTTATACTCATCAATGGAAGCAGAAACAATTACCGGTTCTGTGTTCTGCTGCTCCCTTCTCAAATACCTGGTGAAGTAAAGGTAATTTGGAGAAAAATTGCAGCCGATTTCTATTATAAACAACATTAATACAAATCTATGGTGGAATATGCAGAGACAGCATTTACACATCACAGTCCTGATTGCAGTACTAATGCCTTTCTCCAAACTTCGGTGAAGATCCTATACTGTTGTTACAATATTTCTATATTCTGATTTCATTTAATGCTCCATTCCTTACCGCAATCACCCTGATTTAACCCATTGATTTAAACCCTGCTTGGTTCCCTTCAGAAGGGAACCAACCAGAATATAGGAAGTGTAGGATAGAACTAAAAAAGGAAGTTAGAGGGGCAAAGAGACTGCATGAAAAACAATTAGCGAGTAAGATTAAGGGGAACCCTAAGGTTTTTTACCAACATATTAAGAGTAAAAGGTTGGTCAAGGATAGGGTGGGGCCAATTAGGGACCTAGGAGGAAATCTCATTGTGGAGGCAGAGGGCATGGCTGATGTACTGAATGAGTACTTCGCCTCTGTCTTAACAAAAAAAAAGGATACAGCCAATGCCATGGTATTAGAGGAGAGGGTAGGAGAAATGGATAGAATAATTATAACCAGAGAGGAAGTTCTAAAAAGGTTGACGTCGCTCAAGGTGGATAAGTCACCTGGTCCGGATGGGATGCACCCTAGGTTACTAAGTGAGGCACGGGAGCAAATAGCAGGGACTCTGGCCACGATCTTTCAATCTTCCTTGGACACAGGGGTCGTGCCAGAGGACTGGAGGATAGCTAATGTTACTCCCTTGTATAAAAAGGGGCAGAAGGACAAGCCTGGTAACTACAGACCAGTCAGTCTAACGTCGGTAGTGGGCAAACTTCTAGAGTCCATAATCAGGGACAAGGTAGATCTTCACTTAGAAAGATATAGGCTAATAAAGGACAGTCAACATGGATTTGTTAAAGGCAAATCTTGCCTTACAAATCTGATAGAATTTTTTGATGAGGTAACGGAATGGTGGATAATGGTAGCGCAGTTGATGTAGTTTACATGGACTTTCAAAAGGCATTTGACAAAGTGCCACATGAGAGACTTATTATGAAATTAAAGGCCCATGGCGTAAAAGGGACAGTGGCAGCGTGGATCCACAACTGGCTGCGAGACAGAAAGCAGAGAGTTGTAGTGAGCGGCTGTTTTTCAGATTGGAGGGAAGTGAGCAGTGGTGTGGCACAGGGATCAGTTTTGGGACCATTGCTGTTTGTAATCTACATCAATGATCTGGACTTGGGTGTACGGAGTACAGTTTCCAAGTTTGCAGATGACACTAAGTTAGGGAGAATAGTAAATAGTGAGGAGGATAGTAGCCATCTGCAAGAGGATATAGACAAATTGGTAAAGTGGGCAGACACATGGCAGATGAAGTTTAATGCAGAGAAGTGTGAGGTGATGCATTTTGGGAGAAGAAATGAAGGGAGGCAATATAGGCTAGATAGTACAATTTTAAATGGTGTGAAGGAACAGAGAGACCTGGGGATTTGTGTTAGTGACTCGTTGAAGGTGGCAGGACAGGTAGACAAGGCTGTTAAGAAGGCATATGGGATACTAGGCTTTTTCAATAGGGGTATAGAGTACAAAAGTCAGGAAGTGCTGACTAACTTCTATAGGACTTTGGTGAGGCCTCAGCTGGAATACTGTGTTCAATTCTGGTCACCACACTACAGAAAGGATGTGAAGGCATTGGAAAGGGTGCAGCGAAGATCTACTAGGATGGTGCCAGGATTGAGGGACTTTAGCTATGAGGAGCGGCTAGATAGGCTAGGGTTATTCTCTCTGGAGCAGAGAAGATTGAGGGGAGACCTAATAGAGGTTTATAAGATCATGAGGGGTTTCGACAGGGCAAATAGAGAAAAACTATTTCCACTCGTGGTTGAATCTGTGACTCGTGGTCACAGATTTAAAATAGTTTCAAGGCGAAGTAGAGGGGAGCTGAGGAGAATTTTTTTCACTCAGCGAGTTGTTCGAATCTGGAATGCATTGCCTGAAAAGGTGGTGGAGGCTGATTCGATAACAACTTTTAAAAGGGAATTAGATCTTTATTTAGGGAGAACAGGTCTATTAGGCTATGGGGAGCGGGCAGGGCAGTGGGATTGCATCGCTCTTTTCAAAGAGCCGGCACAGACTAGATGGGCCGAATGGCCTCCTTTTGTGCCGTAAAATTCTATGAATCTATGAATCTATGAATAAACCTCAAAATTCCCAAGGGAAAGATAGATGATCAGCAGATAGTGTTCTTCTTTGTGTTACATTACATTTCAGAGCAATTGTGCAAATCACTTATCTGACCCTTAGTTTAGCCTTCAATTCTGAATCACATTCACTTTAATGTAGGTTTGTTAAGGAGGCAATGTCAAAAAAGCTAGTACAGTAAAAGCCTGCTTATCCGGCACCCTTGGGACCTGGCCAATGCCAGTAAAATGGCATGCCGGATATTTGGAAAAGAAAACCTGACACAAATTTTTTTTACCTTTTTTTTAAACATACCATATTAATAATAGACTAAATAACAACAGAATATTGTATGGATGCTTACCAATAAAGACTGCCAGACTGACTGAGTGTGTGTGCAAGAGAGAGAAAGGGAAGGAAGGAAGGAAGGAAGGAAGGAAGGAAGGAAGGAAGGAAGGAAGGAAGGAAGGAAGGAAGGAAGGAAGGAAGGAAGGAAGGAAGGAAGGAAGGAAGGAAGGAAGGAAGGAACAAACAACAAACAAACAAAACTTACATTTATATAGCGCCTTTCACGTCGAGAGGACATCCCAAGGCGCTGTACAGTCAGGAAGGAAGGAAGGAAGGAAGGAAGGAAGGAAGGAAGGAAGGAAGGAAGGAAGGAAGGAAGGAAGGAAGGAGAATAGACAGAAAGAGAGAGGGAGAGATAGAGAGGAAGGAAAAGGAGAGAGGGAAAGGAAAAAGCGACAGCGCTGCTTTAAGAGGAAAAAACAGAAGTGCCACTACTTGACAGCATTCAGAGCTAATCGTACTGTACTCTCATGCGACAATCGACTCATTAAATGCGCCACTGAGATTGTGCTGGATAAGATCCAGTCATTCGAATGGGGAACTTTTTTTAGGTGCCGGTTACACAGAAGTTACGGTTGATTGGGTCACGGATAAACGGTCTTTTACTGTATTAACCATTGTGGATTTTATGGCATCATAATAAAGTTTGTACACTATATGCTGAACTAGGAAACAGGTAGCCAACCTGACTTCAATATAAAACATGAGAGGCATTAAGTAAACCCTTGCTGTAAGCTTGGCCAAATCCCCTAAATATTCAGTAAGATACTGAACTAAATTGCGTGCTGTACATCAATGTTATTCATGTTCAGCTATAATATGAAGAGAATACAAGCAATAACAAGAATTAAAACAAAGGCATATTCACCAAGATTAACAGATAATATATTTTTAAATTCTAGATGTGTAATATATGATCACAATAATGCATCCTTTTGGTGTTATAGGTTTGAATGACACTCTATTTCCAAGTTTTATGGAAAATCCTACGAGTAATGACTGTATCTTTTGATTTAATAATACAACAGCAACTTTTATACAGAGCAATTCTCCTATGCTATAAATGGTATAATTTGCAATACACGTAGCATTTGTAACTACAATATAGTCCAATACAAACAGCAATTGGAAATATTTGCATTAAGTGAAACACAGAGTAGTCAAACAATTTAACCAAGTTTATACAATTCTTTATGTGATCCTTGTACAGAGGTGCTCAGACTGCTCACTGGCCCATCATACCGAGAATAATATTAAAAATACACTGAAGCATTGAGTTCATGCACTGGAAAAGGTTGTGCAGCTTAGAGAAAGGCTTATGGTGAGTGTATTGCTTACAATTCAGCATTCAAGCCTTCCGTGCTTTACAATTGTATTATACTAGGTGAATGAGTGGTGGAAAGCAGCATATTCAAAGAAACAGTGCCCACTTTCTTCCACAGGTTGTGGATATGTATTTTGTTAGTATCTCACATTAAGTTACTCAGCAGCATTGCATTCAGTGCTAATGAGAGGGGATCAAGCAGTACAAATCTTCTTAAACCTCCAGTGGCAAGAAAACTATTAAGGAGATGAAAAGAGGACTGTCTCTTGAGCTTCTGCTGCTTTCTTTGCTGAGGCAGTTAGAATCACATTGTGAAGTATCAGATCTAAATAAGTCACTAGCTATAGTTAGGTCTGTGCCCTCTAGGTAACTGCTTTCTTCACGGTTTACATTTTTTTGACTTTCTAGTAGAAACAACACTGAAACAGTACAGAGACTATCAGTGACCGCACCCCAAGTGTGCAATTGAAAGGGCAGCTGAATAACAGAGCACAACATTGACATTGAACAGCAATTTGAATTGCATCAAAACAGTGCTTCTAAGCAAAGTTAATCTGCAAGCTTTCACACAGTAGTTAAGAGCTGCTCAGCTGCAGTGTGCAGGAGCCCTCAGGCTTAAGTTCACAGTTTTGTTCTCCCCCTCCTCCTCTCTAATATGCAACACAGCTTTATAGAGTGGCAAAATCAAAACAAGAGGTTTCTCACTCTCTGCCACAACATTACATAATTTTAAGTGGGCCAGTCTTCAACCAACGAGTGAAACATCATGCTGAGAATTGTAGGCAACAGTAATAACATACAAAATAAGTATTGTATCTCAATGACAACTACTGCAAAAGAATAGCAACATGATGATGTCAGAGCTGGCAGTGTGCCTTGTTTAGGTCAGGATTATTTGACTGACCCCTTCACTAAAAGCAGGCCTGAGGCATTTTTCACTCTCCTAAATATGAAAAGATTATTATTATAAAGAAGGAACAAGCATTGAAGACTTGTGTTGTTGGAAAGGCCTGTGATACAGAAGGTACAAAGGACGTGGGTTGGAGGTGGGGAAGAGATCTGGATAATTAATATCACTGGCTACATTACCAGATTGAATTTGCACTCTGGATTCACAAATTGCAGTTATAAATAGTGGTTCATAACAGAAACAATAAGTGCAGCAAACTAACCCACTGGAACTTTGCCCCAGCATTACCCATGTCCGAAGCGGAGTTTGCAATTATTAGGTATTTGGAAGGAAGCCCTGATGGGCTAAAGGTCCAGTCAGCAGTACCTAGAACAGCTTTGGCAACGTCTGATGAAAATATGGAAATCCCATCTGAGGCAGACATCACCAAAGCACAGTATATCCTGTCCAGCACTTTGAGGCATTTTCTTGAACATGTAATTGAACCATTAATCATTCTAATGATTAAAATTGCCTCAATTCTTTTCACTTTCCTCCTCGGCTTACACTCTCAATTTTCTCCACATCTCTGTGCCTTCTTGCTTTTCCCAAGTCTACACAAGAAGCTTTGGCACCCAACAATATCCACTAGATATTCTGTGCACAGCATCACAACCTTTAATATTCATCATTTTAAAAGCTAATTAGCTCCAGTCATTGCCTCTTTTCACAGAGGTCCTACAGTGTTAAGTGCAACAGTCCAGACTTGCCAAGTGCCACCCATTACCACTTGCCAAGTGCCACAAACATCCGCTTTGCTTTAAAATGCAACCCAACCTTTCCAATGGTCACAGTTGAAGAAGGCTGTGCTATTTCGTAGGCAATGTAGCAGCCAATTTGTGCCCCACAAACAGACATGTTTTTGAGATGGTGGGAAAGAATAAACTACTTAGGAGACAGTTCAGTGAGATTTATTTCAACAAATTAAGGGTTCAGAGAAGAAAAGCATGTACTATATTTGGTACTAGGGATTTTTAAAAAATGCATCTTGGTTACATTATTATGGAAATTACAAACATATATTTCTCCCTTGAACTCATTGGAAATAGCATGTGGCAAAAGTTAATGTAGCAGCAGATATATCATCTGCTGGCATAGCCTTGTTCCAGTGCCAATGTCATGCAGGCTGAATTCATTTTTCAGCAACTTAACCTTCCTGAAACTCATTTACTAGTATTAACACCCCTTTAAAAAGCTCCGTGGTTCTTTGTGCGAGCCTGAGCATAGAAATTTGTACTTGCTGTGAATTTCAACTCGAATAAAACTCCTGAAGATGGTGATTTTGAGGCAAGAAAGGAAGAAAACAACAACATATGGAACCTATATCTATACAAATGAGACATTTCAGCACAATAATAATAATCCTGGTGTTTGATATGGCGCCTTATCACGCCTTTGAGATGTCTCAAAGCACTTCACATTATATAATGTAAACTGGAGTGACTGTGTTTTTGTGGGAAAGAAACAGGCACAGAGAGAGAGTGGCACCCCCCCACCCCCACCACCACACACACACACACACACACACACTCAAGGCCACACACAAAGAGTAAAACAGTCAGACACACACATAATCTACTATAAAGTGCAGTGACAGTGAATTTTGTAGGTGGGCAAACTAGGCAGCCAATTGCGCACAGCATTGTTCAACAAAGTCATGGATTGAGTAACTACATTATTATTATTATTTGTAGGGATTATTAATCCCCGAAAGCGATCTGCAAATCGATGAACAAGCGGGTTCCTACTTAGGTAAACAGAGATTGTGCACGAAGCAAGGAAAGTTGCCTAACATTTCACCCCGCTGATGTCAAATACAGATACTTTTGATTGTGAGGTGAGCGCTCTAACCAAAATGCTACAACAACAACTTGCATCTAATATAGTGCCCTTCATGTGGGTAGTAGTGGTATAAACTTGCCCAGTGAAAGATCTGCCAAGATCTAATCAACTGGTGGAACAGGTTAGATGGACTCAATGACCTACTCTTGGTCCTGTTTTCCTGTATTTCTAGGTTCGAGACTCACACTATAAGTGAAGCAGAGCTATATTGAAGGACACTGCGATTGATTTGCCCTGTTTTTGCACCACCTGTTATGATTACCGCTTTTAGACTCCAACGGATGAAAATGTGCAGCAGTTTTCTTTGGCAGCCTGATAGCAGCCACAGACAAAGAAGTTGAGCCAATCAATCCAAAGGCTGAACAAGTAGGGAATAGAAAACAAACGTTCTGCTCATCCCAATGCACTGATCAAACACCAGAAAAAGCTGTGGCTTAAAAATCATCGCAGTCTGTTTTCACAGACACTGAAGAATCCTTCATTATTTCAGAAGTATTAGTCAGAAGGGTAACACTTTTCAAAACAGAATAGCATCATCCATCCGCTTTCTATCCATATGCAAAGGAAGCATGTCTGGAAGGATATAACCAATTGGATACATGCCGAATCCAAACTGACAGGTGGTGAGGATGTCGTGAAGACATGCAAACAGGCTAACCTTCAACCACTTGGCAACTGAGTGGTCTTGTCGAACCTGAGCCACAATTTACAAAGGTTTACAAAGGATAATAATCCCTTCAAAATAAATAATAATAATGAATTTGTCACTCAATCCATGACTGTTGGTGGGACACTGCTGTGCACAATTGGCTACGGCGTTTCGCTGTCAATTCACTTTATGAGGTATTCTATGAAGCATTTTGAGACATCGCAACGCCATGATAATGCGCTATATCAAATACATGGATTATTATTATTATCTTTGCGCTGAACCTTTGCTGAAAAAGTCAAAATCAAATTATCAAGCCTGCACTGCCTTGCTCAGGGAGACCCACATTCCTGTAGCAAAATCTCCACAGCAGCAAAGCATACAAATTCTTTTTTTACCTTAGCAGATTTCCTTAGCTTCATAAAATACAATAATCATGCAGATAGATATCAGGCATCTATTTAAAAAAAAATGAAATTTACATTAACATAGTGCTTTGCATCTCTGGAGGACATCTCAAAATACTTAATAAATAATCTAAATTTACTGCAAAAGCTATCTATGTAGATGTGTGTGTGCCAACTTCCCAGGCAATACCTACTGTTCAGGCATCCCTGCTAATGCAAAACTAAATCTATAACACTATAATTTAGTTAACCTAGGGTGTTTGCTCTATTAGTAGTTTTTCTATCTATTTTTTCAGGTGATAGAGGTAAAAATTGATGGGCCAGGACCATCATCTATAAAAGATTTAGAACCGGAATATCTTATTGATGTATATAACAAATAGTTTGTTTAATATGTAATGAAGGAGCTTTGGATGTTCATTTCATAGAGGGCAGATGATAGAAAAACAGGAATATGCTTCCAAATTAAGAGTGAATATATAAACATTTAAAAAATGTTGCACAATCATAAATGTTAGGACAATAGTCTTCAGAAGACCATGGATCTTAAACCTAAGACCATGAGAAATACAAGGCTTCAGGTGGGGGAAGAATAGTTGTTCCACAAACTCTGAGGTTTGTGGAACTGTGGAGGTTAACAGACTATTAGTAATCACAGTCTTGACAGCCAGTGCTGATCTCATAAATGTGCAGACAGGGAAAAATATTTTCTCACTTCCCAAACACACGGCTAATCTCAATTGTTGTTTCTTCTATTCTTGGAAATGCATCTTATTTTCATTAAACAAGTATATTTCAATATTGTAGATTCACTGCTAAACATAACCCAAGCCATTATTTCAATGACATTTCATTTGAATTTATGAATTGCTCCGTAAAATGCAGTCACAATCTGCTGTGTTCCCCACAATTCACTGAAGATGTAATTTTAATAGAGCTTTTGCCCAAGGCAGCAAACAGGCTTCTCAGTTGCTCACAAGGAACCATCTTGCTTTGTCAGTGGAATCCAGATGCGATGTGCCAATGCTGATCTGACAATGAGGCAAACAGTCAATGAAACAACAAAGCCATTTAGGGCAGTGAGATATATCTAGCAGTTGCAATGAGCCACATTTAACATTATTTTGCGCAATGGGATTAAAACACCATTATGCAATGACAAGTGGGATTTGCTTGAAGTTAGCACTGTCTCATAATTCTAGTCTTTGCAAACTCTGCAACATCTTTTTATAAGTTCACTTCTATCTGTTCAGGAAATGGTAGCTGTAGAAGAGTATTGCAAGATTTAATTTTTGTTAAGATCATTTTGTACTAAATTCTCTGTGTTTCTCTTAAAGGCACTGATTAATACAGTCTTGCATTTCTGCTGGCCCAGACACCCACCTATTCACTAACCCAATTGCTCATTCTTTGTTTATAATTCCTTGCGCTTGGCTGTGACAGGAGCCAACACCTATCTTAACCTGACATCCACATAAGGATAATCAAACAAACGCCACAGCAAATCCCTGAAGATGGGAGAGGGAGTGGAATGAGACAATGATGCTTTGCATGGACAATATTTGTTTCCCAGTAGTTGTATGAAACGGTGATCTGTGAGGTCTAGAAATAGATTATCCATCCCTTCTCCCAGGAACACAAGAATGACACAGAATCCGGTTTAAGAGCATAAAGACAGAACACATTAAATAATGATACAATGGTGGCAAGCCTCAATGTAAGATGTTTGAAGCTGTTCTCGTTTATGTGCGAATGTCAAACAAAATTTAACTCAAATGTCCTATTTTGCCCTTTATCACAGTGAAGTGACGTTATAGACTGAAGATGCTGAACCTGATTTATAATGCATGGAAAATGACACGCAGTGGAATTAGAGATGCTTCTGTTTAATTTTTTTTCTGATTAATCAATAGTAAAAAATGATTTCTATTTTACAGGCTAAAAACAAGGTGTTTCGGACCGCAGAACTTATTTTTGCACTGAAATGAGGAAAATATTGCACATTATTGATTTTTGCAGTTATTTTTAACTGGGTTGTTTGTAATACACAGCAACTGTAATTGGCTTTCACTTTCTTACAGCTTTTCATTTTCAATAACAGTCACATCTTCAGTCAAAATGAGCATTTTCCAATTCCAGGTGAGGATATTCAGAGAGGCATTGATTTTGGTATGCAGCCCATTTTATTTGGAAACTCAAGACAAAGCAGGCAATACACGATCTTGTGATGTGAGAGGTATTATATTTTGCACAATATCATATGCAATTAAACCGAGGCATGAAACATATCCAAAAATTAGAACATATTTCTTTAACCAAATGGGTTATTTAATTCACAGACCCTGATAAATCAATGTATCATCAATTTACATCAATATGTTTTAACTCTTATCTGAATTGGTAAAATGAGTGAGCAATACATTGGATTAAAAAAACAGAAACCAGAGCAAGAGTAAGTACGATTTATAAAATCAATAATCCTTGCCATTTAATAGGACATCTGTAATGTCAAAATGTCTCAAAGTGCTTTGCAGGTAATTGTAAACAAATTTGCTGACACAAGGTTCCACAGCATTATAAGATCCAAATACATACAACAAAGAGAACCCACTATACCAATAGGGTTGCAGTTTTTTGATTATTTGTGAATCTAGATAGCATACATCACAGTGCACAAAATTGGTTTGTATGCATAAGGCAATTTGGCCTATATGATTCATCTTTCAAGAATATCCACACTTCCATCCTCCCATAACTGCATCCAGCTACTTTTTAAATGAGTCCAGGGTCCTATCAAAACTTATTGAGGTACACCAATTGCAGTATAAGCAATGATATATTATAGTCTGAACATCATTTCACCAGAAATCACTGTAGTGACACATAACCTACTCGAACCAATAATAGCATATATATGTATGCTTTATTTATGGATCTTAACTTCTACCCTGAAACTGGTCAATAACAACTTGATTTATATTGTGTTCTTCACACGGGATAGCGTCTTGGAGGCTTAATAGTGGAGGAGCTTGATGCAGAGGTATGAGGTATCAGGATGAGATGACCATATAGTCAAAGAGGAAGGTCTTCAGGTGTGATCTGAAAAAGGGGATGGAGGAACCAAGACAGAGAGGTTGAGGAAGAGAGTTCTAAAGATTTCAGGTGCTGTGGCTGAAAGCACAGCCATTGATGGTAGAGGGAATGAGGAGGCCGGTGTCAGCTGAGCAGATATGGCAGGTCTGAGGGTGTAAAGGGCTTTGTAGATAAGTGTGAGGAACTTGAAGTTAATCTGTTCTATATGGGGAGCCAATGGTGCCTGGTGAGAACTGGTGTGATGGGAGTTTGAAGTTTAGAACGGGTGAATATACGGGAAGCAGACTTTTGAATTAGTAGGATTTGTAGTTAGTAGAGTTAGGGATACCGACAAGGAGGGCAATGGAATAATTAAGGCAGGAGGTGATGAAAGAGTGGATGAGGGTTGTAGCTGCTCATTGGCTGGTTAAAATCTTCAGCCACTGAATTTTTAATAAAATGCCTTAAGGGAAACAATTAAATATTTTTTTCAGCTTGACTTCCTTCACAAATCACTCAAGCCATATTTAATCTGGATGCAATGAGTGTCCCGTCCTACACCACACCACACCTTGACAAGCCAGCTCAGGTGACAAGTACAATGCGTCAGCATCTGACACATAAGGTGGCACAATTGAGGAACATTAGTGTGGAGAGAAGAAAGAAAACTATGCTGAAATGAATATTCTGTCTGATAGTTATTAGATCTAACTTTTATTAATATAGTAGAGAAAAGTTATTCATGCATTTATAGATAAGAAATAATCATGTTTTGAACTGCCCAATATCTATAACAGGCTAAGCAACAAAGAAAACAGAAATTTGTACACCATAGAATCAAGTGAGAATGTTCTCTCCTCTCACTCTGATTTATTGTTCCACTATCAAATGCCAAGCTTCAGACACCATATCCCCTGGAACTCTCTTCCAAACCACATTATTTTATACCTCTCACCCTGCTTTCAGAAAACTCTTTGACTGTATCTTTAATTCCACAAATGTTGTGTCCAGTACTCACTGTCGATCTCTTTGAGATGGTTTTATATGTGAGTGGTGGATTATAATTCAAACTCTTGTTGCCTTCAACAGAATAAAACAGAAATACACATCAAACAGACCTTGTCGATGTGTATTTACATCTTGTTTCTTTGTATGGTCAAAATCTGGATTTTTTAAAATGGCAGTGCTGCGATCCATGGCTGTGTCTGGAATAATCTGCATTTAAACCTCAAATTCATCCAAACAATTTTGGCAAATTAATATTGATATTGCACAACCATTTGAAACATATTGCCAGAAACTAGATTATAATGCAGCTTATGATGAAATCCATTGAATAATTATTAAATAAAAGTCAATTATGAAACCAAAGATCGCAGGTATTAAATCAAATGCGCAATGGATATTTCAGCAAGTTCACCGTAGTTTGTAAACACAATATGTTTCATCGGGTCTGATCCATATTCCTTCCTCCCCCTCCTAATTCCTCCCTAAACAAGACTGCTTTTTGTCACATTGCACATCTCCAACTATTCCTCGTTCCACCCACTATTGCGGCCTTTACACCCAAAGTTTTAGATCTCTCTGTCTCAAACTCCACTTTTGTCCCATCCTTCCCCTCTTCAAATATGCTGATGGTCACCTCCTCTCTCCCCCGGTTCAATGTCAGGTTCTGCACTCTTAAATGCTCCGAGACGCTGCTCAACCCGGAGGGCACCATATAAGTGCAACATTATTGTTGTTTGTTCTGTACACATGGCAAAACCTTGGCCAACTTTCCTTATTCCACATATCTAATAATAATACCTTGCAATTTGTTTTGTAATTTTCAATCCACGACTGTTTTTGGGACACTGCTGTGTGAAATTGGCTGCTGCATTTCGCCCACAAATACACAGTTAAATATAAATATATATATCTGTATATATATATAGTTATATGTACACAGTTATATGTGTATAGTTATACACATTATAGTATATTCTGTCCAGTAATTTGAGATGTCCAGAAGATGCGAAAACGCTTTATCAAATGCAAGGATTATTGTTATTATTATGTGCATTACACAAATATTTCTGTAAATATAAATACAATTTACATTATAGTGCCTTTCACATTGGGAGGCCATGTCAAAGCACTTACATATAGTGCTTATATGTGTGGCTTTATCTTCATATGCTTTGATCGATAGGTTATGAATGTGTTTGCATGCTTCTGTGATACCGTAGTGTTTAAAATCTACAACAAAGAATGAGTTTGCATTTTACCACATCTTTCATGGGGAGCCACATGCAAACCATTTCAGCACCTTCGGACGTCCTCCCGATGTGAAAGGCACTATACAAATTTAATTTTGTTGTTGTTATTACTATTTTTGTTGTTGCTGTTTGCATGTATACTGAGTTGCATCAAAATATCTCAGTCCTTCTCTAGCAATTCCTGCAGGTGTATTTAAACATTTAGAGGCAAGTTTGGCAGCTATATACACCACCAAGGTTCTACAAACAGCAAGCAGGTGACTGGGCATTTTATCTGGAGGCTGGTCAGATAGGAAATACTTATTTTGCTTCTCAAATAATATCATATGATCTTTAAGATACAGTTGAAAACAGGCGAATGAGAGCTCAGTTTGCCTCAATAATACACTGGAATGTCAGCCTTGACCACTAGTGGCCCCCAAACATTTACACAAGGCTAGTGTTTGTACAATACTATGTTTTAATTGTTTTTCTTGATTGTATATATCTTGATTTATGCATAAATCATGAAATATTGAATCGGGAATATTTATTTTGTTGGTTGACCTTGAAGGTTGGCCACCATGAGTTCAAGTCCTAAAATGGGGCTCCAACCCACTGCCCATTGTGTTCAGCAATGCCTATTTTTCTAGGATTGTTGTGACATGAAGCTGGAACAGTTAGACCCTTCAGTTATTATCGTTTAGTGGTGACGAGGGTCAGAATAAATCAGCATACAAATTGATTGAGAGCCAAATGTTAATCCCTATTCCTAGATCGGCATATAAAAAATATGAGCAATCCATTTCTGATATGACAAGGGTAACCAGTCTGTAACAGTGAATGAATTTATAATGGAAAATCATTCAGTGTACGTTTTGCCCTTCATTTTATCACCAATCTTGTGCGTCTGTTCTTCATTCATTTGAAATCTGCCACATGCCTTATTTCTACATTCAATGTTCATTTAATTATTAATTGTAAAAGAAGACAACAGCGTGAAGTTTAATTTATTGTGAATTTCTGCTGGACTAAAGGTTGAATTAAATTTTAAATTATTACATGGTGCTACAATGAAGGGCTACAAATTGCCAACTATCCATATGTTCATTTAGTTGCATCGGGCTCTGATCTTTTTCTGAGCTCTCGTTCCCATGTTAAATAATTTTGAAGACAGATTATTGAAACCATACAAGAATCCACGGAATTGACCTAATGTGAGAAGAGCAAACATGATGTAAAATGCACAGATCGGAGAACCAATGGAGGCATATGTGTCAGCCTAGCACTCTCACCTCTGAGTCAGAAGATTGTGGGGTTCAAGCCCAATGTCAGGACTTGGAATCACTTAGTCTAACATGACATGGCAGGCACTGGCATGCCTTGTGTCCTCAGCCCTGCATGCTCCACCATCAGCAGAATCATCTATTCTGCCCCCATTTTCTTTGTAACACCCTTGCTTGGTGTAGCTTTAAGGTCTGTTAAGGACATTTCCCTTTGACCCCACTATTGGCTTCTTCCCACCCCACCACCTTGGCCCTCACTCATCCCAAATCCACCCCCAGCTCAGATGCGAAAACTTGACTGTCTGGAAGCTTGGATGTCCCCCCAATCTGAAAGCTGCTAAATAAGTCCAATTTGCTGTTGTTGTAGTATCCCATTACAATTGGAACCGCAAGAAGTCTTGCTATGTGACAGATTCGGGATCGTGTCATACCTGTAGATGTCTTTAGTCATCGACTAACTCTAATTAAGGACTGTATACAAATGCAGAGCTGGGAAGCGGGAAGAATGTGAAGGAAAATTCTACATGTACAAATTCATAAATTCAATCGGCTAGAACAATTAGCCACATTTGGCAACCATGTGATACTTCAACAACATCCTTTAGACAAAACCTTAAGTAGAAATAAAGAAGAAAGCCTAGTTGACAATGGAATAAAGACGAAGTGATAATTGGACAGTGATCAGATAAAATTAACATGTCCCCTAATCCTAGTCTCATGTGCAGGACATCTTAAATACAGAGATACCACAATGTTGCAGTTGCCAGTGCTTTGAAAAATGGTTTGATGTATCCTCATATAGAGACTGTCAATAAACTAGTTTTGGGGTTGACATCATTCAGGCAGCAAATGAAAGCCTTAACGGCAATTCAATTCTGATGTTCATGTCTTTACTACCCAGAACCATCTTGATTTCAGTTTCTGTTCACTCAGTCTTTGTACCCCAATGTATCATTTTACATTGCTGTCTTTCAGTTACCACCATTACAGAGTTAAATAAATTATCTCCTTCCATTTTCAAGACAAATCATTGTTTTTGTAAACTAAAAATGTATTCAAAAGTTCAATAAATTAACAGTCATCACTAAGCGTCAATGCTGATTTAAATCTAATGAAAATTAATAGCAGAGTAAAGGGATTAAGGAATATGGTGATAAGGCGGTTAGGCTCGAGGTCCCGAATGGCCTACTCCTACTCCTAATTCTTATGTTCTTATGTAGTACTTGCTACAGAAAGAACATCCCCTTTGGATTATATCAAATGTAGCAGACATCAACCTATTTTATTTGTCTACACTCACTTCTCATATATTAATAAATTGGTCCCATTTGCTATGGACAAGCCTTTTTCCTATTGCATTCCTTTCAATTCTTTAGAATTCAGATGACAGCATTATGACATAACCACAACTATGCCTTTTACAACTGTGAAACAGGTGAACTTGGCTCACTTTCACCTTTGGGTTTGGAGATTGTGTGTTCAAACTTCAAAATAAGAGTGAAGTACAATGTTCAGGGAGTGGGGTATTGTTGGAGATTCTGTTTCAGGTAAAACATCACATCAGGATCCCATCTGTGGAGCCAGCTGAATTTTGTCTAGATGACTGATACTGAGACCAATGGATAACAATTGAAACTGTTTTAAAAGTGAACTTGGTAAAGATGTCCAATGAGGCACATTCCAGTCTGTTTGGGGTTAGTTTAAGAACAACTGGGAACTGAGCCAGGTCTTATGGCTGAGAGGATAAAGAAAATGTTCAAAGCGTAATCATTATGAACTTGAAGCAATATGTGAGATAGGAATCACATCCCACAGGCCTCTACAGTGCATCTTCTACCTGTGTAATGCACTGCAAAACTGGTTCAGCCGCATGATTCGATACTCTAAATGGGAATTTAAGAAAAATAATTTTTCTTTCTCTCAGTTTAAGACACTATGAATGAAAGAAATATACAGGGCTAAGAAAAGAGTCTAAATTGTAAAATTTGAAAACCATATTAGTTTGCTGAACCTAACAGCATATTTCAATCTAATATTTCTGAATATTGGGTTATGAAATTTGTAACAAAATTCACAGCCAGTGAATCGCTTATCCTAAATTTTCCCATCCAGAAAAAGTGTGGAAGCAAAATGTTGGTTCTTTTTTGCTGGTATTTTACTTACAGGGATTTTTGGGGGGGCAATTTGCCAGTTTGGGATACACAGAGCTAATTTTTGCATGAATTTTGTCTGTTCTGGAGGATGTTAAACATCCCATGGATTGTGTATTTGATATGTGAAAAAAATGTATCCAGATGTTCAAGGCAACAATCCCCAAAATAAAACTGGTCATTCACTTCATGGCTGTTATGGGACATTGTTGCTTACAACTGGCTGTTATACTTGCCCGCAAGATATATAATCATTACAATTTACAATATAGCATAAGGCATTTTGAGACTGCCTCCTGACATAGAATCATAGAATCATAGAATTTTACGGCACAAAAGGAGGCCATTCGGCCCATCTAGTCTGTGCCGGCTCTTTGAAAAGAGCGATTCAATCCCACTGCCCTGCCCGCTCCCCATAGCCTAATAGACCCGTTCTCCCTAAATAAAGATCTAATTCCCTTTTAAAAGTTGTTATCGAATCAGCCTCCACCACCTTTTCAGGCAATGCATTCCAGATTCGAACAACTCGCTGAGTGAAAAAATTTCTCCTCAGCTCCCCTCTACTGCACCTTGAAACTATTTTAAATCTGTGACCTCGAGTCACAGATTCACCCACGAGTGGAAATAGTTTTTCTCTATTTGCCCTGTTGAAACCCCTCATGATCTTATAAACCTCTATTAGGTCTCCCCTCAATCTTCTCTGCTCCAGAGAGAATAACCCTAGCCTATCTAGCCTCTCCTCATAGCTGAAGTCCCTCAATCCTGGCACCATCCTAGTAAATCTTCGTTGTACCCTTTCCAATGCCTTCACATCCTTTCTGTAGTGTGGTGACCAGAATTGAACACAGTATTCCAGCTGAGGCCTCACCAAAGTCCTATAGAGGTTAGTCAGCACTTCCTGACTTTTGTACTCTATACCCCTATTGAAAAAGCCTAGTATCCCATATGCCTTCTTAACAGCCTTGTCTACCTGTCCTGCCACCTTCAACGAGTCACTAACACAAATCCCCAGGTCTCTCTGTTCCTTTACACCATTTAAAATTGTACTATCTAGCCTATATTGCCTCCCTTCATTTCTTCTCCCAAAATGCATCACCTCACACTTCTCTGCATTAAACTTCATCTGCCATGTGTCTGCCCACTTTACCAATTTGTCTATATCCTCTTGCAGATGGCTACTATCCTCCTCACTGTTTACTATTCTCCCTAACTTAGTGTCATCTGCAAACTTGGAAACTGTACTCCGAAAGATACTATATTAATATAACATGAAAGATACTATATTGATATTATTATCCTTTGCTGCTATTTGAAACCACACAGAAATCTTCACAACAGAACAGAGAACACATATCTGCATATACTAATAATAATAAACCTTGCACTTGATATAGCGCCTTATCACATCTTTTAGATATCTCAAAGCGCTTAACAGAATATAGAGTAAAGTGAATTGACTGTATATTTGTGGATGAAATATATAAAGGGGAACATAACACAGGAAGCAGTTCCAGAGTAAAATATAGATGTTCATTCAGCCACAAATCACCTTTCTTGCATTGTCAAACAAGCTATTTCAACAAATTTCTACTGACACAATACTATTATATTGAAGTATTGAACATATAAATATAATGTCAGGTGTAGACTGTGCTATCAGCATGGGGTTGCAACCATTACCAAACTGTGTGGCTAAGGATACATAAACACAACAACTTATAATAGCAACTTTTAATGCACTTGAACAAAGACAGTAGCAACAGTAAGAAAGAATCCATATATTCTTTGGAAAAACTTAACTGAAAACTTAATGATGCAGTTAAGTGACTTTATAACTCATTTCACCATGTCCTTAAAAGTAAACAGGGAAACTAAGACAGAAATATGTTCTCTCAATGAACACAACACAGGCCAAACAGAGCTCAACATTACCAATATGAATTCTATGGCTGAGTAGTATGTGAAAACAAATATAAATAAACTAAAATAACTATTTTCTCTGCAGCTCCGGAATCAATCAATTCAGAAAGTAAACCTTTACATGTTGGAGGTAATTCAATCTTGACAGCGCATTTCATGTCACAACAAGAATAAAGGAACGCCAAAACTTTCCTTTACTTTTGCCTTTCAGCCAGAGGTTGTGGTTTTAACAGGTATCAAATGCAAACATTAATAAGTAATATAGACCATGGGAAATAAATTTTGTAAAAACATTGTTGTCATTGACTGAGACAAACCACAAGCACAACAACAATAAAATTACATTTGTAGAACGCCTTTCAGGAGGACGTCCCAAGGCACAGGCATGCATTGGCTTTCAACAGTAACTGTACAATTCATTTAATTTGTTTCTATTCATAAGATTTTGAAAAGGGTTTGACAACTAGAATACTGAAACTAAAATTAACTAAAAATTAACTAAGCCAACAGAACATACAGCAGATCATAGAATGAAAGACCATAGAAACAGGCCATTCAATAAATCTAGGCTGCACTGGTGTTTCTCTTAACATAAGCCAACTATTCTAATCGTACCATCAAACTCAAACCTCCACATTTCATTTAACAAGCTCGTTTTGAACATTTATCTAATTCCATTTTGAATGAAATTGTCGACTTGGCTCCAACTATGGTCTGTGCTAGAGAATTTCACATTCCAATCACCCGCTGAATACATTTATATTTCAAATATCCTCTTTAATTCCTTTTGTGATTTTAGTCTTACACAGTAGAATTCTGTGAAAAATCGTATCTACAATCTTTTCAGTGTGGCGAAAGCCAGATTAAAATTGGACTCAACTATTTCTCTTGCCATGCAGTTTACAAGAATTCTAAAACCAGCCTGAATTGAAGAACAAATTGCCAATCCGAACAATAGGCCTTTCCATTGGGCAGCATTCAGTTCTCTGCAGCAGCATGCAAACTACAGTTTATTAGGATGAGATTTGTTTCTATTATAGAAGAAAAATAAATCAATTCATGCTGCAAACCACATCTTTGAAAGTTAATTCATTGCTTTTTTTGGGGTCCATTACCGATTCAAATTTATTTGCAAATGCACTTCCAGTTGTGTTATTTGATGCATCAACCTGATAGGGGATTGAGCAATCCCGAATATCGTTTTGTCAGTTAATTAACAATTCTTCTCATTAATTGATAAGGAAACGAGCTGCAAACGAGCTGAAAAGCAGGCAGAAAGTCCATTACAGTTGAAGTAACTTATGACGATAAACCCTGATAAAAAAGGAGACAAAACTCGGTTATCCTAGTCTGCCGGTTGCATGTACCACAGTGCAATGTAAGCCTTTGGTAATCACATTTGCTCAGATTAAGAGTCCCTTCAGAACCAGCACTTTCAATCATCTATATACCAAATATGCACTGTCAATGACATTTTGATTTGATTGACTCTTCCTGCACTATTTACACTGTCTGTAAATCTAGTTTCAATTTCTCACTAGATTTTGTCAGCATGTCCCTGCCCCAGATTTCAGCACCAAAATCCCTCATTCTAATGTAGCATTTACTCGCTCTCTGTTATTATTGTCAGCTCTGAAGCAAGTTCTTTTCTTTAATAATGGGATCTGTCTACTGTTTGATCTGTGCCTGAGAGATAGATTGAAACTGACTCAGTTCATTTGAACTAAATGCTGCCGAGTGCTGCAATCCTTATTATGTTAACCCGATGCATACATTCAACCTTCAGCTGCAGAATCCGGGTATACCTCGTTTTACCTTTGTTGATTTTTGGCCTGCTCACCCAAGGTTTCCAACAAAAGATGAAGGAACCAGCATCTGCAAACAGGAGCATTCACCAGGAATCACTGCCAACAGTACCCAAAACAAACGCAATTCTTTCCAAGATTTGCATGCGTGTACAGAAGGACTGACATAAAAAAAGAACAAAGGGCATTCTGACCTCCAGGGGCTGCTTTGGGCAGGTTCAGTACCTGGCAAAGCAACAACCAGTGAGCTGCGAGAATTCAGCTCAAATAGCATCCTGTTAGCTTCAGGGGAATGTCAGCGATGCAGTAACCACCATGGTCTTTTTTCTGATGATCAGCAGAATTAGAACATTTTCTACCAGCTTCAGAAAAAGGGCAACTGAATGGAGTCCTTGCACAAAAGGGTCAAAGCATTTGCTTTCATTTTAGGTTCTTTATATCCACACCTGTTCTTTCAATTCTGTAAAGAAGGCAATTTGTTTAATTTTCCTGTGTCTTTTTTGATTCTTAAAAGGATATGAAGATATTCATAATAATAATCCTTGCATTCGATATAGTGCTTTTCATATTTTATCGACGTCTCAAAGTGCTTCACAGGATATACTGTAAAGTGAATTGACTGTATATTTGTGGGCAAAACGTGGCAGCCAATTACATACAGCAGTGTCCCACAAACAGTCGTGACCAATTTAGCTTTTTGTTTTCTTGAGGGATTATAATCAGGCATGTGAAGTAAGGAAACTTGGCCAAGGTTTTGCGCTGTTGGGTAACCCAGGTCTCTCGCTCGCAAGTTGAGTGCTCTAACCTTGCAAGTGAGAGGACTGAGCTACTGAACTCCAAATGTCTTTGTTTTACACCTAGTGTATATCAATTATCTTGTGGACATCATGATATCACTGATAGAAACATTGCAGCTTGCTTGATGGCTTACCTTGGAGATTATAGTGCAAAACTGATTACAGTAGAGACATAATTGTTTGTGACTTCTTATCCACACCACAAGAGAGACTGCACAGTTAATGTTGGTGAAATTTCACACAGAAATTATTTAATTGCATCTTACAACCAATGAATTGGCTTCTCCCGGAGCTGCTTAAACTGGCAACTACAGTTAAAAGTTCTGTCGCTCGGATAATATTAAGTGTTTCATTTATCTCAAAGTGCTGCACAGAATTTACTGCAAAGTGTAGTGATTAGGTGTTTGTAGGCAAACCAGGCAATCCATTTTCCCACAAACAACATGAAGCGAATGATCAATTTCATTTGGGAATCGTTGGCTGCGACACTGGGAAAAACTCCATGTCTCACTAAGAGATGTCATGTATCTTACAGGTTTGGAAAGTGAGGAAGTAAAAGTTAGAAACAGAGAGTGAGAAACGGATAGAGCCAGAAAAACAGAAGAGTGAGTTAGAGTGACAGAGAAAAAGACAGAAAGAGGTTGAAGCTGTGTGAAGAAGATAGTAATAAGGGCTGACACTGTAAGGTAAAATAAAGTGAGGGACAACAACAAGTGTGGTCCTACATTATTCCAAGGTGCAGATCAAATCGGTTTCAAGGTCCTCACACACGGCTTGAAATCATCAATTTCCCAAATGGAATTCATCATTCGCTTCATGTTGTTTGTGGGAAAATGGATTGCCTAGTTTGCCTACAATGGAACCTCCCTACGTGTCCAACTTGCTTACACCCCACTCCTATTGCCCGCCCTGCTTCACTCAGCTGACTCCGGGCTCCTGCAAATCCCTTGTCCTTCCACTCCACCATCTGTGGCTATACTTTCAGCCACTATGTCCCAAGATTCAAACTTCTACCTTAACCCTCCATCTTGCCCCCTCCTTGTCCCTCTTCAGATTACAACTGAAGACCTTCCTCTTCAAACGTGCCTACGATCATCTCTCCATCTCACTCACCCGGTGTGAAGCTCCATCACTGTTAACCACTCTGAGACGCTACCCTGCCTGAAGGACACAATATAAATGTAAGTTGTTGTTCTTATACTAATCAAATGGCAAGGGGGATGTTGTGAGGTGTTTTGGTGAATGCTGTATATTGCCATTTCCGTGATGACCAAATATCCACACTATTTTATTATCTACAATTAATCTAATCCAATTTATTGCTCTCCTTAGTAACAACCAAGAATGCTTTTTTTTAAAATGCTATTGAATTGTTGTATTTCTAAATAGCACAAGACATGCCTGCAGGCAACCTGGTAGAAACTGGAGTAGTTAAACAGGCAGTCACTTGCAGCAAAGTGCTGTCAATGTTCTTTGGGAAGGCAGTCAGCAATTTGATTCTTGGATGATTGGTTGAGTCAAGGTACATCTACATCAAATCTACATGGGGTAGACAAATTCTTGCTTGAGGGCTCTTTTCTCTGTGTTGACAACGCACTACAGTACAGCCACATTTATACACTGCCTGCAAAAACAGTCACTACATTTGACAGCAATGACTGCAAAGTACTTAAACATTTCAATATGATAACATGCTTTGAAAATACAAGGTTTTTTTTGCCTTTTTTCAGGATTCTGAACACCATTGCTTACAGTAATGTCACTCTCATTCCTCACACTCTCTCCATTGCAGAGTCTTAGTCAGATCGGCAAATTTGTGTCAATTAGAGATGCACTGCCCAGAGCTGTTTTACTGCAGACTCATCCAATGGGATTTGCTTAAAGCTCAATCCACTTAGAACACACAACATCCATCAGACAAAAACTATCCTCACCCTTCCCATCTGAATAACTCAGATCTGAACTTAGGTCCCACAGCTGATAGCAAAGTACCCTAACACAGAGGGTTGCTGTACACTTATCTTCGCCACAATCACTTATACAGATTTTATAAAAATGACTCGGATCTAAATAGTCTTTCTTTCTATGCCTGTGACAGCGGCTCATCTTTGTATTGGCTGAGATCATGTGTGCTGTATGCAATGTAAGGTGAGCTGAGTTGAGTGGTAGGTTTTACTCCACAGTTGAATGCTTCAGACTCAGCTCAGAGTGCAGTACTGTACTTAGCTCAAAAGCATGACAAGCTGAAGACTGCATTTCAAATGCAAGCTTTCTGGAATCGAAATATTCTTGTGAATGCACCTCAGAATTTTTTTTAGATATGTTCTTTTCTTGCAGATTGCGTGTTCATTTGACACGTTGGGATCTAATTTATGATTCAGTATTTACAAACCATATTTTAGGCGTTAAATGCAACTTCCTGTTTGCAACATCATATTTTTGTAAATCTGAAATTGCAATTATCTCCAAAGAATCTAATTTACAAGCATCACAAATCGGATCCATATTCGCGTTACAACATGGTGGTTGAGATCAACAGCAACAACTGGCATTTATGTAGAGTTCCTCGCCAGGATAGTATCTTGGAGAGCTTAACAAGGACATAGCCTGACACCAAGCTGGGAAGAGGAGGGAGGTGACCATAGGCACGGTCAAAGTGGAAGGTCTTCAGTTACAATCTATAAAATCTATGAAACCCAGTTTCACTGAAACAAGTTGTTTTACTGAACATGTCTGCAAATGACCAGTTAATTCCCTGGCCAGTTCCCAGGCGAAGTAAAACTGCCAACTTCCAGACTGGTTGTTGTTGCTGCCATTTCTTGTTTGCTGCACATGTGCAAAATAAAAACAGTCAGTGGTGGCGACCTGTTAATATGGACACTTCATTCACAATTTCTTCCTTTCTTGTCAGTGAGGCAATGCGTACACCAATTCACTCCACTGATGGATTTAAAACAGAGCTCAGACTACACAGCTTTGTAAAGCTCCTGTAACTCAGTGGTTAGAGCACTCGCCTTACAAATGTAAGACCTGTGTTCGAATCCAAGCAGATCAGGGCGAAACCTTGGGCATGTTTCCTTACTCCACATGCGTAATAATAATCCATCCAAAAAAAATAAATAATAAAAATTGGTCATTTTCAATCCACGACTGTTTGTGCCACACTGCTGTGCGCAATTGGCTGCCACAATTCGCCGACAAATATACAGTCAATTCACTTTACAGTATATTCTGCAAAGCGCTTTGAGACGTCGATAAAATGTGAAAAGTGCTGTATTAAATGCAATAATTATTATTATCATTATAAAACTCAGGCCCTTTAAATCAAGCTCAGAATTATTTACGTACAGTATATAGTGTTGTCAGCTTGAACATTTTTTCTCATTATTTGCGATTTATAAATATACACTTGGCTTAATTTGTGAGGATCACTCCAGGGAGCACATTTATGTATCATTTGTGAAGAGTTTGTGCTATACATGAATGAAAGGGGTTTATTCAGACAGCATTTAAAAGCATGAACTCCAAGCTGTCAATTTATTTAAACAAGGCACATTTTTAATGGATTACAAGATCTCACACGTAAAAATACTGTAAAATTGAACCAATCCGCAAGCCTAGGAAATCACCATCATTTTTGATTAACAACTGGCTTTAAGTAAAACAACACATGACAGTAGAAAAATAAAATTAAACATAGGAGTTCATATAATAATAATAATACTAATCCTTGCATTTAATATATCACTTATCACGTCTTCTAGACATCTCAAAGCGCTTCACGGTATATTCTGTAAAGGGAATTGACTGTATATTTGTTGGTGAAACGTGGCAGCCAATTTGTGTCCCACAAACAGTCGTGGATTGAAATGACAATTTTGGGGGCTTTGTTTTATGAGGGATTATTATTAGGCATGTAGAGTAAGGAAACTTGCCTGAGGTTTCGTCCTGACCGGCCTGGAATTGAACACAGGTTCCTCACTTAGGAGGCAAGTGTACAAACCACTGATACTTTTGAATGTATTTGCCACCTTTCTGGCTCAGTAAGATTGCACCACATTACTTTGCACGTAAATCCATCCCAAAATACAAGGAGCAAGTGAGAAAAGATGCTTTCTGCTGAGACTGAATGCCAAAAATGACACACATCAGAGGTTTGTGTAATTGTGTCTGAGCAGAGAGATTACTACTCTTTACGTCAAGAGATTACTTGTTGGCTGAGGTGCTTCTGGATGAGTGAAGCTGGATTTGGATTAACCCTGCCCATTTATTTCAATGGATCGGCCATTTCATCATCTAACAGTTTAGTTGATAATGAATGTGTCAATAAATGTCAACTCATCTTGAGTTATGACATAAATCAGAAATACGCCAACATATATGAAGGAGTGAGTTTGTAATATGCAAATATGTTTTTGTTTTAAAAGGCAATACTTTAGTTTCTTCAAATTTATTTTTCACTTCATGTTGTGAACATGTTCATCCCACTCCACAAGCCCCTCCAATCAGGTTTCTGTGTTGCCCACAGCAAGGAAACTGCCCTAGTCAAGGTCGCTAATGGTATCTTGACCATCTGTGACCAGGGCTCCCTCTGCCTCCTAGTCCTCCCCGATCTATCCGCCGCCTTTGACACCGTGAACCACAATCCTCCTCCATCACCTCTCCTCCCACCTCAACCTTCAAGGTTCTATCCTCGACTGGTTCCGGTCCTACCTTTCACACCACCTCCACTTTGTGTCTGCCATCGGCTTTCCCTCCAGCCCTTGCACAGACTCCTGCGGCATTCCTGAGGGCTCTGTCCTTGGTCCCCTCCTCTTCACAATCTACATGCTCCCCCTTGGTGACATCATCAACAGACATGTATGCGGATGACACCCAAGTCTACCTTTCCGCTTCCACCCTCAACTCCAGGACTACCAGCATCCTGACTGCCAGCCTGTCTGACATTGAGTCCTGGACGAGAGACAACTTTCTCTAGCTGAATATCTGCAAGACTGAAGCTCTCCTGATTGGCTCGGCTTCAGTGCCTCCGCACCTCAGGCGCTGACAGTGTCAGCATCCATAGTTACACTCTACAACTGTCTAAGCCAGTCAGGAGCCTGGGCATCTTGTTCGATCTTGAACTGTCCTTCCTCCCCTACATCCAACCATGACCAGTAGCCTTCCACCACCTTCACAGCATGGCCAGACTCCGCCACTGCCTCACTCCTCAGGCTGCCGAAAGCCTAGTCCACGCATTCGTCACATCAAGGCTCAACTATGGAAACTGCCTCCTCATCGGCCTTCCTGGTTCTTCAGTTCACAAGCTACAGATCATCGAGAACTTTGCATCTTGTGTCCTCACCCGCACCGAGCTCCGTGACCACATCTCTCCCACACTTGCCCGGCTCCATTGGCTCCCCATACCCCAGATGATCGAATTCAAGATCCTCGTCCTCACTTCCAATGGAATTGGACAAGAATAGGGTAGATGAGGTCACAGAGCCAAGAGTGGTAGAGGACACGAGCCGCAAAGACCATAGGATGATCTGCAGCCTACGGAAGGAGGAATTCCCAACAAGCAGGGCGTTGGCATAGGTGAGCCTGTATGTGATGAAGGCATGAATGAGGCTTTCAGCGGACTGAGGAGGTCGTGGCAGAGTTGGGCATTATTGCAGAGGTGAGGGAAGGCAGAGCATATCATCGCTTGAATGTGGGGGTGGAAAGACAGTTGAGGATCAAACTAGACGCCAATGTTCCTGACTGGCTTGATGAAGTAGAGAGTGCGACCATGGAGGTTGATGCTGCTAGTGCCTGAAAGTAGGAATGAGAAGGTCAGTGACAATATTTTACAAGTCAGAAAAATTGCCGTCAAACTTTTTGTGAGCCTGTGTGTAAAATATTGTCAATTATACTGTCGCAATGCAATAAAAAATCTGAGCAGTACTTCACTGTTTTCTCACTCGTAAGGCGCTGTAGAATGTGACTCAGAGATTAATAGTAACCAGTCTGCAGTCAAAATACATGGTTTGATCCCTGTCCTTACAATGATTGTACACCGTAACATTTTGAAAGTGTTCACTCAAGTTGAACAATGGTAAAGACCCTCAGTCAGTTTCAGTTTGGGCTGCAACCTAAAATAAAAAATGCTGTCAATTAAAATTTAATCGCAGTGCAGGGAGCAATTTCACGGCTGCACATGTTTTGTCTGTCATACCAATGGCCCATCAATACCATGTCTGAAAACGGATGTGTATTACATTTCATCAAGATGTGGGACAATACTGCTGAACCTGTAATGGGATATTTCACTGTGGCAAACAAGGTGTTATTATAAAACTGTACCCCAATTTATGAGCATGATTGAGGCCCCAGTAAAAAATATTCAGTCCCCAAATTACAAAAGAATGCATAGAGTTTTAGAGGAGATTTACTGGGTTAATATTTGGGATGATAGGATTCAGGTATGAGGAGAGACAAGAAGTATATTGTAGCATTGGAGAGAATGAAATATAAATGTACAAAGATGTTACCAAAAAAGAATGGATACATATACAAAGAAAAATGGAACAGGTTGGAAACAATTGGGAGGGTATCTGATAGTAGTGTTTAAGAGGTTAGGAACGGATTCAATGAGGTGGCCACGCAAAGGATGTTTCTGCTTGATATTACGTCCAAAGTGAGAAGGAATAAATAGAAGAGAACCAGTGATAGATCTGATAGGGAGCTTTACCCAGAGGGTAATGAGAATGTGGAACTCGCTGACGGATGCTGTGGTTAAAGCAAAAAACATCAATGTATTCATGAAGAAACATGATATATGCATGAGGATAAAAGGAAAAGAGAGGTGTATGGAGTAGGAAAAGGATCTATTTATTACGCCAATTTTATTATTTTATATGCAAACTAAGGCTGTTTTCACTAGAACACAGCAGACTGTCAGATCAATCAGGGGCATTCTAATTGGGTTGCCTTAGAACTCTCATTCTCATAAACCCCAGTGTCTCTTATTGCACAAATTATACCCAATTTCAAATGAATTCAAAAAATTCCACCCACTTCAGGGCATTCCTTCACACTGATTCTGATCAAAGGACAGCTTTTCTATTTTACATGCATGTATATGTATGAATAAATATTAACATTATTTAGGAAATATTTGCATCAATTACAATGCACACACAAACAAATACTGTATACAACTAGACCATCTCATCTGACTTAACCAATCAAATGCAAGTAGACGTAATCACCATAACAAACCCAAAGTGTAAATTGTGACATATTGAGCTCAGAGTGACGGTTGCAAAACCTCACATGTTTCTCTGAAGAAAATATTTGGACTGGCTGCCTATAATCAAAGCTTTTCCTGATCTTCTAAAGTACCTTTTTCCCCGATTTATCTATAAAGTAGATACATAGTAAATAGATTTTAGCAGATCATAGAAACGGACAAGTTAATGGCTCCAGTGCATTAAAAACCTCAAATTCCATCACAATTCTGTTAGCATGAAAGGGGGACAAAGGTGACCGAAGGTGTGGTCGAAAAGAAAGGTCTTTAGTCGAGACCTGAAACTAGGAAGAGAGGGGTTCTTGGAGGGAGTGGGGGGAATCTTACACTGATATCTGAAAATTATCGTCTTTTTGCTACCTCTTATATAATGGGATACTAAAGATGTAAAAAAAAATTGCCGCAATCCAGCATGTTCTTCCATTTTAAGACAAACGGTCTTAGGAACCTGAACTTTCTTCATATCAAAACAGAAAGTGTTTGTTCCCTGTATGCTCATGAAATCTGATGGATTTCCTGAGGCATTCACAAGAGTGCACTGACATTACCAGCTTCAGCTTCCCTGAATGGCTATCTCAGGGGATAGAAATGTTCTTCTTGTTGGTATGTGAACGTTAGCTGGATATAGGTGAACAGAGGCGTTTTCAAGACTTCAAACTACTCGGTGCAATTTTGTTTGGGTGCCCATCAGTTGGAGGTTGTAGAATCTTACCTAGTTTGAAGTGTAATGAGCGCTAGCCTTTATCACAGTGTTCTCCTCGATAAAACTCGCTCTTGAGCTTTTCAACAAACAGTAAAAATGGAACATCTATGATTCGCGCCGGTAGTCTTTGAGTTAGACCCGCCGATGGTCAGATCTTGGTTATTAGTACTTTCGTAAGTGAGTCCAAATCTGGTTTTCGCTATATAGGTATTTAACAAAAGACATGAGCACAGCACACTCAAATTCTTCCATTTTGATGATTTTTTGCATTACTTTGGGGAGCTGCAATATGAGGGGCCCGTCGGTGCGTTGCACCGATTGCACCGACGTTAAAAACGCCTTTGTAGGTGAAGATATATAATCATATAATGGTTATCCATGCAGCCTCACAATCAATGCGACTGCAGCGTACAGGACATGTGATGTGATCTTACGTCATGGAATTCAGGCAAGAGAGAGGTCTCGGAGAACCAATCTCATATATGGTTCATTGCGTCATAATGAATAACCATTGTTTGCAAACCACTTCATCTTCACATCAAATTAAAATATTTCAAGAGGGGGGTGGGGGGTAAGGAATAATGGGCTCTGCTTCCTCTCTCAGGATTCCTGAAATCACAGTTTATTTGTGTTGGTGTAAATTCAATCAGTACACAAATATAGTAACTTCTGTCTCCACTATTTTTATCCATTTCATTTATCTTTGGACCACCTTGGGAATCAAATCCTATCCCTACCATTTTTTAATGTGGGGGGTGGGGGGGGACAGTTGCATGTCTGACCCGTCATTGTGCTAAAGAGTATCCAAACCAGATTGGGAGGTCCATGTGCTCCCTGGTGAATGCAAACTCTCACTCTGCCCGGATGTATTCTGCTGATGTAATTCCAGAGGGTATTGGTGCAGGTTAGCAAGAATTATGACTCAGTGATTCCAGAGTGTCTGGGTAATCCTGGAGTCAAACCAGTTAGAAACACATAGCATGCCAATGAGAACACTATCTGGAAAGCTTCCCACTGCTTGTCCAACAATGACATATGCTATATCTCCCACAAGCATTCAACATAATTCTATTACATTCAAGTCTTCATGGTCTTCAACCATAAAACTATTTTGTCTTAAAATTTTTAAGTCATAGAGAATTGTAGAATATTCTCAAATGTATTCATAATTGGAAGCCTCTTTTTAGGGACTGCAGAAACCTGGTTTCCAAATTTAGAGCAATTTTAGAATATTTCTCCAATTCTTCACAATCTGAAATTTTAAGACTAGTCGAGTAAGTTAAAACTAGGTGGAATTCTATGTCTTTATTTGCTACAATCCAATACTTCAGTTGACATTCTGGAATTAAATTTATTTTTATAAATATAAAAATATGGAAAATATGGAAAGTATACCACATAATAAGTGTTAATTCAAAGATTCTCCTCGTTGGACTATTTCACTATTCACACAATTAAATTCTGCGACCCACAATTTCACCTGCACTAAACTCTTTAACTCCATTACCAGTCCTTGTCAAACTACATTGGCTTCCTCTCACAGAGCATATCGATTTCAAAGTCCTCGTCTTGAATGTAAATCCTTTCACGTCCTGGCACCCCTGTATTTCTCTAACCTGTTCTCTCCTACTCTACTACTCACTCTACTACCTCAACTGGCTCTGGACCTTGAACCTTTTGCCCTCGCATTGGCGGCTGTGCTTTCAGCCATTATGCCCCAAACTGTGAAACTCTCATGCTCAATCCCTTCATGTTACCGTCTCTCATCATTTTCAGGTCATGCTTGAAGAACATGCTCTTCGACTGTGCCAAGTCTCATTCCCCCTTCCCCCAGCTCGATATCAGGCACTGTTAAGCACTCCAAGAGGCTGTCCAGCATGAAGGGTGCTATATAAATGCAAGTTGTTGTTGTTGTAAATAATGATGTGCACTTATAATGCAAAATAAAAAAAAATTCACCCCTTTAAATGTCTGTCTGTAGCTGCATGCCCCTTGATTGATCCCTTCTCTCTTCCCTGCCTTCCCACAGTTCTTATTTTTTCAGCACCTCTCCAACTGATCTGCCTTGTCACCATCACTCCTGACAGACGTCTCGTCAACATGTTGTCATTGGCATCGCAGGGGCTGGAGCTGTGAGATGAGAGACTCTTAGGCTCCACAAAGCTACAAATTGTGGACACCAATATGTGCTGAAGGGGTTTCACTGTAAATTGTTCCACTATAAAGAAAACAGAAATCAATTTATAAATGTAACATCAATAAATACAGCACAGGATGTCTGTTCATATGATGCATAGAGAGGCACTGGTGTCTCAAGCCGTAGGCAGAATGTTTGACTTGTGGCAACATTGCCTGTACCACAGGGCACGTATTCTGATATCAGCATGGAAAGCAAACAAACTTCACAAACCATGTAAGTCATGAAAAATAAATGACATAATATAATGTACTATTCAATTTCATTGGTCATCCAGAACAGCGGTTCTCAACCAGGAGTACATGTACTCCAGGGGGTATAAAATTATTTTCAGAGGGTGCAGGTGGCGGTACATTGATTTATTTTGCTCTCTCATTTTGCATTTTATAGCCTTCCAAATTGTATACTTAATTGTTATTCCCGTATGTGCTCGTTATTTTGTTATATAAGAAAAGCTTGGTCATAAAATGAAGTGGAATGAGTGGGGTGGTGTGTATGTGGTTGGGTGGAGTTACACGATAAAGTTGAAAATTAACAAGGGGTACATTACTGAAAAAGGTTGAGAACCACTGATCTAGAATATGAATCACAGTTTGGAGGCAAATATCACACTTAGCACAAAAATAGCCAATTTATTACAATCCTAGTCTTCATTATACAAAAAGGAATTTATGTAAGCTCCTTATAGTTTAATGAGTATATATTACCCAACTGTTACACACATTTCATACAAAGAAATACCTGCTTTGTAGCTTAAATTGGCAAACCACATCATGGCTCTCGGTGGGACATTGCTTTGTACAAAGTGGGCACTGCATTCACCCACAAAATCCAGTCACTACACTTTACATTAAATCCTGTGAAGCACTTTGAGACAAGGCGGTAAGAAGCTGTACAAAATGTAAGGACTTTATTAAATATTTATTTCACTGAACATCTCCTGTGTTTTTTTTAAAAAAACAGCTAGCACTTGATTTAAACAACCTTCAAATGGTTTCAAATCTGCAGTATCATTAAAGCTCCTGCACTATTGAATCACACACTAAATTAGGGCACTCATGTCTTTCATTCATCTGGGGAATAAAGACACTAAGCCTAAAGGGGCCAGTTGCATATCACAGCTAGCAATAGAGTGATCATTGTTTTCTTACTTAAATATCCTCATTTAGTACAGACTGACCAAACAGATTATAATCATCCGCTGACACTGAACGCAAATGTGTGTTCCTCGTTTATATTTTATTCTAATAATTTCCTTGCAGTACAATATAAGGAATTTTATCAATCAGTTCCCAGGTGGTTGTTATTATAATAATCATCATCATCGTGTTTGAATTTGATATGATCAAAGGAATATCTTTATATATACTGTTATTATTACATTATTACTAATGATAAAATAATATTTAACTTTGTAAAGAAAGAATGAATGCTATCACTTTTCAATCTCATAGTCAAAGACAATTGTCAAACTAAAACAAAATAACTCAAAATGATGCTCAAAACAGCCAGCAGCAATATTAGCAGATGCTACATTTGGTAATATGAAGCAATTTGCTGAATATACTTCAGTGTCATTCGATTAAAAGATCTACATTATGGTTGAAACATTATAGACCAAATATAAATTCCCATTCTGTACCACTTTTCCGCCTTCCAATTAATTTGTTTCTCTATTTTATACCTTTCTAAACTCGTTTCTTTTTTCTCCTTTGTTATTTATTTTCTCATTCTTCTATGGAGTCCCTGTAAATTTAAATTTAGCTCCTGGGCCTCACTGATTCTGCATGGAAGTGAGACTAAATAGATATCTCTTTTAACTCTTTTATGGCTTTCTGTGCTGTAAATGTTATGATTCTACTGGAATGAAATGATCCTGCATCCAACAACAAATATTAGGGAACATGGAACCTGATTTGTATCATACATCCTAATTCACATTGATGGAACACTGAAGAAAGTTCAGTGCTTATTAATATAATAATTAATAATTATTGCATTTGGCATAAGCCTTTTACATTGGGAGGGTGTCCCAAAGCGCATTGCAAGATTTTATTGTCAGATGGAATTATTGTATATTTGTGGTTGAAACCGAACTACCAAGACCCAGAAGATGACATGCCAAACATGCCACTTTTGAGCCAGTATAGTTCCAAGGAGACCCCGCTTCCACTCGCCACCCCCCAAAACGGAGGATCACTTCACTTCAATATATACGGGGGCAGATTCCACTGTTGAGTCAGCTCAAAGTTTTTCCTTTGAAAGCAAGCCCAAAGTACACAGACTTCAGTTACCTACACAAGGCTGTGACTGAGCGATGGTAATCGGCCTTTCAAACCAGCTGAAATCTTTCACCTGAAATAGTAACTAAGTTCATACAGTCATTCTTTATTCCCTGGGTATGATTCCCTCGTCTATAAAGTAATTAGGTGTTATTAGGTAATATTTGTACTCCTTATAGAGAAGCCTCTGCCTTCTGTAAGAGATTGGGAGAGCAGCAGGGGATTTTAGTGCATCCTGCAATTTTAGAGGAATCCTTATTGATCTTGAGGGGTTACTTTACTAAAACGCTTACTTTACTAAAAAGTCCCACAAAAGCATACCTAAGAGAACACTAGGGAAAATGCGTTGCTTATGTGAAGCTGAATACAAGAGGAGCATTTATAAGACCATTGGATTTGCAGCACATGGTAAAGCTGCACTCTCCCTACAATAAGTTTGATCTGCAATCTCAGACAAGCAACTTCTGCTGATGTGGGAAATGGAAATGACATTTCCATTTTCCACATCAGCAATTCTTACAGCTTTCTCTGAGTGACACTGGCAGCTTAATGCTAATTAGTACCAAACTGCTACTCGTTTTCTGTTGGGGGCTCATGTTCAGTAAGAAATGGGTTGTGATTTCTTGAAACTCACTTTAGTCTCTTATCTAGCAAACAGGAGAGTTTAATCGCTTCAGTCTGTGCAGCAGTTGAATCTCAGCCCCAGCATGTTGCTGTCCTTTTATATAGCGCCTTGGGACGTCCTCCCGACGTGAAAGGTGCTATATAAATGTAAATTGTTGTTGTTGTCCTGTGGGATTTGCCTCTCCATGGAACAGTTACAGAGCAGGGCCCTGGGGAAATCTGCCAAAATATATAATTTGTCAATCTGAAGAGGAGGTATGGTTAATGAGGGGACAGCAAAGACACTGAAACATTTGGTCAATAAAAACATAATGATAGATTGACCAGTAGTCTTCAGATCGGCCACAGTCTGAATGTCTCATGATAACCCTTCATTAGGGGACAGCAAAACAGACAACTGCCACCTTGACTGGCTAACACGTGCATGTTAACTTCTATGTAGGCCATTACAACATGCCTCCATATAGCATAAATTTGGTTATAACATGGCTGCAACATGTGGACCTATGTGCAAAGTGCAACCATTTGGACTAAAATGGTTGATATCCAGGCCATTGGATCAGCAGTGATGTCAACATCCCATCATCAGTGATGATACGATGATTCAGTCATTGTAGCTTCCTGCTTCTCTGGCGATATTCTATAGAACCCATTGCAGAGTCCTCGTCGCTTCCTGATTTTAAAGACCACCTTACCAATCTGACAACACTTTCAATCACACTTACACCCCCCTACCCTCCACAGTTCAGATGCCCAGCGAGAGTTGTTTGAAGCACTTTGAGACATAAAACAGCCTCCAGACATAAAAGTTGCTACGTAAATATAAATTGTGTGGAACTATGTAAAGACAGGTGACTTTCCAGTCATGAGGCCACTCACTGTTTGCATAGGCACGGCAAGCAGGAAGTAAAAATGATAACTGAGGTGAAGTGATGATGTGGAAGTCAGCATTTGTTTCTTCAGCTCAGGGAACGGTCAAATGTTGAAACTAGAGTTTATTTGTACAATCTATAATTGCCTTAACAACAAAAGTGTCAGCTTGGCTCAGTTAGCAGCATTCTCACCTTGGGTCAGGATGCTGTTATTTCAAGTCCCATGTTGGGACTTTCATCTCCTAAATCTAGGCTGACAATCTGATGCTGTAATGGGAACGTGCCATTTTGGAACTGCCGTCCTTCAAATGAGAGATTTTAAACCTAACTCTGGTTTGTTTAAGTAGATGTTGCAGATCCCATGGCACTACTCAAAGAGAGAAGAGAATTTCTCCAGTCTCTTGGCCAGAAATATCCTAGATAAAATAGTTTACTTACTTTATGACTCTTTGTGGGACATTGCTGTGTGCAATTGTATTAGTGCATTTTCCTACAAATACACACTTGATTTCCCATGAATGTCTTTGTGACGTCCTTCCGATGTGATAAGACACTATACCAAATACAACAATTATTATTATTAAGTACTGTGAGATGTCCTCCTCATGTGAATGGCACTATAGCAAAACCAATAAATATCATTCTTAGTACACAAATATTGAGCACAACACAGTACCATGCACAGCTTCACGTTAAACTCTGCATACAATGGTTCTAATTGGCAGCTTTTGTTAATGTGAAATCCAAATAGCACAAATGAGGACCCCTTCCAGTATCCCAAAGTATGCAATGTTTGGAATCTCTGCTCTAATACTATCTACCTCTGGAATGGAGTTGATCTGAATTCTAGTGGAATTTCTTATACCACAAGAAGTACCTCAAATTAAACCCCATTATGTGTAATCAAATATCATTAATTCAGGTTGACGTCCTGAATAGGGATGAACACTTAACGGCATAGTATTTATATTTAATGTAATAGCAAGCTTTTAAATAATTCAGTTTAGACATGGTTATGAATTGATTGAAACTAAAATCAAGAGTGAGAAATTAGCTATATTCTTACATGACTGCAGCACCATCTAATGGATTTAGTGAAATGCTGTAACACCCACAATGAAAAGAATTATAAGTCTTCAGCCACTGCATGATCATCGTATTCTGCAAGGCTTCAATACACATTACATTGATCTCCAAAGATATAACTCATAGGAATAAAAAAAATCATGACAGTAATGCACTCCTGTGAATTATCACTTGCAAGAATTCATTAAAGGCCATCTGTCAGTCTGAAGGATTACCTTTCCCGTCAATAAATGGAAGGTACTGCACAAGCATTCACTGTATACTGTAATACTATCAGCTTGGCTCAATTGGTAGCACTGTCATCACTGAGTCAAAATGCTGTGGATTCTAGCCCCACAGCAGTACTTTGAAATCATCTACTATAAGTGTATGTAGGCAAACACAACAACACAACCCTTTTGGTTGGCCAGCAAAATAATCATAGAAATAACAAAATATCCATTGATGTATGTCATAATTCAACAAATATTCAATCATTCATTATTGCGAACATTTATTTTGTTGGCCAAGCAAAGCGTTCAGCTACCATACTACACGTATTATAGTACATTTGTATGTATGCTCTGTTTGTGTGTGTATGTCAGTGTGGTTGTGCATATACAGTCATTGGAGATTATGATACAGTCCTGATAGGAAGATTCTAAATTTCTATTTTATAATATTTTATAGTTTTTAGAATTGGAAACTTGTGTCCATTGGGCAACTATGCACTTGCAGTGAGATACTGCCTTTGGTTTGGTGTCTGACACAAGAGGAAACACATCGCCATGCTTAAGAGTATCCAAACCAGACTCTAAGTTCCACCTATGGCTTATATTACTGATTCTTCAGGAGTAGTCATGGTGAGAGACAATTCCAGAGACTCAGCTGGCAGTTTCTATCAGTGTCAGACGGCCAGCAGCTAATTGAAATAGTTTTACATTGCTTTGCTGGCAGTGGCTTGTGGTTGAATCTTGTGCACAAGGAATAAGTTCCATAATCTGCACATGTGACATAAAATTGCTAACTCAGGCATGAAAAAAACACGATGCAGAGGAACTCGAGATCCTATCCTATTTCCTTTTCTTAGCTCCTGGAATGACAGTAAAAGACGGGCTAACTGAGCACTGCTGCAGATGTCCAGTTTGGTTAAGTTCTAAAATGTGGATGAGTAAGATAGAAAGATAAGAAAGAAGCACTATCAGTCCCTCTAGGTTGTTTTGTCTTGACAAAATAGTGTTTCCTCTCCATCTCTTTGACACCAGTCTATCTTCATGTGCTTTATGTTGCTCCCAGAAAACAAGCCAACACTGAAACTAAATGGAACCTGATCCTCTCTTAAAATGCTCATTTTGTAAGTTTTTATTAGGGAAGTCAAATAATAATAATCCTTTCATTTGATAGACTGCCTTATCACGTCATCAAGATATCTGAAAGCGCTTTACAGGATTTATTGGTGAATGCAATGGCCAATTTGAGCAAGGCAATAAGCAGCCACGAAGGGAGTAACCCATTTTTGATTTGGAGGATTGTTAGCCAAGGCACAAGGAGAAACTCCCTTCTCTTATTGAGTAGTCCCATGGAATCTGTAACATCCGGGTAGAAGCGACCTTGGTATAATGTGTCATCTGAAGCATGGCATCTCAAATGATGGAGCTGAGCCCCAGCACTGCATTGGAGCATCAGCCTAGACTATGATCTCAAAGTTCCAATTTGAACCCAAGCCTTCTTAACTCCAAGGTGAAAGTGCTTCCAACTGGATCAGGCTGAACCCTGGCAATGTTCCTTTCAGAAGGAAATGAGGCAAGAGACACATGTTGTGCTTTTACAAGAAAACATTTTTCATTTACTGAATTGGATTATTTCTCTCCTCTCTGGTTGAGGTATGTTCAGTGCCGATAAATGCCATATTATGGACAGTTTTGTCCTGTAAACTCGTGCCCACAAGGAAGTGGGCAGAGGCTGGCCAAATGAATTTCCCTGTGATTTCCAGTCGATTACATTCTTCTATTCAATTAATCAGCACAGCTGTCAGAGCGAAGAGCCTTCATTTCCCCTCAGTCTGGGTGAATTCAAACCAGGTCCCAGTGGTGGAAAAAAATGCTCTCATTTCAGCTGTTTTAAATATTTTCATCCTGTGTGTGGTATCACTCAATATGTTGTTTGTTAGGTCATATGTCCCAGACTCCCAAAGTAAACAAACTTGATGGACTTGTTTTATTTCTGTGTGAGAAACATAAGCTTCAAAAATAAATAAGGAAATAGCCACAGAGAAACTATCATCTGTTCTGCACTATAATGAGTCCCTTCTTGTCAGCTATTCTGTGGAGTGGTATTATTGCCGAAAGCTACAGAGCCCAGCCCTCCCAGCTGCAAGAAAAAGCTATGGTGATGAGCATCTGAGATGCCACAAAACAATCGCTAAGAATCAGCAGTGCTAAAATAAAGAAGCAAAGTTAAGCTCTTGAAATCCTTAAATATTCTACATTTCAGGAGACAAAAAGGACAATGTTACATGATTCAAGGTGATATTTTGTGCTGCATTTTTCCCAACAAAAGCTTAGCAATATAACAGAATGCAACAGAATTTAAGTGTTTTGAGACGACTCAAAGACATGATGAGGCACTATATCAAATGCAAGGCTTATTATTATCATCATTATTCACATTTATATCACGCCTTTCAAACCAAGAGAACAGTTCAAAGCTGCAGTAAACAAAGGCTTATCAGAATGGAATCATAGGAATGTCCTGGTGCAGAAAAAATACTATTTTGGTCCGCCATATGCTAAAACAAAATACACTTGTACTGTATATAGTTCATAGCATCAATAAATCGTTTATCAATAGCCATGTGATTCCTCTTCTTATAGGTCATGGGTTACCAAGAAGTTAAACGTGAAAGCCCTGAATCAGGCAGAGCACAGCACAGAATAGATGAAAATTAACATACAAAGGTGGGTATCTTATCCTAAATGTACATCCAGAAATGGAAATAAGCTCAGTTCTGACATTCATAGGGAAGGGAACAACAGACAATTTTAATTTGAATAATGGAGCTCTGTTTTCAAAAAATTCTAAATGTTTCTTTTGAACTTGAAATTGAGGCTTGCAGTCAATCAGCTAAAAAGAAGTTGCAAACTGGAGAAAGATGGAAATGGTTCTCTGCCTCACTTCACCAATGCTCATTTTCACTGGTTAAGTTCCTCACTCCTGTTCATTTCAACAATTTCAGCCTGTGATTTGAAGGCTTCTTCCAACGCAGTTAGTTGAGTTGATATACATTGGCTTGTCCAGCTGTACAGTTCAGCAGGTAGTGTTCACAGTATCTGTATGGACGCCTCACAATCAAACCATTTTAAAAAATGCCTTTCTAATGTTTTACAGACATCTGCATATATTAATATAACCTGTGGAATAATTACCAGATATGGAATTTGTCCATGGTTTTTACTCGTGAGAAATTAATTTAATATACCCATTACTTCCTGATTTTCTGTAATGCCTCTATTCAATTTATGAATCAATTTATGTACCATCAGTGTATCCATCTGGGGTTGAAAACTGCAATAATGAATTAATTATTTATATCAATTTTGCTATTTAACACATACATTGAAATTAATTAACACTTGGACTGGTCCCCAGGTGTGCTCAAAATTTGAAGCCCCTTGCAACCTTCTCAACGGTTACATTGCATGATATATTGAATGACTGGCTTTCTTTGTTCTTCCCAAAGGCACGGTGCCAGGTTTACATTGTGGCTTTATCAACAAGGGTACACATCTCCAAAACATAACTTACATGTTTCCCTGAGTTCAATGCTCCAACATTTGCAACTCACTAATATCCTATCCTGTGCTAGACTCCATACACCTATTACACCCATTCTTATTTGCCAGACTACATTGACGACCAGTATCATTGTCTTCACTTTAAAATTCATTCATTGTCTCATCCTTCTCTACCTGGACACTGTCTTCCAACCTAATCCCCTACTTGAACCCTCCGCTACTCTAGTTCTGGTCTATTGGTCATTCTTCACTTCCTCCTTCCCACTCTTAAGAACATAAGAATTAGGAGTAGGACATTCGGCTGCTCAAGCCTGCCCTGCCATTCGATAAGATCATGGCTGATCTTCTCACCTAACTCTAATTACCTGCCCTATCTCCATATTCCATAAATTCACTACACTCTGAGTGAAGAAATGTTTCCTCAACTCTGTTCTAAAAGGCTGACCCTTAATTTTAAGACTGTGACCCCTGGTTATAGATTCTCCTACCAGGGCAAACAGTCCCTCCTTGTCCATTTTATCCAGCCCTTTAAGAATCTTATATGTTTCAATAAGATCTCCCCTAATTCTTGTGTACTCTAGAGAATACAGCCCTAGTTCATTCAACCTATCCTCATAGGTTAGTCCCCTCATCCCTGGAACTAACCTAGTGAATCTACGCTGCACCAGCTCTAAGGCAAGTATGTCCTTTTTTAAATAAGGAGACCATAATTGCACACAATACTCTAGGTGCGGTCTCACCAAGGCCCTATACAGTTGCAGCAAGACTTCCTTGTACTTTAAACCTTTTGCAATGTACGCTAACATGCCGTTCGCCTTCTTAGTTGCTCTTGATAATCAAACATACAATCATAGAATTATATAGCACAGAAAGAGGCCATTTGGCCCATCGTGTATGTGCTGGCTCTCTGATTATCTCTGAATAGAGTTGTCCAAATCAGTTGTCCTCCACCATCCCACACCACCACCTCTCTCCCAATAGCCCTGCAAACTTGTCCTCCCCAAATAATTATTTACTTCTCTCTTAAAAGTTGTCATCGAAACAGCTTCCATCAACTATTCAGGCATTGCCATCCAGATCCGAACAATTCACTGCATGAAAAAATGTCTCCTCACCGTCCCTTTGTTTCTTTTAACTACTATTTTACATCAGTGTGCTCGAGTTACCGACCCACTCGCCAGTGGAAATAGTTTCTCCTTGTGCACCATATCGAATCCTCTCATAATTTTGAAAACTTCTATTTAGTCTTCACTGCTTCAAGGAAAATAATCCTAGATGTTCTAGTCTCTCCTGATAACTGAAGTTCCTCATTCCTGGTACCATCCTGGTAAATTTCCTGTGCACCGCTCCAATGCATTGACATCCTTCCTAAAGTGTGATGCCCAGAATTGAGGTGCTCCTGCTGAGGCCAAACCAGTGTTTTAAAAGGGTTCATTATAACTTGCTGACTTCAGCCTATTCCTTTACCCCCTCTAAGATTCTACTATATATCTTGTACTTGGGACATCCTCCCAATGTGATAGGAGCTCCAAAAATGTAATTTTGTTGCTGTTGTTTTACTAACTCTCCCCATTTTTCCTTCCAAAATGCATTACTTCGCACCTATTCCCACTAAACTTCATCTGCAGATATTATAATAATGTCTTACATTTGATATAGCAACTTTCACATTGGAAGCATGTCTCAAAACATTTCACGTGTACTGACTCTGTCATGAACACTCTCATGGGATTAGAGAGGCCTGGGGATTCATGTAAGTAAATATTTGAAGGTGGCAGCACAGATAGATAAGAGTTGTTAAAAAAGCAGATGGAGTAGCAGGCTTTATAAATAGGGGCATAGAATGCAAACGTCAGGGTTACTACCCAAAATGCTGACTCACTTTTCCTTTCTCCATTGACGCTGCCTGACCTGCTGAGTATTCCCAGCAGTTTCTGTTATTTTACTGACTTTATTTTGTTTGTATATTTTTGTATATTGTACATTTTATGCACATTTACTGTGCAGCTCTATTTCAAAACCTTTTTGCTTCACTCCCTTCCTTAATTCTCCTAATCATTTTACTTGTTTGGTACAGCCTTTCAGAATTGTTAAAGCACCAAGAGACATTCAACAATAGTGAATGTCCATGAATATAAGAACATAAGAATTAGGAGCAAGAGTAGGCCATTCGGCACCTTGAGCCTGCCCCACCGTTCAATAAGATCATGGCTGATCTTCTAATCTAACTCCATCTGCCCATTTTATCCTCATATCCCTTAATCCCTTTATCCATAGGAAATCTATCAATCTCAGTCTTGAGAGCATCTACAGCCTTTTGGGGTAGAGAAATCCATAAATTCACTACCCTCTGAATGAAGAAGTGTTTCCTCAACTCTGTTCGAAAAGGCTGACCCTTAATCTTCCCTTATAAAAAAGTACCATGGTAGTACCATGGTTATGGTGGTATTACCATGGTACTACCATAGTACTTGTGGTATTCTTGGTATTCTCATTGTACTTCCGTGGTACTACCATGTAGGGTCCGGCGATATATCGATATATCGCTAAAACCCGATATAATTTTCATATCGATACGCCGATATAGGCATTTTGAAAGTATCGATATATAGAATTAAATTAAATTATACGAGGTAAAAAATCGGAATGCGCGCACACTGAACTACAAGACCCAGAATGCTCATCTATATACACAGTGCACAGACCGAGGTGCAAAGCCGCCATATTGTATTCATAGTCCTCGAATACAATATACAGGAATGCAAGGGGTGGTGGCTGGGGAGACGGCTGGGGTGGGGTGGGGGGGGGAGAGAGACGGCTGGGGAGGGTAGGGGGGGAGAGAGACGGCTGGGGGGTGTGGGGGGGAGAGAGACGGCTGGGGGGGGGGGGAGAGAGAAGGCTGGGGGGGTGAGGGGGGAAGAGAGACGGCTGGGGGGGTGGGGGGGAAGAGAGATGGCTGGGGGTGGGGGAGGGAGAGAGACTGCTGGGGGGGATGAGGGGGGGAGAGACGGCTAGGGGGGAGGAGGGGAGAGAGACGGCTGGGGGCGGTGAGGGAGGGAGAGAGATGGTTGGGGGGGTGGTAGGGAGAGAGAGACGGCTGGGGGGGGTGGGGGGGGGAAGAGAGACGGCTGGGGGGAGGAGACAGACTGCGGGGGGGGGGGGGAGAGACGGGGTGGATGTGATAATATACAGATAGATAGAGATGGGGGGGATGTGAGAGAGAAACAGAGACACAGAGAGAAAAACACAGAGATTGAGAGAGTGAGTGTGAGAGACACAGAGAAAGATATTTACCTCCTGGGGAGATAGGCTCGCGCAGTACGAAAAACCCCAAAATATCGATATTTCAGTATATCTCGATATGAGCCGATCGATATATCTAAATCGGAAAATTTCCATATCGACGGACCCTACTACCATGGTACTTGTGGTATTCTCCGTATTTCCACAGTACTTCTGTGGTACTATCATGGTAGTACCATAGATATACTATGACAGTACCATGCACGAGGAGTTCCACGGTAGTACCATGGTAAATGATAACGAGTACAATGGTGATACTATGAACTTTCATGGTACTGTTATGGTACGTACCATGAATGCCCATCGTAATCTGCTGGGCATATCACAGAATTCAATGTATTATGTAGGCCAGTACTCGTTATTTAGTGGAATTGCATGTGTTATGTACATACACCATGCTGGTATCATAGGAGTGCAATGTATTGTGGTTTTGCCTAAAACCTGGCAAATAATACACATTAGTAATAATTGTATTAAGATGAAACATGCCTAAGAAAGTCAGTCAATATGTTAATTTTAAAACACAACCTCTGAAGGATTGTGCATTCAGTTGTGTGGACTGCATGTAGCGTCTGAGTGACTGATAAAACTGGAGTGGATGAGGAGATACCTTCAGTAGCAGTTAAAGCACACTCCAAATTTTCACATTATCACATTCTCAGATATAATACACAAGAATTCCTGAAGCACTACATGTGATATATTGCAGCACAGTTTACCTTTCTTGCTTGAGGTAGATATAATTTGTGACCCAGGCCTACAAGTGTATAGGTAAATCACAAATCATGTTGTTATGTGGTTAAAGAAACACGTACAGCTAGCCTTATAATTTGTGAATGATTGCAGTGAGTGGCCTGAGACACCTGTCATATACCAGTATCTTAATTATACAAGTACTTTACTGCAAGGTTAATATGCAGCATACAATATACTTCATAACGGAAACATAAAAAAACCAAAATACCACATTGCTACATGTACACATAACCATATGCATCATCTAAAAATGTACACCAAAGGTTATGACGGGAGTCAGACAGTTGTGTGTGAGAGTGACAGTGGATTTTGTGTTAAAACTATATGTCAGCATGGTATATGGTGGTATGTGCATGGTATACTAATTAAGGTCTAATGTCATGGTAGTATCATATTCAGTACCATGGTAGTACCGTGGTGCCAGTACCATGGTATCAGGTACCATAGGTACTGTCCAAAATACCATGGATTTTAGCACCATGGTAGCACCATGGCACTGGTACCATGGTAGTACCATGGTACTTTTTTTTACAAGGGTTAACATTGTGACCCCTAGTTATAGATTCTCTTACCAGGGGAAACATTCTCCCACTGTCTACTCTGTCATGCCTCTTAAGAATCGTATAGGTTTCTATAAGATCACCTCTACTTTGTCTGTATTTTAGGGAATATAGGCCTAGTTTTCTCTACCTATCCTGATAGATCAACCCCCTCATTTCAGGAAACAACCTATTGAATCTACGCTGCACCCACTCTAAGGCGAGCACATCCTTTCTTAAATAAGAAGACCAAAACTGCACACAATATTCTAGGTGCGGTCTCACCAAGGCATTATACATTTACAGCAAGACTTCCCTACTCTTATATTCTAACATTAGCCTTCCTAGTTGCTTGCTGTACCTGCATACTAACTTTTTGCGACTGGTGTACAAGGACACCCAAATCCCTCTGAACATTAACACTGCTGTATCTCGTCTCTCCTCTTCTAGAAAATAAGCCATTGGAGTTGCCTCTGATTTTGTCAGGTGTTAAAGATTCTATCGTTAAAGAAAATGTTTGTCGATATTTCAGCTGAAATTTTTTTTAAATGATTACTCAATCCACGACTGTTTTATGGGACACTGCTATATGCAATTGGTTACCATGTTTCGCTCACAAAATATAGTCAATACATTTTACAGTACATTCTGTGAAGTGCTTTGACATGTCTCAAATACATGATAAGGAGCTATATCAAATGCAATATTATTATAAAGCACTACTTACAACTATATTGAATTCTTCACGTGAGATAGTAGAAGTCATTCTATATTAAGAAGGGCTTCAACAGCACAAGTTATTGTTTTGATCAATGTTCCAGTTATTATAAGGTGGCTAATTTGAATGTATGTATTTCATTCCCTAAAATGTACACTACATTATTTCACCCCATCATTTTTAACATTAGATTTACTTCTTAGATAATTTGATCTCATTCATTGCTATTTGGAATCTGTTTTTGTTAGATTCCAAATTCACGATTCATATTCTTAACCTTATTGTTGTAGAACTGCCATGTCTTCACTACTCTTAGCCTGTGGAGTATGTTTTAAAATACTTTGGGTTTTGGCTTTAGGTTATGGTTGACCTCCTCACTCAGTTACTGCTATCTTCTTTTCTCCCAGGGAGGCAACTCCTTTCCACAGCACATGAAACGGCCTCAGAAGATGCCACTATTGTTCTCATGTTTCATTCCCTGGTTCTATTTCCCACGTAATCCTCTCTGGAACTCTCTATTCTGAAACATCTGTGCAGGCACTTGCCAACCATCTCAACTCCGTGCAACACATTTCAAAATCAACAGCTGGCTGAGAGTTACAAACAAGTGTTACAAATGCAATGTTTGACAGGCACCGCTGCCTTTTCCATAATGTATAATCTATTTATTTGCAGTCAGTATACTACTACTATGATAATAATAATCCTTGCATTTGATATGCCTTTCCCATTGGGAGAATGCTTCAAATTCCTTTGCAGGATGTACATGTACTGTAAAGTGCAGTAACAATATTTTGTAATTAAATGCAGCAGTCAATTTCCACATAGCAATTTCCCACAAACAGCTGCACTGTGAATGACTAATATTTATTTGGGGGATTAATGCCTAGTTACTCCCTTCTCTTAAAATAGTGCCAAAAGGATCTTTAAAGTCTATTTAAGCATAAACCTCAATTTAACATCTAATTCGAACGACAACACCTCTAATAATGCAGCACTAATTGCATTGGAGTGACAGTCTGACACATCAAGCGCTCCAGGACAGCACACCATGCCCACGGCGGTATATAAATGCAAGATGTTATTGCTGTTGTATCTAAAAACTGTAAATCCTATATTTAATAATAATAATCCTTGCAATTGATAGACTGCATTTTATGTCCTCTAGGTGTCTCAAAGCGCTTCACAGAATATACTGTAAATTTAATTGACTGTATATTTGTGGGTGAAACACAGCAGCCAATTGAGCACAGCAGTGTCCCACGAACAGTTATGGATGACAATGACCAATTTTTTTTTTCAGCGATTATTATTAGGTGTGTGGAGTAAGGTAACTTGCCTAATGTTTTGCTCTTCCTGGAATCAAATCCAGGTCTATCGCTTGTGTGCTCCAACTACTGAGCTGCAGTACTCCTGTGAGTCCTGCAGATAAGTGCCCGCCTCGTAATCTTTGTTTGTAATGCTTTTATCTTACATATTTCATCTTCTAACTTAAGGTCCTCAGAATCTCTCAGCTCCAATAGAAAAACACTTGCCAATATATTTAAGTTGTTTCATACAACAACAAGAAACTTTAATATTTAGAGCGCCTTTCACGTCGGGAGGAAATTTCATCGTACATTTGAGAATCTTCTAGTTAAATGGCAGTTTTGGGAAAAATAACAACAACACCTTGCATCTATAAATCACCCTTAATGCATGGCAGCATCTCAGAGCACTTAAGCAACCTCGCAATTCAGAATACAAACTGTTGAGAGAAAAATCCCTTTTAACTCCCGTTGAACCATTACCACACTACATACAAGTTAATAAGAATAGGGATAATAATCGTTGCATTTGATATAGTGCCTTTTGTTATCTCATCTTCAAGACATTACAAAGCGCTTTAAGTTAACCTATCGGGAGCCTGATATTATCATGATCTTGGAATTAAGGCCACTGTCTTAATATTTAAGATTAGATGGAACTTTGGAAAACAGTTATAAATTTAGTTTTATTTCAGAAGCAGTTTTTTTCGGTGCTGTGAAAATTAAGTCTTAAAATTAATATTGAATTTAAGCCTATTTTCCAGAATCTTGTACAATTTAAGGGGATTTCCAACTCCTGATGATCAGACTCTGGGGATCACTAATAAGATTACTTGTCTGGTAGGCAGAACTACACTGCATTTACCACGTAACAATTGTCAAAGATTGAGCCAGCCATGTCAACCTTCAGGGTTTTGGTATTGAACTGACCAGTGAGATTGCCTTTAAAGCTGATAAAAACAATACAACCACAACCAAAAACTAAACGGTAACAGCCAACAGAAAATGACAAGACAGAAAAATGTTTAAAATACTTTTCTAATAAAAAATCCTAAGAATAGATATGTTGTTAGATTTTAATAACACAGTTAGATAGAAGAAAGTAAAATTAAACTCAGGCTACAGTATAATGATGTCGGGAATGAAAGTAGTGAAAAGAAAATCATGTGGAATACAGTAAAGGAAAGCAAATTGTCTCTCTGTAACCGTCTTTGAAGACAGAATATAATAATTGGCCGTATTCTGGAATCTGTAAAATGTTACATAAATAGCAGTGGAATTTCTCACACCTACGGGCAAACTAAGAGTTCACATTGGAAATGTGTGATGAGTAGCTCTGAGATACAAATTGTATTGCCTTTACAGCTTTGAGTATAAAGTTATTCACAACTTCATCAGCTATGAGTCAGTTGGGAAAGAAAGCAGCAATGTGTCCTTTTGTATCCTTGACAATTTGTCTATAGTCAAAGCACTACTCACTGTATACTTGCCCCTTCCCTTCACCTTCCTCTTTGAGCGCATCTTCAGTAATATTTCCCACTCAGCTCCCACTCCCAGCTAGGGTTCCAAGCCAGGACTATCAAGTGCCTTGGCACATCCTCATAACATAAAATATGCTATATAAGTGGCTATATAAATGCAAATTTGTATTTCATCATATTGTATATACAACTACATAGACTGTACAGCCCACAAACAGAACATTCAGCCCAAATAATCTGTGAAATGCTCACATGAACCTCCATTCCACTTAATCCCTTCTCCCTCATGTGCTGGATGGATCAAGTTACCAGACATATAAAAACATCTGTATAGCCTTCATAGTGGAACCAATTTTGGAACCATTTCTGTAATAAATTTAAAAGTTTTCTGTAAATGAAATTAAGAAAATATTTCAATAAAATTCCAAAAGGTGGGATATTGAGAAGATGTGGAGTGCACAGTTGGGGTCCTGTAGCTCAGTGGTTAGAACACTCCCGTTGCAAGCAAGAGACCTGGGTTCAATTCCAGGTAGGGTGAAATCTTTGGCACGTTTCCTTGCTCCACATGCTTGCTAATAATTCCTAAAAAAAACTAATAATAAATTGGTCATTTCAATCCATGACTATTTTGGGGACACTGTTGTGCGTGATTGGCTGCTGCGTTTCGCCCACAAATATTCAGTCAATTCACTTTACAGCATATTTTGTGAAGTGAGTTGAGACGTTTAGAAGTCGTGAAAAGTGCTATATCAAATACAAAGATTATTATTAAGATTGTTTCTGATAATGCCTAAATCAAGACTCATGTTTTCACAGAATTTCACAACATATGGAATCATAATTGTATCGTTTTAGCCAATTATTGCTACATTCAAGTCAATGTTAAATTGTCAAAAGGTATTTTATAAGAGCTTTTGCACTTTAGATAAGGAAGTGCCTCTGTGCTACCTAGAAAGACTAACTGGGTCTCATTACTAATCCCAGCAATCTTTTTTTTTATCCAGTTTATATAATTTAATTTTCCGCTACAAAGATTTTACAGAAAACATTGCTCCCTTAAGTGATCAACATTCATGGAGTTCCCCAATGTGATTTGTGAAGATGTGAACTGTGGGCAAGATAAAACATTACACTGCTTTACTTTTGAACAGCATCGGACAGATTCCCAATACTTCTTCTCATTCACAAAACATAATCAGTTGTGCATGAAAGCACTGGAGCAAGCCCCAAACAATCCGAATATTTATGAGGAATGGGGCTGGAGACTGCCTGTGATTGTACAGTTAACTCAGTGACTCCTACAGTCAACAAAGTAAAGCAGGCAGCCAATCATTTAACAAGCTTGAAGAGGTTCTATTGAGGTAAAATACAATGAAATCTCAGTGTTTCGGTACCACATGAATGAAGACATCACCGTTATTATTTGCAATCATGGACCTGGATAGTCTTGGAGCAAAAGCTATGTAGTCAGCAGAACATTCAGATGTCATGGAATAATTTGGGATATGCACAGCACGAGTGCTTGACTGATATCGCAATATTTATATGATCATATCAGTGGTGTTACATGTACAATACTAAACAAAGTTACATTGATATACTGTCTTTTAAGTTGGGAGGATGTCCTTAGTGCTTAACACTTCTAGAGTGGCACCCGAGCTCAGGGTGGGAATTCAGATGTGGAATTTTCTGCTAATTTAAACATGTGACTTGCTTTGAAACAGCCTGCTGTTAAAAAACTCTAATTATTGAAGAATTTAAGCAAAGGGTGTCAAACAAAATTGGATAGTCACTTCATGGATGCTCCCAGATGCTATCCTTCGGAAGGAAGGATAAACTTGGGGTGGTTATAATCACCGGCAAAAAAACAGGTCACTCGGCTCAACTAGTTTGTGTCGGTAATAACCAGAGTTCCTCTAATAATCTGTCACAGAGCACATTATCTCCACTTAGCCACTGTGGAGAAAAAACAATATAATGAAGCTTAAATGAAACTTCAAAGTTAACGGCGGATGTTGTAAAATATCAGTAGTACCCTTGATTGATTTCAAGTCTGTGATTCCCATCTCAGGTTTAGATGCTTGTTATTAATTGTTCGAGCTTTACTGTCATTCTTTATTGCTTCATCCGAGTCGGAGGATCATATTATAATCACTCCCGGGTATCTGCTTTTCTCAACGATAATAACCTTTCACTTGAAGTGCTTGTATTCTATCATGAATTTTGTGACGCACTTACATGCATCATTTATTAGTATTACTATGTGTAATTTCTTTATTCAGCTACATTTTGCACGGCATTTTATTTCATATTGTGCACTGATGAGATGTTTACACGTACATCAACATTAATTTCATTTTGGATTAATTTCATTCTGCGAAGCTCTTCAAGGGATTATTTTATGTGACAAACACTACATATGTTGAACAAATTAAACCCCGACAGTAAAACACTACTCACAGTACATTCAGATGCCATTGAGAGATCTGGAATATGTACAGTACAAGTGCCTGAAACTTACTTTAAACAGTGATCGTAGAAAATAGTATGATTTCATTATTTTTCTTTTAGATTTGTTGGTTCATAAACTAAGTGATGCATTACATGCAAATTCCTAATGCGTGCAATTCCTAAGGCCAAGAAATTCATTCAAGGCTGCTAATTGTGTCAATTTAGGGAAAATCTCATGATAAATCCAAGTCAAGGAAATTGTCTGCCCTGCTCTACAGAACTCCATCCTGGAGTCCCTCTGACCCTCTGCTTTTTAACACCTCTCCCAGTCTCCCCCCCCCCCCCCCATCACCCTAGCCTCCACCTCAAGCTTCTAGCTGACTCTGTGAATCACTTTCACTCGTCCTTTTTGACATCTATATTTAAATAGACATTATATAAACGTAAAATTATTGTTATTGAGGAATATATGTTGCCTTAAGTGAATATGTTGGCATCAACAGAACTACATTTGTATAGCGCCTTTCACGTCAGGAGGATGTCCCAAAGCCCTGGACAGTATTTCCGACCTGAGCTAGGGGCAGGGATTGGGGCTTCTCACAGCAATCAAAGATAGATAATAAGTGCCACATTTATTCCTATCACATCCTGAGAAGGAGAAAAACAAGAACAACCCCACATGAGATATCCGATAGTCACACATCATGAATTGGAAATATATCATCAATTCTTCATCTTTGTTAGGTCAAAATCCCAGAACTTCCTACAAAATACCATAGTGAGAGCATCATCACCACCGAGACTGCAACAGAGTAAAGAGAAGGTACCACCACCTTCTCACAGCGATCAAAGATAAATAATAAATGCCACATACTCTTGTCAGAGAAGGAAAAAAATAAATCTCATGACAAGATCGCATGATTCATTCTGATGAAAAAGAACCTTTGGCCCATTAACCCTCCTGACGTGAACGGCGCTCTGCACATGTAATTTTGTTGTTGTGGTTGTTAGTCCCTTCTAAACAGGCTGTTCCCTTCACCCAGCGAGCACCAATCTGCTTCATGTCTGCCTGAACATCAGCGGGCAGGCTTTCAGACATTCTGCCATTGCTCTCTGGAATCCCATCCTGGAATCCTTCCACCTTGCTCCCTTTCTCCTTTTTTTCAATGTATTTCACAACACATAATACTTTGATCGCATTTTGGGGTCACCTTTCCTCTCCCCATCCCACTCTATTGGCTCCCAGTACCAGCTCAAGACCCCATGCAGCATTGTAAAGTGCTTTGAGGCATCCTTTTGAAATGAAAGGAGCAATCTAAATGCAAATTATATTGTATTCTTTGATCTGAACCTTTCAGAAGACCCACTTACCTTCCTTCCATAGCAGAATCAAGCTGGTTTTAAATTAGTCCAATGTCCTGCCTAAACCATGTTTACTAACAGCATGATCCCATGGTTAAATACCTTCTGGATAAATACTGCCTTGTATCTGTCCTAAAATTGTTCTTCGCAACCCTAAACTTGTGTTCACTTGTTCTATTATCTCAGTACATCGAAAATTATTGTTCTGAGTTTACCTCTCTGCCATTTAAAATCTTATATGAGGCATTCCCCTAGAATACCTTTTCAAATGTTTTATTTTCCCAATTCCTGTCCTAATATAATAATCCTTGCATTTGATGCAGCATCCTTTCACATTGAGAGAATGTCTCAAAAAGCTTCACAGGCTATACAGTAAGGTGGAGTAACTGTATTTTGTGGGCCAATGTGAATCTAGTCACTTAGCAGTGCTCATGCAAATGATCATTCTACTTGCGTCAGGGTAGATAGTGAACCTTGGCAGTCTGTTCGAGCATCACAGTTGAGCAAATTATAACCTAACTCAGAATCTACGACAGATATCACTGAATGTGGTAAGACGTGAGACTTCTGCTCAGATTTTTTCCTTCTCTAGCTTGAGTGCCAAAGAGGTCAACTGTACCAGTCCTGTCACTGCCTTAACTGAGATCATCAGATAACAGCAGGGACTGAAAGTTAAAGTCCACTGCTCTGTACAGCATAGCACCACAATGGCCAGTGTATTTAGGTGGTCATCTAGTTCAGACTTACACCTCATTGATTCCCATTGATGGAAGTTGGATCATAACCCAAACTCACAGAACAAGCTGAACCACACTATATTTTCATGCACAGGGGTATCAATGGAATGTGCTCGGTTTAGTGGAGTGGATTTATTATATTCCCTCCCCTTTGTGATATTCGATATGTTATGATCATCCTACTGTTCTCTTTTAGTTAGCTATGAGGGACAATTTGGGTCACAGATCACTTCTCAGCACAAGCAACATTTATGCACAGAGTTCTTTAAACCAGCATCCAAATGTATCTATTTTAACAAATTATTATGGAGCAGGTTTGTGCCCTCTATAAATGGTCCTTATGGACTGTTTGCAATATGCAGGTAGACTACTACAATGCAGTAACATGGAATGTATTGGTCTAAGAGAAATTCCCAACTGCATCAAAGTAGGTTTGGGTGTCCTCAATCTGCAGCCATGATGCATTTTGCATCAATTCAACTTGGAATTTACAATGCCTTAGCACAAGGCATTGCCCTGAAACTCCAAAGCCTCAAAAAATTACTGTCATTTTCCAGGAGTTTATATATTCTGCTGTACTTCTTGTATGTATCTTCTAGCAACTCGAAAGTTGTACAGTACAACTAATCACAGAATTCTATGCTGGTTAAAGACTAGGGATGATGAACGTTTACTCACGCAGGAACACAAGGTAATCATCCCTGCTCTTTAACCAGCGACAAATTTAAAAATGAGTAAACTTCTACTACCTTCATGCTGTACCCTGTGTCTAAAAATGTACACACAGTTTGAGGGATCAATAAAATTGTGTTACACTTGTGATCAAGGATCTCAGTACTTGATGAAATCAATGTTTTGGCAAATGCCATTAGTGAAAAGCATAGAAAAAATTAATAATGAGCAGATAGATAAAACTTGTTTATATTATTAATAAAAAATAATAATTGTGCACAGCCAATTTGCAGACAACAATAATAATCCTTCAGTTCTGACGAAGGGTCGTGGACCTGAAACGTTGACTCACTTTTCCTTTCTCCATAGATGCTGCCTGACCTGCTGAGTGTTCCCAGCGATTTCTGTTTTTGTTTCAGCTTTCCAGCATCTGCAGTATTTTGCTTTTTTTAAATAATATTCCTCGCATTTGATATAGCACCTTATCATGTCTTTGAGATATGTCAAAGCACTTTACAGAATATACTGTGAATTGAACTGAGTGTATTTTGTGGGAAAAATACAAACTAATGTCCCACAAACAACTATTAAATAACTGACCAACTTTATTTAGGGACTGAGATAAAACCGAGTTAAAACTTCCTTCGCTTTTCGAATAGTGCCATAAGATCTTTAATGCCCACCTACACAGGCAGAGCAGATCTCAAAAGGACAGCATCTGCAACAATGCAGCACAGCCCCAGTCCTAGACCGTGAGTTCAAAGTCCCAATGTGGGGCTAGAACAGGTAGACTGGGTCACTGAAGAATGGTACCTTCAACAATGCTGGTCATCCCCAGCAATCCAAGCTTCTGACTCAGAGGTGAGACCGTTACCAACTAAGCCAGCTTGACAATTAATCATATAATAATAATAATCCTTGTATTTGATACAGTGCTTTTCATGTCTTCTAGACGTCTCAAGGAGCTTCACAGAATATACTGGAAAGTGAATTGACTGTATATTTGTGGGTGAAATGCGGCAGCCAATTGCACACAGCAGTGTCCCACAAACAGTTGTAGATTGAAGTGAATAATTTATTTCTTGTTTCGTGGGTGGGATTATTACCGCTGGAAATCATTCTGAGAGGAGTGCCATCACATCCAAACATAGGAGTTCAGAGGTTTATTGTTCAAATATTTTGAAAAGCTGCTTTGTGATGAAATAAAGGACCTGATTGTCTCTGGAAGTAGACAAATTAATGTTTTCTCAATGCAGGTATGCTCAAGAGTGGCTTGTTTGAGGAAGACAGGAGTAACAAGAAAGTATCACACCCCCCTCCCATAGAATGTCTAACAAATGTGATCCAGTGTTTTGAATATGCCATAAGTTTTACTTTCGTTAGAAGAGAAACACCATTATCAATAGTAGTATGGAGAAGTAGGCTTCTCCATTGTGTTCTGAATGAATGACTTCTCCATTGTGTTCTGAAGCATGGCCGAGTGAATGAGGAGAAGACTCCCTATGTTAGCTGTGCAGTGAGTGCTGGAGGAGAGTCTCCCATGGCAAACTGCTGAGGAAGATCCGGTAAGAGAAGTTGCACCTCACTGCACACAGAAGTAGCTCTTGCCTAAGAGACAGCTGTTTATTGCTGAGGCAGTAAAAAGTGAAAATAAAGGAAGCTTCATTTAAAGGAATCCGTTCTTCCATTCTATGAAATGCAAGTGTGAGGATTATTATTTTACCTCATGTAATAATATTCCTTGCACCATGTTTGCACCAAAACATAGAAACCATGACAACAACAACAACAACAAACAACAAATTATACTTATAAAGCGCCTTTCACGTCGGGAGGACGTCCCAAGGCGCTGCACAGGAGGCGTGTGACCTGAGCTGGGAGGGGAGTGTACGGGAAGGGGTGAAACAAGTAGGGGAGGTCGAAAAATTTGGGGGGGAACAAAAGGCACGGTCGAAGAGGAAAGTCTTCAAACCGGCCTTGAAAGAGGAAAGGGAAGAAACGAGATGGAGGGATTGGGGGATGGAATTCCATAGGGTCAGAGCAGAAAAACTGAAGGCCCGGCCTCCGATGCTGGGGCGGTTTGGGCCGGGGGCTTGGAGCAGGCCAAGTCCTGCTGAACGGAGGGCTTGTAGGGGGAGAGTAAATTGGTTAAATAGGGCGGGGCAAGGCCATGCAAGGCCTTGAAGGTGAGGACGAGGATCTTGAACTCGATCCTCTGGAGGATGGGGAGCCAGTGGAGACGGGCGAGGGTGGGGGTTATGTGGGGGTTATAAATCAGCACAGATCATCAAACAGTCTAAAATGACAGAATTTACTGCAATTTGATCCAATTACACCTTAAATAACATTGTGGAATTCTGTGAATGAAAGCAATCCAGTGATTATAATGCATGGCAGTATGTTGGTGCCAGCCATTCAGAGCTTTATGGTGGAATGCAGAGCACACTGAAAGCAGGAATGTCATAGCACATATCAGGATCCTGACAGCTTGGCAGTTCCAAGCAGCAATGCAGCTTTTGAGCACTGGGCTATGAAATGAGCTATATCACATTGAAAATGTTATATGTAACAACTCTGAATGAAAATCGCATCTGCTACAGAGACTCTGAATCCAGCATTGGCTGATTGTAAAACTTTTGTTTCATTGGGTTCTTATTGTGGACCAGCAATCTCACTGACACACTAAAATATATTTCATGCTTTTCGAATGATTTTATCTCTAGATTTGATGAGTGGTTTCAAAATTGAAATGGTTTCAAGAACTGACTGGTTTTAAAACTCAGGAATAAACTGTTTAGTTCTAGTGTCGGAGAACCCTATTATGTGAAGAATAAGGAATTTCCACCATCAAATGTGCTAAAGAATGTTTTGACCAGTTCACATTCAATGGCAATGGAACGGGACGATCCAAAGTTTGAATAGCAGGCAATGCGGCAGCTGCCATCTGAATTGATAGTGTTCAAGAAAGGAATAGATTGGCATCTTGATATTTCCCACATCAATGATTTTACAATTTTTCTGGGAGGTCATCTCCTGATCACAAATCACCAAAAAAATGTACAGTTTTTATACTGTACTGATATTTTGCTGAACACCAATGTTGTGCATTCAAATACAGGAAGGCAATGCATGCGTTAGCTTTCCTGTGCTGCTATTGTTGATCGTCAGTTTGACGCTTTGCAGAGAATTCATTTACACTAGATCCAAGCACCTTTACTGGCCCCACAATATGGTAGAGTACCACACTCCAGGACAGCAGAATTCATTGTCTTGTAATATAACACTTAAAAATGTGAACATTTTCTGCACAGAAGGAGGCCATTTGGCCCACTGATTGTGCCACTTCTACTTGATTTTCTAAATCGCCTTTTATTAATTAATCCTACCTTCCAGTTTTCTCCCAATGTCTCCCTGATGATTGTACTGCTTAGGTGCTTATCCATTTTGAATGGATTTATTGCTGCAGCATGGTAGCCACTTGTAATGAATTCCAAATACCATCTGAGGGAAGGAGTTCCTTCTGTCTTCTCTCGTAATGTTTCTGATGCTATTATCTTGCCCGCAGTAAAAATTGTGTTCTTAAGATTTGATGTAGCATTACTAAATGCAAGAATTATTATCAACAACAATAGCATTACATTTGTAGACCACCTTTCACATTAGGAGGACGCCCCAAGGTGCTAAACAGTCATGGGTCAGGACCTGAGCATGGGTGGGGGTGGGAGCTGCAGGATTTGGATGAAGTGGGGAAGAGAGGTAGGTGGGTGGTTGAAAGCATGGTCAAAAAGGAGGGCCTTGAAGTAGGCAAGGGAGGATTTATGGGATGGAGTTCCAAAACGTGGGTGCAGAGAGATTTAAAGCCCATATGCTGATGATAGGGCTGGTCGGGCAGAGTGCAAAGAACAGGCCATAGCCTGCTGAAAGGAAGGAGTCGACAGGTTGATAGAGCATCAACAGGTCAGAGAGATAGGAAGGGAGGCCATGGAGGGCCTTGAAAGTGAGGATGAGGGTTTATAATTCCATCCTCTGAGGGATAGGGAGCCAGTGGAGCTGGGTGTGGATGTTAATGTTATTATTGGTTAGTGATGAGAATGAATGAACACCTCACTTTCAGAGCTGATGAAGAATTAGAACATAAGAACATAAGAATACGGAGCAGGAGTAAGCCATTCAACCCCTTGAGCCTACCCCATCATTCAATACGATCATGGCTGATCTCCTAATCTAACTCCATCTGTCTGCCTTATCCCCATATCCCTTAATCCCTCTATCCATGAGAAATCTATCAAACTCAGTCTTGAAAATGTTCAAAAGCATCTACAGCCTTTTTGGCGGTAGAGAATACCATAAATTCACTACTCTGAGAGAAGAAGTGTTTCCTCAACTCTGTTTGAAAAAGCTACCCTTAATCTTAACATTGTGACCCCTAGTTACAGATTATCCACCCAGGGGAAACTGTTTACTCTTAAAATGCCCTTTAAGAATCTTATAGGTTTCTAATTCTTCTATATTCTAGAGAATATAGGCCTAGTTTACTCAACCTATCCTGGTAAATCAACCCCCTCATCCCAGGAAGCAACCTAGTGATATACGCTGCATCCCTTCTAAGGCGAGCACGTTGTTTCTTAAATAAGGAGACCAAATCTGCACACAATATTCCAGGTGTGGTCTCACTAAGGCCCTATACAATTGCAGCAAGACTTCCCTATTCTTATATACTAACTCTTTTGCAATAAATCCAACATGCCATTAGCCTTCCTAGTTGCTTGCTGTACCTGCATACTAACTTTTTGTGACTGGTGTACAAATCCCTCTGAACACTAACACTATCTAGGCTCTCCCCTTATAAAAAAAATCAGCTTCTCTGTTTTTACCACAGTATTTAGGTGAATAAGTTCACACTTCCTTACATTTTTTTTCAATTTGCCACCTTTTTGCCCACTCACCTAGCCCATCTATTCCCATTGCATTCTTGCATTGCATACTTGGAGCTTATTCTCCCACCTAGCTTTGTATCAGCATCTAGTTCACTTTTTTGTATTGTATGCTCCTTACTCAGGGTGGTTTCAGCTTGGGAAGTCCAAAATCTTCACTATCCTAGGCCAACATATTTTAATTTAGCAATTGGAGAGTCAAACTATAAAGCCCCCAATAAAAGTTAACTTAATGAGCAGGGACTCCTCACTTACCTCAGCCAAGTAACCCCAACAACAACAGCTTGAATGTATTGAAGAATACAGTCTTGGTTTGAGTCAAAAACAGAATCCCTGAGTGGAAAAAAAAACTTTCTTGGTGGGAGGCACCATCATCTGCTGGTGATCCTACTACATTTAGGAATCCTGCAATTTTTGGTTTCCTGAAAGCTGGCTTTTTGGATGATATCTAAGTGAGATGCCGTGTTATTGTAGGAAGCCAATCCATGAATCAGGAAGGGATGCAGTGATGGGTTGTTCCTTATTTGCAAACTGGCAGAAGTAGAAACCAACTGAGGAATAATTTGCTACTTTGGGAATCTGAAATGCAGCAAAATGCAACAATAACAAATTGCCATTTATACAGTGCCTTTCACTTTAGGATGATGTTCCAAGATACAAGACAGTCGAGTGTCTATACCCAAATTGGGGGCTGGATTTGGGAGAAAGGGGAATCCTCAGCCTGATTGAACCCTATTATTTCTCTCTTCTGGCTTTATCTATGTCTATGAACAACAACAAAATTACACTTATATGGCACCATTCATGTCAGGAGGACATCCCAAGGCACTGGACAGTCATTATTTCAGACCCGAACTGGGGTCGGGGATGGGGAGGGTGGACGGAAAGGGGGGGACTTTGGGTGACCGATGGGACCGTCGAAGAGGAGGGTCGTGAGGCGGGACTTGAAAGAGACTAGGGAGGGGCGATGCAGAGGGACAGCGGGATGGAGATCCAGACAGAGTTCCAGGTCAGAGTGGCTGAAGGCTCGTCCACCAATGGTGGCGCAGGTGGGTTGGACATGGAGCAGGCCGGAGCCTGCTGTACGGAAGAGGTGAACAAGTTGGTAGGGGGTTAGGAGGTCGCGGAGGTAGGGTGGGGCGAGGCCATGGAAGGCTTTGAATGTCAGGACCAATATCTTGAATTAAATCCTCTAGGTGATGGGGAGTCAATGGAGTTGGGCAAAGATGGGGGAGATGGGGTCATGAAGTTTGGAGCAGTAGAGGACATGGGCCACAGAGTTCTGGATTATCTGCAATCAATGGAAGGAGGAATTGGGAAGGCCGTCAAGCAGGGAGTTGGCGTAATCGAACTGGGATATGATGAAGATGTGAGTGAGGGTTTTAGCGGCATGAGGGTGAGGTAGTGGCTGAGACAGGCAATTTTGCAAAGGTGAGGGATGGCAGAGCGGGTCTTCGCTTGGATGTGGGGGAGGAAAGACACTTGAGGATCGAACAAGACACTTAGGTTCCTAAATGGCTTGATGAGGTTGAGTGTGCAACCATGGAGGTTTATCCTGCCAGTGCTTGATGCGTGAAGGTGCTGGTATGAGCCAATCAGGAGGGCCTTGGTCTTGTTGACATTCAACTGTAGAAAGTTAGCTCTCATCCAGGACTTGAGTCTGACAGGCAGTCTGTCAGGATAGCAGTGGTCTTGGAGACTAGGGTAGAGGCAGAAAGATAGAGTTGAGTGTCATCCACATACATGTGGAAGTTGACCATACATCTGCGGATGATGTCACCAAGGGGAAGCATGCAGATGTTATAAAGCAGGGAGCCAAGGTCAGAGCCCTGGGAGATGCCACAGGTGACAGTGCAGGAGCTGGAAGAGAAACCGTTGATGGTGACAAAGTGGAGACGGTGAGATGGTAGGAGTCGAACCAGGCAAGGGCAGGTCCTGAAGATTGAGCTGGGAGGAGAGGCGGTGTAGGTGCATGGAGTGGTCAACAGTGTTGATGGCAAGAGAGAGGTTAAGGAGAACAAGGAGGACATAACAGTCCTAATTATATTAATTAACACTCTTAAGTATGTTTGTGTTTTGCTCTCACACTCATGCACTGTGTATATTGCTACTGCAGTATCCAAACATTGACTGAGTGCAATAGAGGCAGGTCAGAGAAATTAATAATAATAAAGTGTACAGATATTATACCAACTGATCAGCAGACTTACTAAGAGTGCCTTATGTTGTATTCTGCAGAAAGTAAATCACCCCCTTCAGCAAATCGTGTGTTTGCATTAATAACATGCATCAGAGTTTACAGAATGATATATCCAGCCCAAACTGAAAAAATAAGTTATAAAATCCACACAGGTCCCAGAGATCCCCATATTCTGGCTCAAACTCTACTTTCTGTGCAGGTCTTGTTGTCTTTGTTCTTGCTGTAGCATTCCAGTTCATAGACTTGAAATCTGATGTACCCAGACTAATTTATTGCAGTCCCATCTGTCTGTATTACGTTCTATGCCTTATCAATGGGAGCAATTTTTCTTCTGTTTCTTCAAACTTCTACTCAGCAATCATCCTTGCTCTCTGGAATTGCCTCTCAAAATTCTATCACCTTGTACCCTTCCTGTTTTACAAATCCTTTGAAGCAACATTGTTCTCTCCAATTCTGTGGCCTTTCAAAATCTAGCCTCCTCTTTGATTTTTCCAATCAAGTGCTCTTCCACTCAATATGAACTATCCTACCTGGTTGCTGCTTAGATGCATTGCTTGAGAGATTGTTTGATTCCACATTCTCCAAACACCACACATGTAAAGACAGACACACGCATGCCTATATCGATACTTACCGTATCCCAACAATGTGCTTGAACCCGCAACCTTCTGATTCAAAGTCGAAAGTGAGCCAGGTTGGCATTAGTATGTGATAGGGTCCGGCGATATATCGATATATCGCTAAAATCCGATACAGTTTTCATATCGATACGCCAATATAGGCATTTCAAAAATATCGATATATCGGAAAATCGATATATCGAGGTAAAAAATTGGAATGCACGCACACTAAACTCCAACACCCAGAATGCTCATCTCTATACACAATGCACAGACCGAGGTGCAAAGCTGCCATATTGTATTCATAGTCCTAGAATACAATATACAGGTATGCAAGAGGTGGGGGGTGAGAGAGACGGCTGGGGGGTGGGGAGGGGGAGAGAGACGGCTGGAGGGGGGGGGTCGGCTGTGGGGGGGTGAGAGGGAGAGAGACGGCTGGGGGGGAGAGAGACAGCTGGGGGGCGTGGGGGGGGAGAGAGACGGCTGGGGGGGGGTGGGGGGGAGAGAGAGATGGCGGGGGGGTGGTGGGGGGGGAGAGAGAGACGGCGGGGTGGGAGCGGGAAAGAGACGGCTGCGGTGGGTGGGGGGGGAGAGAAACGGTGGGGGGGGAGGGAGAGAGAGACGGCTGGGGGGGTGGGGGGGAGAGAGATGGCTGGGGGGGGTGGGCGTGGGAGAGAGAGACGGTGGGGGGGGAGAGATAGGGCGGGAGTGTGGGGTGGGGGGAGAGACGGGGTAGATGTGATAATATACAGATAGATAGAGATGTGGGGGATGTGAGAGAGACACAGAGACACAGACAGACAAACACAGAGATGGAGAGAGTGAGAGACACAGAGAAAGATATTTACCTCCTGAGGTGATGGCCCCCGAATGCGCGCGCAACCGGAATGCGCGCGCACTCTGGATGCGCGCGCACTCCGGATGCGCGCACTACGCGCGCATGCGCACTACGAAAAACCCGAAAATATCGATATTTCAGTATATCTCGCTATGAGCCCATCGATATATCTAAATCGGAAAACTTCCATATCGACGGACCCTTGTATGTGATATGTATACAAAGGTAACTGTCAGTGAAATTGTGCTGTTTTTGCCAATTAAATATATTTACAAAAGCAATATCCTGTTGAATCAAAAAAAATCTCAAATGAGTCAAGCACAATGCAAACCACTCCAGGTTTGATAGGAAATGATCTGTGGGTTTAGTTTCAAAATGAATTTGTTGAACCAAAGGACACCCTTCTAATGACCTAATATATTGCTCATCTTTCCCCCTCCCTACTCTCCCTGGCTCCCACCCTAAGTTCAGCTGCGAATCCTCCTAAAGAATCCTCGTGATAAGTTCTCCTCAAGTAAAAACTTTTGTAGAAATGCATCTTGTATATAAATGTAAATCATGTTGCATATGAATGCCAATTATATCTGCTGGTTCAAACATCCAATATGAATTTAATCTATAGATTCCAAAATATCTTCAAAACTTTTCATTGTTTTTTTAAAAAAACCCTGGCTTAATATTCACATCCAGTTCTAGCTCTGTCCAATTGTGCACTCCATTACAAAGGAAGTCCTCCACACGTTTCTGCACATCAACAGAGACAGTCATGTCAGAGCCAATTATACTTCAAATTCACTTCCATTCACTAGCACTAAATAAAAGTGACAGATTTATGCTTCAGTAACTTGGTCAGTCCTTCTCGCCAAATCACCTTCACTTGTTTACATAATGAGTGAAAAGGAAGCACTGCCATGACTTTGGACCATGAAGTGATACAAACAGCAAGCAGCAGAGATTTGGGAAATGTCCTAACATGTTCAGAAGCAAAATGTCTCCTGGCTTGCAATTGGGGGGATGTCCTCTCTGGTCTATTTCCAATCATAAAGCTTGTGGTTGTGTCTCTGTATGGGAATATGATCAGAGACACAATATAATCAATTCACAACATCTGATGCTGTCAATAATTAACAATACTACCGAGAAACCAGAAAGAACATTGGTATCAATGACTAATTCAAGCAGTGTATCACTTTCCTTAGGCCAGGGTATGATGGGTGTATGGGTGGTTTGCCTGTATAACCGCAGTAATCACACACTTGTGATGGGTGCCAGTTACTCCAGTGTAAAATGAAAGTGTCAGTCCAGGCTTCTCTCACTAAAATTCTTCCAACAAACTCAACATAGCTGTTATGTTTGTCTACAGAATAACATTCATTATGTTTCTAATTAATCACATGATGTGACTTTCTGAGTTTTTCAATGAAAAGTTGTTTCCGTAGTGTGGGAGGAGATCTCTCAATGGCTTTCAGTTAAGTGCATTATTTGTTGTGGTACTAACTAATCGTTAGGAACAGAGGCCATCAACAACTATGGAGTATACCTTGCCAAAATAAAAAAGACCAACAGTATTCTTTGTTTTTCAAGCCTTTGATAATTTTATTAGACAAAATATGGTCTAATTTACACAGGAATTTGAGAGTGTAATTGTCAAGTTGTTATTGAATACACTGGCGTATCAAGCAACAGCAGCCCAGAGGATAAAGCTCCAATGTTGCGTCTTCGACACGATTGCACTGGGCATGTATAAACCAGGAAGGGGCTGGGAAACATCCCTCAGTGGGGAGCGATAAGAATAGTCATCCTAATGATAATCCTGGCATTTCGTATTGTGCCTTGGAAATCAGGAGGACACCTCAAAATACTACACAAGATGCAATATGTAGTGACTGTGTATTTGTAAGCAAATAGAGCAGCCCATTTGCAGATACCAGTGAACCACAAACATACATTAAGTGAATGACCAATTTTGTCTGGAGGATTTTTGGATGGGAGATAAGGAGAAACTTTTCTTTTTGAAGAGGGCAGTGGGATCTTTAATGTCCACTTGAACAGACCAACGGGATCTTGGTTTAAAGTCCCATCTGACTGGTGGCACTTCTGACAATGCAGCCCTCCCCAGCACTCCAAATGTGTGTCAGCTCAAACCAGTGGTTGCAAACGTTTTTGGTTGGCCAACAAAATAAATCTTCTTGCCTGAATATTACCTGATTATGTCATAAATAAAGAAACATGCAATCAAGAAAAAACTGGAAATACACTATTGATTGAATACAGACTTACCTAGACTTGTGAAAATGTTCAAGGAAATGGGGGGCACCTTTTGACATCCATGCCAGCACTTCGGACTTGCAGATTATACTTGTATTGGCCACTACTGGTCTGGATTATAGCAATTCAAAGTTATTTTACAGTCCCCCTGTTACCTACTGATTTAGGATTACCCTGAAATTCTTGAAGTAACTCGGGTAAGCTGAAAACATTTAAAAATAATTTCTCAAATATTACACCATCTGTAGACTATTCTTCAATTTGATATTAGAATTACTGAGGGTGGGTGCCAAGGAAATGAGGCATCTATAGGGTCCATCGATATGGAAATTTTCCAATTTAGATATATCGATGGGCTCATATCGAGATATACCGAGATATCGATGTTTTCGGGATTTTCATACCGCACATGCATTTGGGGAGCGCGCATTCGGAAGTGCGCGTGCATTCGGAGGTGTGCGCGCATTCGGGTCCTATCTCCTCAGGAGGTAAATATCTCTCTCTCTCTGTGTCTCTCACACTCACTCTCTCCATCTCTGTGTTTTTCTGTCTGTGTCTCTGTGTCTCTCTCCTCTCTCACATCCCCCCATCTCTATCTATCTTTCTTTATATTATCACATCCCCCTGTCTCTCCACCCCCCCGCCATCTCTCTCTCCCCACCACACCCCCCCCGCCGTCTCTCTCTCACCCCCCACACCACCCCCCGCCGTCTCTCTCTCACCCCCCACCGCTGTCTCTCTCTCACCCCCACCCGCCGTCTCTCTCTCACCCCCACCCGCCGTCTCTCTCTCACCCCTCACCCCCACCCCGCCATCTCTCTCTCATCCCCCACCCCATCCCCCACCATCTCTCTCCTCTCACCCCTTGTATACCTGTATATTGTATTCGAGGACTATGAATACAATATGGCGGCTTGCACCTCGGTCTGTGCATTGTGTATAGAGATGAGCATTCTGGGTCTTGTAGTTCAGTACGCGCGCATTCCGATTTTTTCGATATATCGATTTTTTTGATATATCGATATTTTTAAAATGCCTATATTGGCATATTGATATGAAAATTATATCGGATATAACCGATATATCGATATATTGCCGGACCTTAGGCATCTAATATTGTCAAGTCCCTTGAGACGTCGTCCTGGTGCTAAATGTACTATGTAAATTGTTTGGCATTGTATTTATCAGAATTGTTAATTATCACAACCACCAAAATGCGCAGTCAAAAATAATCAACTATTATCACGGGTCTCGGAGTGACCCAGATCTTAAGTTCATTGATATATATTGATTGTTTCTGACCTCACGTTTCGGTTGATGTGCTTATTGTGTTATGATATCACATACCCAATAGAAGTAACTGTATCAGAGGAGGTAATTTGGCCCATTGAGCCTAATTCAGTGGGGGCACAGCCACTGGAGCCAACTACACAAACCTCAATTCTCTGCTATTTCCTCATATCCTGATGTATTCTTCCTTTTCAAATGTTTATCTAGTTCTGTTTTATATATCACTATGGTCTCAGCTATAATTGCCACTTGTGACAAAAACTCAATATCCATAGGTCGAGTACCTATTACAATCGGCACAGCACTAAATTATTGATATATACAATGATATGCGCACTGTATATTCATTAATTGTAGGATCATCACTTTAGTAATATCACCGGACAACTTTCAATAAATCCAAGTGTTGATCCTTATCAGAATGTGGTATTCACACAGTACACTTTACCAAATGTAGTAGACACGCGATAGCTTTTATTCTAATATGACTCATCGTGGCTATAAAACTATCTTGAAGGAACTGGCATCTCTGCATTCACAGCATAGTTTCAAATCGACTCCTATTCCATTTGTAGACATACAATTCAGCGCACCTTGGCTGTCTGGAGAAGCACAGCTGAATGGTGCCAAGATACAAATGATGTGGCATCGACCTTTACACCGCTTATTTACTTGGATGTCATACTGTGGGGTAGTTCTCCACTATACTGGGGAATAAAAAGCAACTGAATGTGGCTAAAAAGCAACTCAGGGTACTAAGCTACCCCAGTAACCAGCAATATTTCACAGATGACTCACAGGACCCCACAAGTAAGTGCCAGAAGAAGATTTTGGAGTTGCCCGAGTCCCCTGTGATGTGTTGCCTGTCACTGGCTGTATTCCTCCTCAATGACTCCAAGCTTCTGTTGGTGAATCCCCTTGCAAGCCTCTACTTTTGCGACCCAATTATCCATAGAAATTAGGAAACATTCATCCTCTTCCACACCAACACTTCCAAAAGATCAATATTTATCACTATTAATAAATATATATTGTTTCAGTACCATGCATCTCACATTAAAACAGTTATCACAGTGATGTAAACATCCACTTATGTTAAGAGAAAATACCCGAGCCACTGAAAAATCCTGTCTGGTTGCAAAACACTTTGAGGTTTCTCATTTAGTTCATACAAAATATTTGCAACAGAAGTGATACCTGACCTCTGCTCTGGAGCCCACTCCACATCATCTTGAGTCGAAGGACCAACTTCCAATCCAAAACGATCACTTCGCACTTGCTATCAACCCTTCCACGAGCAAATAATTTTGTATTAAAAAAAGTGAACTCGTTCTCTACGGTGGGAGACCAACGAACAAAATGAGCTAAGGAGAACTGACAACCTAGCATTTTCAGCAAATCTTGCCATGGTGAATTACTCTCAGAAAAGCACTTTATTTCTTGCAGTCATACAGGCCCTCAAAGCAATTATTTTCCTCAGAGAACTGGATTCCTCACATAGACGGAAAATAGTCACTGGTACTAAGTGAGGACAAAGTGGCACTCACAGCTTTGTTTGTACTGACTGATGTGCAGGCTGCTGGAAATCTAAGCTGATAGTCATTGCAGTAGCTACCACTCTTCGTGTTGCATAACAAAAGCATTTGTTTTTCAGTGCTTCTGAAGTAAACCAGTGTCAATTAATTATCATTTGGAGAAATTGAATGAAGCTTTGCCCAAGGTGCTTTATTAGTCAATTACAGGATAATAAAATCAACTGTTACAAGGCTAATATCTACATTTTTATTTTTCTGTATTAATTTCATTAACAAACGCAGTAACAAAGATGTATATTTAATTCTTCATCCCCTCCCCCTTTGATAACCATGATATCAGAAGGATGTTTTAAAGCACAACACTAGATTTAATGGTAAATGTAGTGTCTGTGTATTGTGCAGGAAAACATGGCATACAATTTGCAGACAGCAAAGTACCCACAAACAGCCATGAATCAATGGATCAAATATACTAGGAGGGTTTTTTTGCTTGGCCACCAGGAGAAACTCCCTTCTCCTTTAAATAGGCCACAGGAATTTTAATGTCCACCTGAACAGCTAAATGGGACATCAGTTTACCATTTCATCTAAAAGACAGAACCTTTGACAGTGCAACACCCCCAGCTCTCCCTTGGTGTATCTGCCTAGAGTGATTTGAAAAATTCCGACATGTGTCTTGAAATCACAACCTCCTGGCTCAGTGTGCTGCCAACTGAACCAGGCTGGAAGCCGTTAATTGTTAATAAGTGTTAGGAGCAATTTGTTGTACAGTTAATACAAATAGATACTTTTATTAATGAATTAACATATTGCACGAGTGCTGCATATTAATGCTGTAATATTCCATTATTAATGATGTCAACCTCAGTTTATAATAGAATTATCATGTGTTAATAACATTTTTATGTATTAGTAATGAATGTTAATGACAACCTATTACATTATTAATGTGCATTAACCCTAAAATAGTTTACAAAAATGCATGTTAATGCCAACTTGCCATTGAGTTAAATCCAACACTAAACAGAAACCTTTATTGTACAAAGGTCAGTGCTGAGGTCAGTGCCTAGACCAAAACAAAGGATTTGCACACAAATTACATTCCAGTTTTCCTCCATGGAGTAGTCAATTTCATATCACTATTATTCAAAGCTCCAGCTATTGACACAGAGAGGTCGGCTGCCACTTTCTATCAGTGGGATTCCATCCTCTAGAAACAAGTTTTGAAAAGAAAGAAAAGGCAGATACGTAGCGAGAGATCCACGGATGAAGTGAGCAGAGAGAAAAAAGCAACAATCTTCTATTTCCAATAAACAAAACAAGTTATAAAATTGGAGTTCAAGTTCACTTTTACAATTGTTCAAAGAAGACTGTCATTTTCTCTTACAACAGTGTGGCAGCTAAAATATCTGCCATAAAACTATAGAAATATATATAACAATTCATATTTATGTAGCGTCCTCCACGCTGGACGGAGTCTCAGAGCGCTTTATAATAATGGATCCCGGGACCGAGCCAGGGGCAGAGGTAGAAAGGTGACCAAAAGCACAGTCGAAGAGAAAAGTCTTTAGCTGTGACCTGAAACTGGGAAGAGAAGGAGCGAGGCGAAGGAAATGAGGTAGGGAGTTCCAGAACCTCGAGGCGTTGTGACTGAAGGCACAGCCATCAATGGTGGAGCGGAGGATTCAGGGTGCAAGGAGGAGGCCAGACCTGGTGGAGTGAAGGAAACAGGTGCTGGTCTGAGGAGAGAGGAAGTCGGAGAGGTAGGGGGATGCAGAGGAGTGGAGGGATTTGAAAACAAGGGTGAGGATCTTGAAATCGAGATCGAAATCGGGAAGACCATTCTTCCCATTTATCCATATACGTGTTTGCTCCTCCACCCTAATCCTAACTCCCTGCTCTTTCCCCTTAACTTCCAATACCTTTACTCTGCCTGTGCTTGTCCAGTTCTTGTTAAAATGCCCAGTTTCAGCGAGACTGCCCTAACTGCCGGTCCTTGCAAACCATTCCATACCTTGACAGCCCTCTGGGAGAAGTTCTTCTGAATTTCTCCTGTTACTACCCAGGTCACAATCGTTAATTCATGTCCTCTTGCACTCAAATCCCTAACCAGCAGAAAGACGTTTCATAATTAATCCTCTCAAATCTTTCATTATCTAAAACACCTCTATCATATTCACCCCTCAACCTTCTTTGCACCAATGGGAAGATGTCAATCTTCTCTTGTCTCTCTTCATGGCTATACCCTTTGATCTATAATTGTAAACCTTTTTTTTTAAACCAAACTCCAAATGATATTGTGAATAATACTTCTTTTCATTGAAATACTTCAAAGTACTTTGCAGAGGGTTTTTTTCAGAATGTAGTTCACTGTATTCAACATGTTAATTGTGTTACAATGACTTGTTAATCAAAAGTTTTATCCTTGAGCTTTTATGTTTCTTTAGTTTCAAAATAAATCTGAATGGCTTTCAGGATTCTTAAGATTGTCTCTTGCTTTTCTACCATTCATAAAACACAGTCAATCCAGAATTATTAAAATACTTGAAACTAAAACATTTGCTCTCAAGCGAAATATTGGTCCAATGGGCTCTCAAAAACGATACCTTTAATTTGAATTAAATAATTTCCAGTGTTTCAAATAAGCATCTTCAGCTTAAATGTACTCAAACATGAACTTATTAAGCATACTCCAAAGCAAGTCCATCAGAACCAGTGACAGAATATCAATGATGAACCAATCTATATTTTCATCATAGTCACCGACTGGCCAGTTTGGATCCTTCATGCTTCACAACTATAATGACAATCTGCCCCAAGCTGCAAAATATCTATACATGCGTATGAAGAACTGTGTTAAGTCTAAATCAATACTGACTGTGGTTATCTCAGCACAACTTCAAGTCTCTTCCCCTATCCAATTCTATACAACACGCTTATATTGGTAATGTATTATTTTCATGCTTTTTGCCCACAAAATACAGTCAATCCAGTTTACAGTATATGTTTTGAGACATCTCAATGCCATAAGACACTATATCAAATGCAATGATTGTCATTATTATTATTATGCTCACATAGAGCCCAAATTCTTTAATCCTAATAATGATAATCCTTGCATTTAATGTACTGATATAATGTTTGAGTTACAGTGTAAACCATTAGGTTTCTTATATAGAGTTCAAAGTGGATTCTATCAGAGTATACTGTAGATTGTAAAATATGCACTGTACCACTATATCCTGTGCTCCCTTATCAATTGGTCTAATTTTATAACAATTTCTGTGTAAAAACAATCAAGAACAATATATGATATCAGTTATTTACTTAAATGGCCTCTCTATTTGCAGACCAATGTGGCTGAATTGGTTCACAACTTACCATATTTGTGTAACCACTGGATTGCGTTTGCCAATGAATTTCTATGAGGAAGGGAAATCCTACAGCCCCCTCCAATGGTAAAAGTTTGAACAGCACTATTGTAATTTACTTATTATTTCTGAATGGCAATTTTTATTGAAAATTTTGGTATTCAATTTGCATTTTTTTTAAAAGTTACATTTAGGTTAAAAGTTATTTTTTCAATAAACTTCCCAGCTCCAATTTGTTTCTTTCAAATCTATTTTAACAGTAGAATTCAATGAAAATGCATCTATACTTTTATATTGATAATCGATTCTCCCACAGCAATATTCCATGAAGCGACTGACCAATTTTATCTGTAGGATTGTTGACCAGGACACCAGTTGATCATTCACTTCACGGCTCTTTGTGGAACTTTGCCTGTGCCAATTGGCTGCCATGATCACCTCCAAAATACTTTGTAACTAGACATTACAGTTTTTATTTGAAGCACTCAGAGACGTCTCAATGACATAACATGATATGTGGTATGTTTAACGAGAAAATCCATCTAGATTTACCCACAAGCAAAGAATCACCTCCCTTGTGGCAACAAAAAACGTTCCCATAGCGGAAGATAATGAAGGTTAAAATGATCGTTGGCACAAGTCTCGTGCTATTTAGTGAAAAGGGTTAATTTTTCAATAAACTTACCAGCTCCAAGTTCCACCCTGCCACCAAGATACCAGTCTGAAACTGTCGAGTCACAGCAGAACCAATGATAAATATAAATGGGAATTCAAATCTCCAAAGCAAGGCCTCAGATTCAGTGACAGGTTAGTCCTCTGAAGACGCTTTCTTCCTTTCCATTTAATGCTCTATTATATAAACCACTAGTTTCTTTAGACAAGGTGCTTTGCATTCAGAAAGTTGGGAAACCTGCAAGATTAAAAAATGAGTTTCTTATCTGGCCTTATGTGATCTTTTATGACATAGAAAAGATTGTTCGTGGCTCATGCCGATGTGTTGTGATACCTCTGGTTCCAGAGGATAGTCAGGCACATGATTACTTTGAACACATGTGCACAAGTGTCTTATTGTATAAGACGTGATTTACACCCTCTGCTGTCAAGGAGAACCAAACTAATCCCTGCAATAAATTAAAATCAATTGCAAACCAACACTGTTACTCTTCAACTAGCAAAACAGGAATAGCCAGACAGCAAAATACTTCTCTTGGAAGAATTATTGGACTTGAAGTTGTCTTGTTAACACAATTTGTTGTGCAAATGAAATGGAAACTCAGTGTTTCGATGAAGACACTGTGAAATGCTATCCATTGTGTGATAATTACACATTATCCAATGCAGGCCTGTACTCTGCTTCAAACTAGATGTACTTCTTATAACAAAACAGTAAATCTACAAGAATTACCATTAACATTTCATCCTCCAATATTTCAGTATCCACTGTCCAATATCATGTAGCCTAATAGTCTTCAGTGGCTGTATTGCGACTCTTTAATGTTTGTCTTTATCCCCATATAACACACTACATTTTAACTTCTTGCTGTAGGCTTGTCCACACGCGCCAACACTGGAGTATCTAATTCTTGACTGAAATGCATGTGCTAAATAAAATTAGCTCTCTGTGTGTGCAAGGACATTTCACTTTTCTTTGCATTAACACTGAATTGAACCAAATTGAAACATTGAAGCGCTCTGAGAATCTATCCTGTATGGAGGGCAACATATACACGCAAATTGTTGTTGTTATACTGGGGACGAGGCAGAAAGTCCATCTACCGATGGTAGGGGGGGTCGGGCAGGAGACATGGAGCAGGTCAGAGTCTGCTGAATGGAGGTAGTGGGGAGTTCATAGGGGCACAGTAAGTCAGAGAGGTGGGGGGGGGGGGGCAAGACCGTGAATGACCTTGAAAGTGAGGACGAGGTTCTTGGATTTGATCCTTTGGGGGATGGGGAGCCAATGGAGCCAGGCAAGGGTGGGAGTGATGTGGTCGCGGAGCTTGGTGCGGGTGAGGACGCGAGCTGCAGAGTTCTGGATGATCTGCAGCTTTGAAGGGAAGAACCAGGAAGGCCAATGAGGAGGGAGTTTCCATAGTCGAGCCTTGATGTGATGAATGCATGGCCGAGGGTTTCGGCAGCCTGAGGGGTGAGGCAGTGGCGGAGTCTGGCAATGTTGCAAAGGTGGTGGAAGGCAGTACTGGTCATGGCATGGATGTGGGGGAGGAAGGACAGTTCAGGGTTGAATAAGATGCCCAGGTTCCTAAAAGGCTTAGAAAGGTAGAGAGTGCAGCCTTGGAAGCTGTTGGTGTCAGCACCTGAGGTGCGGTGGCGCTGACACAAGCCAATCAGGAGGACCTCAGTCTTGTGGATGTACAGCTAGAGAAAGTTGTTTTTCATCCAGGACTCATTGTCAGACAGGCAAGCAGTCAGGACACTGGTAGTCGTGGAGTTGAGGGTGGAAGCAGAAAGGTAGAGTTGGGTGTCATCCACATACATGTGGAAAGTTACCCCATGTCTGTGGATGATGTCATCGAGGGGGAGCACGTAAAGTGTGAAGAGGAGGGGACCAAGGACAGAGCTCTGAGGAACACTGCTTGAGACAGTTTGCTGGAGGGAAAGCTGATGGAAAGTGGAGACGGTTTGAGAGGTAGGACCGGAACCAGTCGAGGACAGAACCTTGAAGGTTGAGGTGAGAGGAGAGGCAGTGGAGGAGGATTGTGTGGTCCATGGTGTCGAACACGGCAGATAGGTCAAGGAGGATGAGGAGGCAGAGGGAGCTCTGGTCACACATGGTCAAGATATCATTAGTGACCTTGACCAGAGCAGTTTCCATGCTGTGGGCAGTGTGGAAACCTGATTAGAGGGGCTCGTGGAGGCAGTGGGATGAGAGAATGAAGAGAAGCTGGAAGGCAACAACTCTTTCAATTGAACCCTGGAATTGAAAGTGAAATGTCCTTGCACCAACAGAGTGCTCATTTTTCAGCCCCCACCCACTTCTGCAAATCAGAATTTCACTCTGAAGTCTGCGTGGCATGTGGTTCCAGTGATTGCGGAACCATTTATCATGGTATTGCAAGCTATTAGTAGAATCTGCAGATCCACAGTTGACTAGTTAAAGTGAAATAACTGGAATGGGCTAACTCTTTTCAGGACTCATTGATAAAGTTAGAATTCTCATCAGATTACAGGAATATGGGAAATCAGCATCAGAACTGGATCATACTGGAGCGAAATGTCCGCAGCATAATGTTCTCCTGTAAAAAGACCCCCATTTGTGCACCATTTGAATCATTTTTAAGGAATGACATTCAGAGGTAGTGCAAATTAGACCCCAAATCTCTGACATGAATAGATCTGAATAAAGGAGGACTCCTATATCTTGTTACAATGCCACCGCAACCAGCAACATACAAACTGAAAAGTAGTCTTTAAAGCTTTACCAGCATTGTTAGGGAGTTGGCTGTTGTTGAGTTGCTTTAGCCTTTTCAAGTGAGACTTCCCATTGTAGTGAATCTGTGCTTGGGCAGCTGAGTTGAGCTGGATGTTGCACAGCACACACAGTGTGTAACAACTGCTCTGTTTCTTCTCCCGATTTTCATCATCGGCTAGTTCTCCCACCTCTTGTGCCACAGGCATTGGAGAGAAAATGAAAGCAGTACCTTTTCCATAGGATTGCTCAGGACTCTGCGGCCTCTTCATGCCTAATAATGAAATACATTGGATTACTTAAAAAAAAGATGGGTCTTCCTAGTTCCAACTCTTTTCCAGCACTTAAGGAACTCAGAAAAATGTCAAGAGAGAATTAAATTGCAATTCACTGAAAGGAGAATCTGATAATAATATTAATAATTGTTTTTACAGTTGGTTTAATGCCTTTCATCTCAGGAGGACATCTCAAAGAGCTTCGCAAAGCTACTTCTGAAAGCTACTGTAATGCAGTGACTGTGTTTATGTGGTTAACCATGGCGGTAAATTTGCAGGCAGTATTATCCCATAGCATCCATGACCAATTTTGCAAAGAGAATGTGCAGCACTGAAAAAGGCATTTGGGCCAACCAACCTGTGCCAGTGTTTAATAATAATAATAATAATCCTTGCATTTGATATAGCGCTTTTCACACCCTTATGACGTCTCAAAGCACTTCAAAGAATATACTGTAAAGTGAATTGACTGTACATTTGTGGGTGAAACGCGGCAGCCAATTTCGCACAGCAGTGTCCCACAAACAATCGTGGATTGAAATTACCAATTTTTATTATTGTGAGTTTTTTTGGACCAATTATTATTTAGCATGTAGAGTAAGAAAACTTGCCCAAGGTTTCACCCTGATCTGTCTGGATTTGAACACAGGTCTCACGCTTGTAAGGTGAGTGCTCTAACCACTGAGCTACAGGAGCTTGTACTCCATGCAAGTCTCCACCCATTTCTTTACTCTCTCCCATACTCTTCTATTCCTTTCCCTTTTGTGAGGGCCCAGCTTCCTCTTGAATGCATCTATACTGGTCTGACTCAAGAATCACATCAGACAGCGAGTTCCACAATCTCATGACCATCTGCCTGAAGTAATTCCTCCTAAATTCTCTTTTTGATTCCCTAGTCGCTATCTTATACAGTATTTGTAGCCCTGATTGTAGATTCTTCAACACGTGGAAACAACCTATTTATATTAACCTTATCAAAACTTTTCATAATTTTAAACACTTCTATTAGGTCCCCCACCTTAAACGTCTCTTCTCTAAAGAACAAAATGTGGTGCAACTTTTGCAAACTATCCTGATATCGGTAACCTACCAGCTCTTGTATCATCCTCATAAACCTAGCTAAGAATAGTCAATATCGAAAATATGTACTCTCTCCATCTCTCCATCCTTCCTATAATGTGGAGATCAAACTTGGACACAATATTCCTAATGTGGCCTAACCAAGGTTTGTTTAAGTTCAATATCACCTCCTCCTTTTTATATTCTATCTCTTTGGATATATAGTTCAAGACCCCATATGTTTAGATGTTCGTTGGCCAGGAAACCAAGAGAAGCTCTCTTCTCTTTATGAATAATGCCATTGGTTCTTTGGAATTCAATACATTGGTCACTTCATTTCAATCCACGACTGTTTGTAGGACACTGCTGTGCACAATTGGCTGCCGCATTTCACCCATAACTATACAGTCAATTCACTTTACAGAATGTTCTGTGAAGTGCTTTGAGACATCTAGAAGGTGTGAAAACATTGTATCAAATGCAAGGGTTATTATTATAGTTTACTCAAACAAGCAGACAGGACCTCACTTAAATCTCTCATCTGAAAGTCTTACGCAATGATGCAGTACACCCCCTGCACTGCACTGTCAATCTGAAAGATACAAGTTCCATGTCACAACATGGGGCTTGAATCCATAACCTTCTGATTCTGAGACAAGAGGGCAACCACTGAGCTAGGCTAACAGCAAGAAACTCATGTCATATGAACAAATTATCAATTTCATAAAGGGCAGTAGGGGTCTGCAATGTGACTTTTCAAATGCTAGAAAATACTAAAGAAGCAAAGTCAATGTCAAAAATATCAACAGAGATGGAAAGATACCCATTATAACTGAAAGATGAAGATGCCAATAGGTGAGAGGAAATCACCAGAGGCTGAAACCAGCAACATAAAAAAAGGGGGGAAAAAAAATCACAAATAACATTGAAATTTTCAGTCCTGATTTGGTTTATTTGACCTTGGATTTCAGGTGACGTTTAAATCCCTTACACTATTTTGTGGTTGTAATTTGATTATGTTATAACTATGTTTTCTGTATTACAGAAGATTTTTCTGGAAGGGGACAAGGCAACTAAACCATGAGTAAAGTAATTTTGAGGGTGAGCATGTAGAAAAATGAACTTTCTGTAAGTGTCAGACACCCGGCTAACCAATAGAAAAAGAAAATGAACTGGATTTAGTCGAGCAAAAATGCCTTATAGGAAGAAAAATAGCTGGTTAGGGTTAAGATAAGGGTACAGTCAGAATCTTACGATAACATTATAACTTAAAAGTAATGTGTTGGACAATCAAGTGAATGCATGAAGGAGAAGGGAGTAGAGGGATAGGGGAGAGGCGATGAGGAAGGTAAAGTGGAATATAAACACCGGCACAGAGTAGGTGGACCAAATGATCTGTATGGAATTATAGACACTTCTAATGTTTTTAAATATCTATATACATCACATATTTAAAGCAATGTTTAAAGTTATACTTCTGAGTCTTCCTTAATGAATGGGCAGATAATATAAGCTAAAACCTTACTCCATTGATGCTGCACTTTGGATCTGATCTTGGATTTCAGATGATATTTAAATTGAAGGCTCAAAGCCTTCTAAAGCCTCTTTTGCCTTAAAATTTAAGATCTGGTTGAATTGTGGAATTTTTTAAAGTAATTGATAATTTAGAACCCATTTTCTATGGTTCTTAAAGTGAAACAGTTTCTAAATTAAGACTGAATTTTAGAACTTTCTTTGACAGCGCCTTTGGCCACCCTCTTACACTCCCTTACACTTTCACCCTCCGTGATCACAATACTCCTGCTTGGGTCCAAATACCTGACTCTCCAGTACCTTGGGATGTCCTCACAACTTGAAAGGCACTATACAAATGTAATTTTGTGTTGTATTGTACATCAGCAGCAGACCATTCAGAATTCTGCAGCCCATGTTGTCACCCATACAAGACTCAGTGAGTCATCTCTGCTCCATTGGTTCTCCTTTCCCCAACTGATCAAGATCCTCACTTTCAAATTCCTCTGAGGCCTTGCGCAGTTTACCTCTGCAACTTCCTGCGACCTTTTTGCCTCAGCCGCTCCTGCCACTCAGCAAACACCACATCCCCACACACTCCAGATTGTTTAGTTAGCGTTCAGCCACTTAGCAACACCGAGTCCTACCACCTCCTCACCTTCAAAAAGCATCTAAATTCTTATCTCTTCAAGTTTGCTTCGATCACTTTTCCCCTCCCCTCCAGAATTCCCCCTTTCCCCTGTTTGGGTTACCAGTCAATTCTGTGAAGCATTTTCTCATGTCCTTTTCATTTGTAAGGCAATGTATAACTGTGCATTTTTGTTATCGTTTCTTCTCAGTCTAGTTTACACATTCTGCCTTCTTCTACTTGTGACCATCAGTCTGCACAAACTCATAATCCTCTTGTAGGGTCCAGCGATATATCGATATATTGCTAATACCCGATATGAATTTCGTATCGATATGCCGATATCAGCATTTCAAAATTATCTATATATCGAAAAATCGGTATATCGAGGAAAATTCGGTATATCATGAATGGCGGTATGTCGGGTGCGCGCGCACATCCGAATACGCGCGCACTGAACTACAAGACCCAGAATGCTCCTCTCTATACACAATGCACAGACCGAGGTGCAAAGCCGCCATATTGTATTCGCAGTCCTCGAATACAATATACAGGTATACAAGGGGTGGGGGCAAAGAGGGACGGCAGCGGGGGGAAAGAGGGATAGCGGCGGGGGTGGGGGGGTGTGGGGAGAGAGGGAAGGCGGCGGAGGGGGGAGTGGTGTGGGGAGCAAGGGACGGCGGCGGGGGTGGTGGGGGGTCGTGTGGGGAGCAAGGGACGGCAGCGGTGGGGGGGGTGGGGGGAGAGAGATATTTACCTCCTGAGGAGATAGGCCCCGAATGCGCGCGCACCTCGCAAAAACGCGTGCATGCGCAGTACGCAAAACCGAAAAATATATATCTCGGTATATCTCGATATGAGCCCATCGATATATCTAAATCGGAAAATTTCCATATCGACGGACCCTATCCTCGTTTACTTTTGTTTACACAAACATCATAAATTCATGAATAACAAATAGCTCTACAGGTGTGCCATAGAAATCCATCCTTTCAACAAGCAAAATAATAGGATCAAGCATGTTGTTGATAATTTTAGATTCCTGTCTCTCTTCCACCATTCCTTGAGAATCTTGTAGTTTGTATCTAAATTCAACCTTACAACTCTGAGAAACCAGCTCCATGTTTTGTTCTTAGAATGGGTTGCTCAAGTGGAGATAAACTATTCTGTTTTGTTTATTTAATCCTCCACAACTACCACATCTTTTCCACATTTTGGCTAATGCACAGTGTACATAATTTGTTAAAGGCTGGCTGGGAGGCCAGTGGCTGTGGTTAGTGTTTGGATGAGATGTGATGCTCTGTTGCACTATGTATGATCTACCATATAAAATGGTCCAGATAAAATCAGGCAATTTCATCAGCACAGTAAATCCCCGACTTCACAGACTCCAGGTATCCGGAATTTGTGCCCGGACAGACCTGGACCGAAAGTGAAGTTTATTATTTTTTAATTGTGGGGACCCACATATAAATTCCTGCCAGCCCCCCTTTCTTAGTACATTCCTTGCCTCACTATCCTTGCTGACCTTCACAGCAGCCAGTGGGTATCAAGTTTAACTCTATTTGACCTACACTGTAGGTGTTCATTGTGACTGCTGTACACTTTGTTTATACTGTGCCAAAATAAATCATGTCTTTCTGGTTATCACCTCCTTGCATGATTCCCCCTTATCTCAGCCACCATTCATATCTCATGCAAGACAGACCTGTCAGAATCACAATGATTCACTGATCAGCAGTGACAATCGAGGACAAGGCATGGACATGCATTTGAAATTTGCTAAAGAGGGAAATGGTTAGCGGAACTAGGTTAAAATGGGGGGGGCAGTATTAAGCAGTTCAAGGTCTGTACTTGGACCCCTCCTGTTCCATGTAATTATCAATGACCTGAATTTGCAGACCCAGTGGAAGGTAGTTACATTTGTAGATGAGAGGAATTGTGGAATCAGAGAAAGCAGTAAATGTCTTACAAAGAAGAAATATCCATATACTGTAATAATACTACTACTAATAATCCTTATATTTATATAGCGCTTTCCACGTCTTATTGACATCTCAAAGTGCTTCACAGAATACAACAACGTCCCAAGGTTGGCATCAGAGCAGGGGGGGAGGGAGAAGAAAAGAGGGAAGAAAGGGAGGAAAAGAGGTAGGGACCAGAGCAGGGGGGAGGGGTCATGGTTGGGGAAGGAAAGTAGGAAAATTTACTGTATATTTGTGGGAGAAACACAGCAGCCAAATTGCGCACAACAGTGTCCAACAAACAGTCGTGGAAGCGGGGTTTGGGGAAAAAAGGGGAAAAGAGGGTAAGGGGAGGGGTTGGGATAGTGTCAAGGAGAGCAGAAAAACAGACTATATTTGTGGGCGAAATCCTTGTATTTGATATGGGCTCAGATCTAGTAAATGTAGTTCAACATAGATAAATTCTAGATACTGAAAGTAAGAATAGGAGGCAATAATAATAATATATTATGATAGTATTTTCTGTGAAGCACTTTTTTTATGTCACAAAGACATAATAAGGCGTTATATAAAATGCAAGGAGTATTATTATCCTAGGGTTTCAAAGGGCAATTTCAGGACAAGCACCAGGAAGTATTTATTTCCCCAGAGTATGATTAAATCCCAGAGCAAGTTGCCAGGAAGGCTTAGGCATTGGACACATTTCAAAACCAGTTTGACAGTGTGATGGGAGGGTGTTGTGGAAGTGTGGGATCACATGGGCTGAAGGATATTCTTTATCTGAACCGCTCGCGATTTTATGGATGAAAGTGTCATCTGTTTTATAGATGCAGCCTCCACTAGAGGGCACCTGAATTCACTGAATCACTCAGAGCAATCAAAACAGTTTACAAGAGAAACCAACAGACTAAACATGAAATATGAACATTTAATGAAATCATTGCTGGCATTAAACATGTGTTTTTTTTTAAATCACTAGCATTTAAAAACACAATTTTGATACCCAATGGCTCTGAGATTTGCAAACATACTGTGACTTGGACCAATTTATTCAACAATTATGGAAGGTAATAAAGTGCTATGCTTTGCTCTGCACAGTATCTAGGATTTTAAACTTTACATCTTCAAAGGAACATGGATAAATCAAGACAGGGTTGGGGATAGCAATTAATCCAGCGTGTATATATCCAATGTAATATTTATGTTTTACCATCATAGATGGAGTTGACAGAGAAATGTAATGGGCCTCAATTGCCATGGAAATGGGCTGAGACACAGTACAGTCAGCCTGCTTCTTCTTAAAAAACTGTTGATTTCATACCTCAAATTTTCTGTCATGTTACAAACTACACAATCATGATAAGGTACACTGACATAAGTACACAGGTAGTTGAAAACAAAAAGGCTTGAAGATATATAATGATAATGAAGGGCAGTGGGAATGAATAAACTGCGATTTAATGGTAAAATGTTCTCCTTTTGCACTGGTAATTTCTATGGTTGTGTAATTCTAGTGTTCAGAGGGTGAGAGATGAGTGTGTGATCACTCCAACCAAGCTTCATCTCCCCCATCCTTGTCTGACTCACCTTCAAGACCATTCACGGCCTTGCCTCCCCTATCTCTCTGACCTGCTTTTTCCCTATCAGCCCGCCTGTCACCTCCACTCAGCAGGGTTTGGCCTTCTCCACATCCACAGCCCTAACCGCCCCACCATCGGTGGCCGGGCTTTCAGGCGCTCTGCTCCCACACTGTGGAAGTCCATCCCGCAATCCCTTCGCCTCACTTCCTCTCTTTCCTCCTTGAAGGCCGGTCTCAAGACCTTCCTCTTCAATCGTGCCTTCTGCTCCCCTCCTAACTCTTCCACTTCTCCTACTCTCCTTCCCACTACCCTGACCCTTCCCTCCCGCTCAGGTCCCGACCTAACTGTTCAGTGCTTTGGGACGTCCTCCCGATGTGAAAGGTGCTCTATAAATGTAATTTTGTGGTTGTTGACTCTATTGGCTTCCCATCACTCAGAAGATTCAATTCAAGATCCTGGTCCTCACATTCAAAGCCCTCCATGGCCTCACCCCACCCTAACTCTGTGACCTCCTGACTCCCTACCAACCTACCCAACCCCTCCGCTCAGCAGGCCTGGCCTGCTCCATGTGCCCCAACACACCCGCCCCACCATTGGTGGGCAAGCCTTCAGACACTCTGCCCCCAACCATGTTTCACTTTTTGTGAATGATTTTGTTTAATAATTATCTGAACAGTGAATTGTACAAAAGAGTAATTTTCCTCTCAATGTTGGTGAACATCTTTCAAAATATTCGTACAGAAAATAGACTTAAAATAATTCTACAGTGATCATTTTAAAGGACCCTATTCTTGATGTGATAAATCTCTAAATTGCCCATAAAACAGTGATTTAAAATATGTTTACAAGTCAGTGTGATAGAAATTAAAAATTCCTGTGTATTGTTTTTGGTCTAAGTGCAGAAACACAACTCTACACTTTAGAGGGTTAATAAACAGACATTTTACACCTAGTTTTTTTTAAATCCTTTCGATAGTAACTATTCATTACTATAATAATATAGAATGTCATTCAAGTGGAGAAAGCAAGTTCATTCCACAGTATGAACAGGAAATTTGGTGAGCAAGGAGATAAAATTTGACAGTGAATCAAGATTGTGTTTCCTCATTCCTGTTATTGAGAATTTGGGTAAAGGGCCAAAGCCTATAAAGTAGGACAGCACTGACGTTAAACAAGAATACCAGAGAAACAAGATAAGGAAAAAGTGGTTTGGTGACACCTTGATTCCATTTTAAACAGCTGTAGACTGTAGTAATAATAATAATCCTTATATTTGATATATTGCCTTATCATGTCTTCGAGACATCTCAAAGTATTTCAAGGAATGTACAGGTATCCCGTCCCAACCGTGGCCTCGCCAACCACGAAACTCATGCATCGACGGTTTGCTAAATGCGACAACCCTCGCAAACCACGTTTTGTGTTTTGCGCATCCGCAATTTAAATCCACGGGTTTAAATTTTCAAGTTTAGCATAGTTCATAGCACTAGGACCCAGTTGCTATGTCGCAAGATGTCGCTTCTCTTTTAGGATTAAGGTAAATCTCTGTTGATTTCTCTCTCCCTCTCTCTCTCTGTGTGTCTCTCTGTGTTTGCAGATCCTGGCAGCCAATACTCCCAAAGTTACTTCCCCTATCAGTATGTCACCCACCACACCACCTACTGCACACTCCCCCACCCCCACCCTCTGTGTTACCCACCCCCACCCACCCTCCATGTCACCCACCACCCCCCACCCTTGATGTCCCCCACACCAACCCCCACCCTCCGTGTCACCCACCAACCCCCAGCCTCTGTGTCACCCCACCCCACCCTCCGTGTCACCCATCAACCCCCAACCCTCCATGTCACCCACCCCCTCCACTCTCCATGTCACCCACCATGATTTCTCTCTCTCTCCCCCTCTCTGTGTGTAGACCAGTCAGTCAGTCAGTCAGTCAGACGGCCTCGCGGATTGCTGCAAATTCGCCCTACCTTACTCCCCCTATCCCCATGTATGTTATAATTATGTTTTTTTTGTGTTTAGTTCTACAAAACGCGAACTTACTTCCCCTATCCCCATGTTTGCCATAGGGCCCTGCATTTTCCAACCGCGATTTTACCAACTGCGGAGGTTTAGAGGAACGTATCCCCTGCGGTTGGGGAGGGATACCTGTACTGTAAAATGAACTGACTGTATATTTTGTGGGTGAAACACAGCAATTGTGCACAGTCATGGAATGATTGACTAAATTATTATTAAAGCTTTTTTTTAAAGGGGTTATTACTTCTGTAAATGCAATTTGCCAACCAACAAACAAATGGGTTTCTACGTACTGCTGGATATACATTTTAGAGTAAGGAAACTTGCCGAACATTTTGCGCTGCCTAGGAATCTAGCCTGGGTCCTCTCACTCGTGAGTTGAGTGCTCCACTCATTAAACTATTGTCAGATGAGGGGAAGGCAAACCGTGTTGGGGGTGGGGCGTGGGAAGGTAAGAAGATAAGCAAATCCAACAGAGGAAAGGACAGTAGGTTGAGACTTGGTTTCAGCGAATGAGAATGAAGATCATGAAAAGAAAAAAAAAATCATGACATAACCTAAGCTTTCTGCAGAAAATACCCAATTCAGCACTATGACACTTGCAAGAGTCGATGTTGTGATGGCGATTCTGTAAAGATGCAATCATATGGTTTATCCTGGAGCAGTGTGTTAGAATGTCTAGATTCTGCAGGAATGTCCTGACTGAGGTATCTATCTTGTTGCACAAGATTTGCTGAGTTCCCCCAGTCTTTCAGTGGTTGTGTAAATCACTGAGCTATGAATTACGCTGTGGCATCCTTTTTAAGATCCTTGGGAAATGCGAATTGCATTGTGCAAACCATAAAGTCAAATTGTGTATAGGAGGCTATTGAAGTTATGATAGTACATTCTTCATGCTTGATACATTTTTCTATAAAAATGAAAACCATTTATCAAGACAACAGAAATTCAGTGCGCTAGCTGAATTTCCAAAACAAATGCCTATTATGGCCGACTGCGCACACCAAGATATGGCCGTGTTCTCAAACTCATTAATTAATCAAAGTGGTTTCTACTCACATAAACCAAAGGTAATCTATGATGTTCAGAATATCACTATGTTGAATGTGGTTAAATTTGTTGATTTTATACACCGTTCTTAAATGTTTAAGGATTTCATGAGTCAGAAATATTCAGTGCATTTGACTGAGAGGGGAACAAGGAGGCAAGTCTAAACTGAGGTTCCAGACACTGACACACAATGAAACTGAACTTAATTACAACCTCTTAATAGAAACAATGGCATTCAATGATATAGCTAATGACTGTTTGTGAGACAAATTGGCTGGGTGCAAATTGGCTCCTGCGTTTGACTACAAGTAGTCACTGCATTGAATCTTGGCATCAGTTGAATCCAATGTATTCCAGGGCCTGAGCTGGGAAACCCTGATTTGTTGCAGCATTATCTGTGGCCTCAACACACTCTCTCCCCCACTTTGTGCTGAGCTGAGCTGTCCTTTCACTAACTGAACCCTTTTCAGGAGGCCTGTAGCTCAGTGGTTGGAGCACTCGCCTCACAAGCGAGAGACCTATGCTTGATTGCAGGCCAGTCAGGGCAAAACCTTGAGCATGTTTCCTTACTCCACACACCTGATAATAATCCCTCAAGAAAAAAAATTGGTCATTTTTCAATCCACAGCTGTTTGTGGGACACTGCTGTTCGCAAATGGCTCCCGCGTTTCATACATTTTTGAATATAGTCAATTCACTTTAGAGTATACTCTGTGAAGCGCTTTGAGACATCTAGAAAACGTGAAAAGCGCTATTAAATTAAAGGATTAAAGGATTATTATTATCATTGAACAGAAATGCTTTGAAACATTTTGATGTTATGGGTGCTATAGCAAATGCATGAACTATTTATTTAATGATTTGGGGGCTTCTGAAATTAGGAGTACAATATTCTGGTTGCACTAGAGTGTCCGTATTGAATAACCCAATAAAGGGATTATTTCAGGCACCTTACAAAAAGGACTATTCACAAGTTCACAAGATTGGTTTAGTTAAAGAACCTCCATCCTATCTCACCTTTCCAGAATACAACAATGAGGAATTACTACCCCCGGAAAAGCAATCCAGCAATTGACATAACAACCGGGTTCCTGTATACTGCTAGGTAAACAGAGGCATCTGGAGCAAGGAAACATGGTCAATATTTTGTCCTGTCAAGAATCAAACTCAGGTCTCTCGCTTGTGATGTGAATGCTCTAACCACTGAACTACAGGGCTCCAAGTTGGCTGGATGCAAATTGGCTGCTGGGTTTGACTACAAGTACAGTCACTACATTGAACAGAAATGCTTTTGGATATCCTGTTGTTGAGAATACTCCCCTTCCTGTCCTCCCATCACAACTTCAAGCAATTAAAAAAATTAATCCAGTGTCCAGGCCCCAACCACTCTTCCTATCAACATGTTTTAATAATTGACCAATCTCTGATAAAGAAAAACATCTTGGTATCTGTCTTAACATCCGCCACATCCGCTCCATGACTGGCACAACCTTCCATCACTTCCGTAATATTGCCAGACTCCGCCACTACCTCACCTCCCACGCCGCCAAAACTCTCATCCACGCCTTGATCACTTCCAGACTCGACTACGGGAACTCTCTCCTCATCGGCCTCCCCAGCTCCTCCCTTCACAGGCTGCAGATCATTCAGAATTCTGCAGCTTGTGTACTCTACTGTACCAGGCTTCGCGACCACATCACTTCCACCCTCGTCCGTCTCCACTGGCTTCCCGTCATCCAGAGGATCGAATTCAAGATCCTTGTTCTCATTTTCAAGGCCATTCATGTCTCCCTATCAGCCCAACCGTCAGCCCACCCGTCCCCTCCGTTCAGCAGACTCAGGCCTGCTCCGTGACCACCGCCCTAACCACCCAACCATCGGCAGCCAGGCTTTCAGCCTCTCTGCTCCCACACTGTGGAACTCCATCCCGCAGCCCCTCCACCTTGCCTTCTCCCTTTCCTCCTTCAAGGCCCGTTTCAAGACCTTCCTCTTCGACCGCGCCTTCGGCTGCCCCACTAACTCTTCCCCTCTCCCACTCTCCTTCCCCTTCCTCTTACCGCAACCCTCCCCACCACTCCCCCACCAACCGACCTGACTGTTAAAAATGTATTAAATAAATCCTCTTATTGGAGAAGAAAATATTGTCAATTTTCCTACTCTTCTTCATCCTGCCCGGACCCCTCCGCCCCTGCTCTTGTCCCTACCTAACTGTACAGCGCATTGGGACGTCCTCTCGACATGAAAGGCGTTTTATAAATGCATATTGATTGATTGATTGATTGATCTACATAATGAACACTGGAGCAGACAATATGAGGCTTTCCAACTTTGAACAAACTAAGAATTATTTTGTGAAAGTGTTTTAAAAAAGTACTGATTTTAGGATAGAAATAGGCATGGAAATAAAAATAGGGAGGATAGTCATTACATTGAATAGTAAAAGCATGTGAAACACTTTGAGAGGTTGTGATGACAAGATAAAGTACAAGATCAAATGCAAGTATTATTATTTTTAATTCATATCCAAATGCGGCCAGGATTCATCAGATTCTGTGTTGTACTTTCAACCCTTTAATAGATAATTGCAATAGACTTGTGTTGTTCCTGCCCAGACGATTTATTGGAGTGAGAAAGGCAATGGCAGACTATTACCACAAATACTGAGCGATGGACTGCCTGTGAAATAGGTCCTGAATGCAGGTGAATGGGAGTACCATACGTGGCTGAGGACTTCTCAGTCCATTTCGCAGGACAATCCTGGCACAGAACCAGGAATGCATCACAATAATTTTAAGCAGTGATGGAATCAAAGCATTAATGAATACAATGCCAATAACATGAATTATAGAATACTGCTCCTTTAAGTACAGAAAAGAACCACATTTTAGCATAGACGGCAAATTGATTAAAAGCCTCCTGTGTAGGTGAAGTTGCTGACAGTCAATAATTCGTTACAAAAATGCACTTGCTATTTAGCTCCACTTACTAGACTATTGATTTTCCTCAACTACGTCAGCTCTTTTTCTTCAATTGAAATTATATAATTATTTTTCGTAGAAAAACCAGGTAGAGATCCCCTTACAAAACAAATCATACATTTAGGTGCGAGTAAGGTGATCATGTGCAAGGAAATAAATTGAAACTGTCTTACCCGACCAAAACACACAGAGTACTTTCCCTCTTCCTTTCATGGAAGGGATCCTGGGGTGGGATCCAAAGACCTTAGATGCTCTCTCTGTAACCTCGCCCCAAAGAACACATTTTATTTGTGAGCATTATTAGTATAAATTGGATATTCAACTTAGGTGAGTGTCACAGCTGAGTCAAATGTGGCCTTAACCCAACAGTTGTGCTTTGACAGCCATGCCAATAGTAGGTCCTTGAATTATCTAGGGTTTTGCAGTGCTTCACTGAACAGCAACACAAAGCTCAGATTTATCATTCTGAGCTTATGACCTTTATATTGTCTATTAATATTTTCAGGTTAACCTTTGGAATATCAGGCTTGTCATTTCCATGCAGACTGGTCACTTTTCTGTTTGCTTGGTCATTTTTGTTCTTTCGTTATTTTCAGTGCTCAGTTTTAAACAATCTGTTTTTAGTTGCACTGATTTAACCACCAGATAGTATTGTCCATTCCTCTGACAAAACCTTATCCTTCTCTCAAATCATTCTTTAGGCCAAGGGCAAACCCAAGTTCACCTGGCGCACTACTACTCACTGTGTCCATCATGGACTTCCTTGTGAACAAGATTAATAAAATCTGCATGACTGCATCCTTCTCCTCCTCTTCCCTGTAGCCCCACCCCATGCTCTCCCTGTTATTGCTCCCATGTAAAACTGGGCACTCCATGGTTGTTTGTGGGACATTGCTGTGCACAAATTGACTACTGTGTTTGCCCACAAAACATACACAGTCACAACACTTCACAGTGTATTCTGGGAAGTGCTTTGAGTTGTCTCAGAGATGTAATAAGGCGTCATTTCAAATGCAAGGATTGTTATCATGATTATTATTATTATAACTCGTATTATTATAATCACCCAGTTACATAGTGTATGCAACATTCCCTCTCATAATGCATTATTCTTTCATAGGTTATAGTTAACAAGATTTTCTGTACAGTTCTGAGTAGAATTAAATAATATGTATAACATAATATTATTTTAGCAATACTGTATTTTATTCTTGCTCCTGAAATGATGAACAATCCTCTCTTCATTTCTGCTCAAGTTGTTCAAGAGTGAATAACTGGCTTTTAAAGCACTTTCTATTCATGACTTGTTTCTTTCCCAAAAGGAACACTACAGTGACTGTGGATGGATACATTATGCTTGAAATAATCAGCTTCATCCGAGTGCAGTAAATGACAATGACCTACATCTGAACCACAAAGCAATCAATGCCTCAGCCTCACAAACTATCATTTCTAACCTGAAAAAGTCAAATGTAATAAAATCAATATTTCAGTGAAGCTCTTCCTATGTAACATTGCATGATATGTAACAAGATACCTTTCTGGCAGGCTATATGCTCCTTGGATTTTTTTTGATCTGTGGATTACAGTTTTCTCAAGGAAACTTCTAGTAATAGTTGGTGGTTAATTTTTGGTGACTCTAACCAGAATGGCCCAAGGGGGTTAATATGCAGGGAGACAGGTGGCAGGGTCATGAAAGATCTGATTAAATAATAATAATAATCATTGTGTTTGATACAATGCCTTTCATGTCGGGAGGGCAACTCAAATCGCTTCAAAGGGTATGCAGCAATGTGCAGTGACTGTGGGTTTTTTGAGGTAGTGTCGCAGCCAAGTTGTGTACATTCATGAAATTAACGGCTAAACTTACTCGAGGATTGTTAGCCAGGAAATCGGGAGAAACTCCTTTTTTGTCTGGATAGTGCCTTTAACACCTGATCAGGCAGACAGCACCTCAGTTTAATGCCTCATCTGACATTCCCGACACCCTCACAACTCAGCAAACCTCCAGCACTGCATCTGAGTATCAGTCTAGACTGTTAGCTCAAAGTCCTGACGAATATGTTACTGAACGACATACCCAATTACACAACTTATTTTTCAAAGAATGCCATTTAAAAGTACCACAAATTGGAAACTATTTTCTCTCTTTTGCTTTGTTATATTTTCTGATTTCACATGACTACTATTTGGGATATCGCATATTTGTGTTTTAGGAATTCATGTGTTTACAGAGATTGAAAATTAAAGAGTAAAGCAAATAGTAGCCAAGCAGTAACGCACATCTTCTCCTCTTTTGTTCTCTTGCCAGCTAGAGCCAAAGGTGCTAATTAAGTTCAATCCATCCGGTTTATTATCCTTCACTTGGTCAATACAATTGCATTGTTCCAAACTGGCACATACACAGGAAATGTCACAGCATGATCCAGTTATGGAACAAATTAAACTAAAAATGCAATTGGTAATCTGCACTGCAGAAACATCAATCACATTTGTAAATAACTGTAGGCTCTACTGTGCTCTTTGGCTTGCTTAATGTAAAGCCATCTAGAGCAAAGAGAGCTCAGAGAGTGGAAGATCGAACATACATGGTGAAGATAAAACCTAATGTCAATCATAATGATAGAACCAAATAGAGTGATGGAGGGAGGATCTTTGCCAAGGTCATAGTTGCTCATAATACATTAACTCCCATTACTTGGATCTGTGTTTTAATTATAGAAAAATGCCAATGATGATTCAGATTAGGTTGCTGCAGATTATATTAGGCTGTGGATGCCTTGTTATCAAGCTGAATCACAACACCATTTTGTCAGGTGTTTCAGTGTTCTAAACAACCTTGATACTTGAATTCAGCAGTAACTATATCGCCACAGGACATTTATAGGGTTCCTGCTAGATATTTTTGCTTACATACCAACATACAGTTCCCAGAACAAGTTTGCAAGAATGTACTCACAATATCAGTATCACACACAAAGTACGTACTGTACACGAAAAGCATAATTCTTCCCCCCTCCTGCCACCCCATAACTCTGGGCCTTTCGGCAATCTTGCCAATACTCCCATACACCCAGCAAACACCACCTGCTTCATGTCCTCCGTCTGATCTGATCCGCCTCACTATAAGTGAGTAGACATTCGGCCAATCCATCCCATTATCTGGTACTCCATCCTCCATCCCTCCTTGCCCACTTTTGAAGCTTGCCTTAAGACTTTTACTTATTTGACCCTGCCTTCGGTCATCTTTCCTTGTTATTGGCTGCACTTTAGATTGGATGGACAGCCAGCTGTGCAAACTGCTTTGAGATGTCCTCCAGAAGTGAATGTTTCTAGATCAATATGTACTTTGGATCCACAGTCCGACTCTTTAATAAAATAGATCCCTCCCCAACTTAAAACATTCTAAATGCGAAATGTTTGTGTCATTGTAATAGTGTGTTACCATGGTACTGTAGTTTGGTGCCTTGGCATAACTATGCAAAGCACAATTAAGTGCCATGCCATCTAAAATATAAAAGTGTTTAAATCAACATGTGTCTAATGCTGTCTAAATATACAAGCAGCATTTTTTTCCCAGGATTAAGCCATGTGTATGTTTCACAAAGGTAAAACAAAATTGACAGCTTTACTAACCTTTCCTTTCACTGTAGAATCAGGAGCTCACTGCATTTTTTCAAGGACTCTTTAGAAAACTTGCAGTTTGCCAGGGATCAAGATCTTAACTAACTCTATTTAATACAATGATATTGGGACAGCATGAGGAACTTCATATTCCCATTCATCTTTCATATCTAGGTTTAGGAGTTTACTACATGAAGTACCTGGGTTCCTGTTTAAACACAAGTTGATGGGAAAAAGGTGCCTTTCTCAAACCCCTACAATCTGCAGTGCATCAGGGAGTTGAGCAACAACTGAGCATTTGTTGAAGTGCTCTGTTTCATTACAGACCTCTCACAGCAGCCACTTGAATGAATTTTACCATCAGTGCCTCCTTTTAAAAATCAATTGCGAACAATCACGATTAACTGGCTTGGAAGAGTTATTGAGCCAGATGGTGTGAGGGAGTCAAATTAATCTCAGCAATCTGATCAACAACATTAACCCAGGGTGCTTTAGAATTGGTGTCACTTCAGCAGTCTCTGTGGTTTCTGTTCAATTCCCTGACATTAAAGAGCTCCTGGTAACTCCAGTTACTGTTTTGCCAATATGGTCATCAATAACACTTACAATTCCAATAGAAGTTGAAAAGCATCCAAGACAGAGCAGAGAACAATATGAGTATTGTAACTGCATGTAGAAGCACCAAATCTCTTTCCTTAGTTGTGTTTGTTTCTGTTTTCTCAGAGTCACTAAGCTACACGATAAACCTAATTCTATCTGTATTATATATCAATATGATGATCTGATACAATCTCTATCTCTAATTGTAGAAAAATTGTTGCAAAGCAAAAATAAAACAAAAATTGTTTATGAACGAGACGATCATTTGCTTTAGATGAAACTGTAATTTAACAGCATAATTGTTACAAGTTACAGGTTATGTATTATATCACTAAAAGCTGTACATTATGCTGGTGTATGGTGTGAGAAAAACAAGTCACTGCCAACAACCAAATAACAACATCAACAATAACCAAGTAGCAACAATCAATGCACAGTAAATCCCAACAAAATGTTTCAGAATTTAATTCCTGGGTGTGAGTGGAAAGTTGTGACAAGCAGGAAAAAAGAAAAAACTGATTCATGTGCTTTTAAAGAGGAAGCCCTTCAAACAAAAATCTAAGTACAGTAAAAGCCCATTTATCCATGACCCGATCAACTGTAACTTCCATATAACCGGCACCTCAAAAAAAAGGTCCCCATTTGATTAACCGGATCTTATCCGGCACAATCGCTATGGCGCATTTAATGAGTTGATTGTTGGAGAAGAGTACAGTACGATTAGCTCTGAATGCTGCCGGTAGTGGCACTTTTGAGTTTGGGTTTTAAAGGGGCAATGTTGTTTCTCTCCTGTTTCTCTCGCTCCCTCTTTTTCTTTTTCTTTCTCTCTGCCTCTCCTTCCTTCCTCTCTATCTCTCCCTCTCTCATTCTATCTCTTCCACTTTCTTTCTTTCCCTCTCTCTCTGATGGATACCACATTGCCTATGTAGCCTGACGGTATCATGGGTTTATACACTTGTTTTGGTGGTGGGGGGGTGGGGTGGGAGAAGGAGAGAGAGGCGAGGAGAGAGGGAAAGAGGGGGGTGGAGAAAGAGAGTGAAAGAGAGGAGTGGGGGGGGGGGGGGGGGGGGGGGGGAGAGAGGTGGGGAAGAGGAGGGGAGAGAGGGAGAGAGAGGGCGTGAGTTGATTAATTTAGATTGGAAATGAGAGGAGTCAAGGGGGGTTGGGTTTGGAGCAATTGAGATGCCAGACTGACTGAGTGTGTGTGTAAAAGACAGAGAGAGGAAAGGAGGGAGAGAAAGAAAGACAAAAAAGAGGTAAAAACGGCAGCACCCCTTTAAGCCACTACAGTCTGCCATTGTAGAAGTTTACTTTGTGATTGTGTGCTGTGTTTATAGACAGTAATTGATATTTATTGATTTATTGGTAAGTATCCATACAATATTCTGTTATTATTTAGTCAATTATTAATATGGTATGTTTAAAAAAAATGTTAAGTCAATTTTTTTTGTGTTGCGTTTTCAGTTGCTGGCCACCCGAATATCCAGCATGCGGTTTAACTGGCATTGGCCAGGTACCGAGGGTGTCAGATAAACGGATTTACTGTACCATTTTTTTTTTAAATTGCTTTTGATATAGTGCTTTATTAAGGTGAAAAATGTCCAAATGCTACATGTTTTTTGTAAGGTGTAGTGACTGACTGTGTATTTGTAGGTGAACTCAACATCCAATTTGCATCCAGCAATGTTCCCAAAATAACTTTGGAAGAATTATCTTTTGATTTAATCTGGGGGGATTGTTTTGCCTGAACAACAGGAGCAACTCCCTTCTGTTTTATAATATTATCCACCTGAACACACAGATGGGTCCTCAGTTTAATGTCTCAACTGACAATGCAGCACTAGAACATCAACATAGACTACATAGGTTCCAAATGCCAACGTGGGGTTTGAACCCACATTCATCTGACTCAGAGGTGAGAGTACAACAACAACAAAATTATATTTATAGAGTGCCTTTCACGTCGGGAGGGCATCCCAAGGCACTGCCAATGAGCCAGGCTGACGCAACATCACCACCACCTAACATCTACCTAATCTGCATGTCTTGCGATGCAGATAACAGACTATGTTTCTCTAGAGAAAAATGGGAAAGCAAAAACGAGTGCCTTTTTGGATATATTAAATCATATTGCATTAAATGAGCAGTAAATGACCCATGCAATACCCAACTTAGCTCAAGGTATTAATAGAAATTAATGTTTTCCATTGCCTGTAGTTTATCATGTTCTACTATTCCCTCAAAATAAATGTCAGTATTTATAAGTTGTATTTTGCTCAGTAGCATAAACCCTCCACTTTTTTTTAAGATGAATTATAAATAAGGAGACATTTAAATACCATAAAAGTCTATCACAATTTAGTTATCCATATCTCAGGGGAAGCATAATAAATCTAACATCAAAAGCTTTTGCACAAGCAACAGTACATTACTACATACAGTAATGAAACCAAGTTTGCATAATCAGAAAAATATTTCAGCAACTTAACACAAATGTTTCCAACCTAAAACATTCACATTTTTGATTAAAAATTGTTCTATTTTAATAAAACGCTTTATCACATCTTGTAGACGAATCTACGTGCTTCATAGAATATGCTGTAAAGTTTATTGACTGTATTTTGTGGGCGCTACACAACAGCCAATTGCACACAGTAGTGTCCTGCAAACAGTCATGGATTACCTGTCTAAATTTTTTTTTAAATAGAATGATTACCCCTGGAAATTGATCCGCCAATCGGCTAACAACTGGATTCTTACTTACTGCAAGGTAAACAGAGGCGTGTGGAGGAAGGAAACATGCCCAACATTTGCTCGGCCAGGAATCAAACCTCTCACTTGTGAGGAGAGTGCTCTCACTACTATGCTACAGGACACCAGGAAAGACTAAAATAATTTTACTCTTTTGAAACAGCTCACATTTTACTTCTTTAAAACAAAGAACTTAACTTGAAGCTTCTCATTGAGTATTTTTCTCCTCCTCACAGCTTTCCACTCAAACAATGTGCTGTATACTGTATGCTGTGTAAGTATCAAATTGAGCATTACTCCCTACTCCCACACAAACAGTTGCCCTCTATTAGAGGACAATGAGAAAGTACTCCTCCAATAGCAAGCAGAATCCATTTCCTTAAATTGTCTTGAGTCCTTCTGGCAAAACATGTCAACATTCACTTGAGAGGTTCTTTGTTAAGAAATTATGACCTCAATTTGATCTGCACCATTTCCTGGTTTGTGTATCAATTAAACATTTCCTCACTAGACTTAACAAATTGCACCTACATTGTGCCACATTATGTTTGGCCACCAGAGATATCTAATGCCACCTCACTATTCAACTTCAAATTGTGCTGTGATGTCGACAGTGAAGACAACAACATCAACAACAATATAGTGCCCTTGAAGATACTCATCTCAGGCAGATAAATTGTTTTCCTTGAGATACAAATCTTCCCTTGTAAAAACGTACCATGGTAATGGTGGTAGTACCATGGCAGTACTATGGTAGTACCATGGTTATGGTGGTACTACCATGGTACTACCACCATTACCATGGTACTTTTTTACAAGGGTTGAATTAAATCATGATTTGCCACACTGATTTTATCTGAAGGCTGATGGAGAAATGTTCTCTTTAAAAGCTTGATATCACCAACATATGGCTTTATGGTGTAGAGCTTGTTGGTGTTTTATGGCTTATGGTGTTTTATTCAGAATATTTTTGCTTCTACCGCAGGTGCTGATGAAGGTTTGGGAGGAACTGGTTTTTTGAGTGTTTTTTTTAAGTTGACAGCTTGAACAAATGGAAATAACATCTGCAGAGATACAAGACATTAACTCAGGTGTTTCAGCTTCAGTTGTGCTGCAGGTTTTCAGACAGCTCCACTGAGCAGCTGAAATTAACACAGGACTACATTTTATCCATTTGCATTAGAGCAACTCTGTTTTTATGCCACATTTCAAGTCACAATCCCAGATTTCTCTGATGCCAATAAATGATCTAATTATTCGCTCGAGCTTCCGCCTCTTGCATTTGCCGCACCACATTTCAATGGTTCATGAGGCCAAAATAATGTTAATGCAGAGGGAAATTGTTGCTAAGCACAGCTTTTTACTTGGTGGGGAATAGATCATAAAATTTTCAGTGCAGCATAAGGCCCTTTGATCTATTATGCCTGTGTTTGTTCTCTGTAAAGCTATCCATTTTGTTCCATCCCACAGCTTTTTCTCACAACCATTTCATATGTTTCTATTTTCAGATGTTGTCCAATTTTTATCTAAAAAAAACTCTTATGGTTTCTGATTCCACTCACCATTTCTAGTGTAGTACCTTTCCAGTTTCTAATACCTTTCTTTGCATAAATGACATCTCCTAATATCTCCCTGTGTTTTTTTGGCAATGATCTTGAATTTATGGCCTCCAGTTCCTGACTTATTGATCAGTAGAAATACCTTCTCCCTATTCGCCTTATCAAAACCCCTCAAGTTTCACCTCTATCTGGCCTCCTCTCTAACATAAGTCCACTCTTTCGCATTCCATATGCATGAATCCTACATTTGATATGGTGGCTTTCACACCTGGAGGATGTCTCAAAGCTAATAGAATATACCATCATTTTTGTAGGCAAACACAGCCGTTATTTGCTCACCGCAAATATTCTGCAAACAGCCATGAATGAGTGACCCATTTTATTTGGGAGAATATTTGCTTGGACACCAAGAGAAGCTCCCGTCTCTTTTAAAATAGTACAATGGGAATTTTAACATCCATCTGAACAGGTAGATGAGCCTTATCTGCCTTTCAGATAAGGCTTAACAACTTATCTGAAAGGCAGCACCTCTAACAATGGAGGATACTATGAGCACCGCGTTGGAGTGACAACTTAGCCTTTGAATTCAAAGTCCCAACATGAGTCTTTTAAACCCATAACCTTCTGACTCAGAGGCCAGAGTGCTACCAACTAAGCCAACCTTACACAAAGATTAAACATACCATTTAAACTGGAATTGTGCAATAAACTGGATTGCTTCCAGAAAGCAGTCAAAACAAATTCACTTATAAAGGCAGTGATGTAATGAAGCATGTAAAGTTTTTCTAATACCCATAGACTCAATCTGAATTTCCTTTAATGGAAGATGAAAAATTCATCACCTGCTTGAACTGAAACAAAGGAGTCCTTTGACATACGCGTCAGATGCAAAACAATCTGAGGAAAAATTCCACCTGTGCTGAGATTTATCCTATTGAGAGCATTCAGTATTTGGAGAATTGTTCAATGGAGATGTATTTTGAAGCTTTTCTTTTGTAAGTTTCTTTTAAGAATTACAGGAAAAGAATTTCAGAGCTGAATTTAACACATTGCTATATTCTGTGTGCTCTAAAATGACAGATAGAATGATGACCCTGAATGTTTTAATTGACATCTGCATTGTGGGCCGGTTAGAGAGATATTTACTGCACATTGTTGAGCAGTACTGAAGCACGTCTTCTATCACCAACTACGGTATAATTGAATACTGCACAAAGGGCCTGGTTTGAATAATTTTTTTCATAAATACATGGTAAAAGGATGATGTGTTAAAAATGTATGAATGAAATCCATTTATTGGAGAAGAAAATATACAGTCAATTTTCTTACTCTTCTTCATCCTGCCCAGACCCCTCCCCACCTGTTCTTGTCCCTACCTAACTGTACAGCACCTTGGGACGTCCTCTCGACGTGAAAGGCGCTATATAAATGTAAGTTTTGATTGATTGGTTGGTTGGTTGGTTGAAGTGATTTAGCAAAACAAAAACTAACACAAATATGGATGGGAAAACTTGTGACAATATTATACATAAGTACTTACCGTATATCTCCGCGTATAAGGCGCACTCGCGTATAAGGCGCACCCCCCACTTTTGACCTTTTCTTGGTGAAAAAAAACCGGAAGCATTTTCAATGATATTGCCGGCAGAAGGGAGGAGAGACAGGAGAGACAGGTAGGTAGGGAGAGAGAGAGGCAGGCAGGCAGGGAGGGAGAGAGTATTTCTGAACATTCAGGACTTAAACATGAATCTTGCATTCAACATACCATTTGATACCATTTGTTTCCCATCACCCGAATGTCTAAGACCTGTCAATATTAATGGCAGTAACATTCTCTTGAATTCAATCATAATACATGTCCATCTTTGCTTTACATAATGTACATCAAGGTAAATACTGTATCTAGGATGGTCAAATATTTCATGATTGTAAGGTTCCTTGCATTGGTAACACTGCTATAGAAGTTAACATTGTTTATTTGTACAGAAAGGCTTAATGTATCCTATACCTGTGGCTCCATAATATTATGCAGCAAGCACTATCTGGTAATAGAGTTTAATGTTATTTAATGGACTTTTTCAGGTTAAAGAAAATCAGATGATTCAGCCCTGCAATGTTTAATCATAGCATGAGCTATCAGGCATGAGCTATGAGGTATAATACCATGAGCTATTAACATCATAAAGCTTTTGAGCAGAAATAAGTACTTCTATGTAATCTGCCTTATTATTATTTTCAAGCAAATTATTCATAAAAGACTATAATCCTTCCATAAAAGCAACACACACAATCCATTCAGTCCTTGGTATATTTTTATATTATCATGGTTATACTAGAAATATGTAGAATTATTTTACAGTTGGAATTGTGTAGTGCAGTGGTTCTCAAACTATTTTTTTCGCGGACCACTTGAAAATTGCTGAGGGTCTCGGTGGACCACTTAATGATCTTTCCTAATATTGGTTGTACTGTTACCAAATTATTGTAAAGCACTTTGGAAAAAACAACCTTTTCACAGACCACCTGAATGGACCGCTGGTTTGAAAACCTCTGGTGTAGTGTATTTGTTAGAGCTCTCGCTTAGCATGTAAGAAGACCTGAATTTGATTCCCAGGCAGGGCAAGTTACCTTACTTCATACCTCTGTTTACCTAGCAATAGGTAGGAACCCTGCAGTTAGACATTGGCAGATCACTTTTCCGGGGGAAATAATCCCTTCCAAAAAAAAATAATAATATAGCAATAATGAATCTTGAATTTGATATAGAGCATTATCATGTCTGAGACATCTCAAAATGCTTCACAGTATATACTGTAAAGTGGATTGACTGTACATTTTGTGGATGAAATGTGGCAGCCAATTGTGTACAGCAAAGCACAACAAACAATTGTGGATTTGGTTACCACATTATTATTTTCGAGAGATTATCATTATTTCCCCCCCATAAACTAGGCACATAAAAGAACAAAAATATAATAATAATAATCCTTGCATTTGATATAGCACTTTTCACATAAGTATTAAGAGGAGTAGGCCATTCGGCCCTTCGAGCCTGCCCCGCCATTCAATAAGATCATGGCTGATCTATTCTAACTCCACCTACCCGCCTTATCCCCATATCCCTTAATCCCTTTATCCACAAGAAATCTATCAATCTCTTGAATATGTTCAAGGACTCAGCATCTACAGCCCTCTTGGATAGAGAATTCCATAAATTCACTACCCTCTGAGTGAAGAAGTTTTTTCTGAACTCAGTGTGAAAGGGCTGACCCCTAATTTTAAGACTGTGACCCCTGGTTATAGTTTATCCAACCAGGAGAAGCAATCTCCCACTATATAATCTGTCGTGCCCCTTAATAACTTTATAGGTTTCTATAAGATCACCTCTGATTCTTCTATATTCTAGAGACTATAGGCCTAGATTGCTCAACCTATCTTCATAACTCATCCCCTCATCCCAAGTACCAACCTAGTGAATTTACGTTGTACCCCCTCCAAGGCGAATACTCTACATACTCCACATCTAGAGTAGATCCGTTCTTAAATAAGGAGACCAAAACTGCATACAATATTCTAGGTGCGGTCTCACCAAGGCCCTATAAAGTTGCAGCAATCTTCCCTACTCTTATATTCGAACCCTTTTGTATTGACATCACAAAGCGCTTCACAGAATATACTGTAAAGTGAATTGACTGTATATTTGTGGGTGAAACACGGCAGCCAATTATGCACAGCAGTTTCCACAAACAGTCGTGGATTGAAATGATCAATTTTTATGATTGTATTTTTTTTGGACGGATTATTATTAGTCATTATTAGTCATGTGGAGTAAAGAAACTTGCCCAAGGTTTCGCCCTCACCTGCCTGGATTCGAACGCAGGTCTCACGCTTGTAAGGCAAGTGCTCTAACCACTGAGCCACAGGAGCTCTACAAACAAATAAAGTTAGCTGATGAAACAAAGTTTGCACTATCGCAGTGGGGATGAACCAATTAACAATGAAAGGCTGATATTCCATTCCATTTCTGAGGGGCATAAAATCTGTGATATCCATGCTAACACAAAAGCTGGTACAGACCGGATCTGTCTGGTAAGATAAAGAGCATGAGTATAACCATCTCAAACATTTACTCCTATATTTTTATTTAAACAGTTGTTTTGCTTGCTAACTAATAATAATAATTTGGTCACTCAATCCACGACTGTTTGTGGGATACTGCTGTCCGCAATTGGTTGCTGCGTTTTCCCCACGAAATAAACAGTCAATTTACTTTACAAATTATTCTGTATGAAGCACTACATCAAATGCAAGGATGAGTATTATTATTAATTACAGTTACTCTTTTGATTTAATAATTACTCCACATAGACTCAATCATGGCTGTCCTTCAATCCCTCCACTTCATCCACCTTCAAATCACATCTAACGACTTTTCTCTTTGATCATGCCTTTGGTCACATCCTCTCACTTTGCAGCTTGTCGACAAACCACACAAATGTTAAGCGCTCCAAGATCTACCCATGTGAAAGCTGCTATGTAAATGCATGTGGCTGTTAATTAATTTACTGCTACAAATCACCATCTATTACTAATTCTCTTTCTTTGGGGTCAAACACATAGTTTCAATTTTCAAATGTAGCATCTGTGATGCGTTGATTAGGAATGCCATTCCCATGTCCATGAGGTTGGATTCAGCTTTCAATGCCTGGATAACACACAGCGGGTATTAACTAAACAAGTAAAAATGGTATCTCACTATGTGTCAGGGTTCTGTTGAAGTGCTCAAATCTTGAGTGCAGGCAAATGCATTTGCAGTGTTCGCCCACAAGACAAGTTGTCCCAATGAGATTGAACATGCTAACGTCAACAGCTCTGAAGGTATTTCTTTGGGTCATCACAACCCATGCATTGGATGCCTTGGAGACCAATGGTTTGAATTGAGAGAGGCAGACCTCAAAACAAAAAGGTCAAGAGTTTTACTGTAGAAATGTTTTTACATTCATTACTTGATGAAATAAATGCATTCACTTGACCTTATAGAGGTTTCTAGGTCACAGTCAGAACCGTTGTAATGCTGTTGCACATTCTAGTTTATTTAACTTCCAGCTCTCTGAAGTTCGATCATTATGTCTCGGGTAAAGCACATAATTTTCCTTTATTCTGAGCAGTGACTCAAATCTGCTACCAGTCCAGATCACTAAAACAACACTTGTCCCACTGAATCGATTTAATACAAGATCCTCGGAACATTTCCCATTTAGTTAATACAAGTTAGATATTTATTCAAAATATATAATGTTATCCGGGACTGAGAGTGGAAGTCTGACAGACACATCACAAAAATTTTGAATCGATTTGCATTTATATTGCGCCTCTTCTTTTCTTCTGAATCCACCTCCTTGTGGTAGTTCGATCTATCCACCGCCTTTGACACCGTGGACAACGCAATCCTCCTCCACTGCCTCTCCTCCCTCCTCAACCTTCAAAGCTCTGTCCTTAATTGGTTCCGGTCATACCTCTCACACTGCCTTCACGTTGTTTCCTCCAATGGCTTTTCCTCCAGCGCTCGCACGGTAAACTGCAGCATTCCCCAAGACTCTGTCTTTGGCCCCTTGCCCTTCACCTCGCTTCCCCCCTTTCCTCCTTCAAGGCCGGTCTCAAGACCTTCCTCTTCAACCATGCCTTCTGCTCTCCTCCTAACTCTCCCCCTTCTCCTACTCTCCTTCCTCCTACCACAACCCCTTCCCCTTTGCTCGGGTCCTGACCTAACTGTTCAGCATCTTGGGACATCCTCCCGATGTGAAAGGCACTCTATAAATGTAATTTTTTTGTTGTTGTTGCAGTTTCACCAGCCCTCGTGATTTTCGTTGCAATCATGTATTGCAAATTGGAAATGATCTAGTATTTGTTAAAAGCAGTGATTTGATGCCACTTTCATGTCTAATTGCAGCTAAAAATACAAAATAAATGAAGCATTAGATAGGGAAGGGCAACAGGATGTGATCTACTGTTTGAGTCGGGATACAGAGCTAATGCTATCTATATTCATTCATACTCAAGATCCTAATGAGGTGAGTTTGCTGGACAAGAGCCAGACACCCAACAGCTTACCAGATATTTATGTCTGTTCCCTTTGAAGCCATCTCAGTAAAAACACATCAAAGCCACTGTCGTTCTCAGTGAGGCAAAGCTACTTATCACAGGCACCAAACTCATATTCTTCTGATATACTCCATTAATCACATATTTTACATAATGGGTAAATCATAGAATTATACAGCACAAAAGGAGGCTTTCAGCCCATCTAGTCTGTGCCGGCTCTTTGAACAGAGCAACTCAATCCCACTGCCCAGCTTTCTCCCCATAACCTAACAGACCTGCTCTTCCTAAACAAAGATCTAGTTCCCTTTTAAACGCTGTTATGGAATCTGCCTCCACCACCTTTTCAGGCACTGCATTCCAGATTCGAACAACCTGCTGAGTGAAAATATTTCTCCTCAGCTTCCCTCTGCTTTGTTTTGAAACTATTTTAAATCTGTGACCATGAGTCACTGATTCGCCCACCAGTGGAAACAGTATTTCCCTATTCACCCTGTCCAAACCTCTCATAATCTTATAAACCTCTATCAGGTCTCCTCTCAATCTTCTTTGTTCTAGAAAGAATAAGCCTAGCCTTATTCTTTAGCCTTTCCTGTCTAGCCTTTCCTCGTAGCTGAAGTCCCTCATTCCTAGTACCATCCTAGTAAATCTCCTCTGCACCCTTTCCAATGCCTTAATATCCTTCCTAAAGTGTGGTGACCAGAATTGGACACAGTACTCCAGCTAAGACCTAACCAAAGTCTAATAGAGGTTAATCAGCAATTCCTGACTTTTGTATTCTATACCCCTATTTATAAAGCCTTGTATTCCATATGCCTTCTTAACAGCTTTGTCTACCTGTCCTGCCACTTTCAAAGAGTCACTAACACAAATCCCCAGGTCTCTCTGTTCCTTCACACCCTTTAAAATTGTACTATCTAGCCTATATTGCCTCCCCTAATTTCTTCCCCCAAAGTGTATCACATCACACTTCTCTGTATTAAACTTCATCTGCCATGTGTCTGCCCACTTTCCATTTTATCTATATCCTCTTGCAGATGGCAACTATCCTCCTCACTATTTACTATTCTCCCTAATTTAGTATCATAAAGTATCAGGAAATTGTTAAATCAAATATTTTTTCACCAGATACTTCAGTTTGTCCAATATTCTGAACTCACTGTTCTTGAATTAACTCAAAGTAGATTAATTTGCCACATAAGAATCCTATAATAATGACATTCCCCAACAATATCTCTATCTGGGAATGTGCTACAGGAATGGTAAACACAGTGGAATCAATCCCAACAGGAATATGGTAGAGGATTATTACACACAGCAGAATATATCCTGATGGAAATGTGGTACAGAAATGTCAAACCCTTGGTGTTGGTTAAAAAATGCTAACTAAAAGCTGCAATGTAAATGGTATATTTGGCCAGATGTACAATGCATGTCCATCAAGGAACTCCATATGCATCTTGCAGGAACCCAGTTCAAACCTGAGATCACCCTGCAACAGAAGACTCACATGTGGGAATGACCTACAGTTATTTCCTTGCAGAAAACACAGTTTGTCGCAAAGTGATTTTTCAGTAGGAAGGCCCCAATAATGTTATCAGTCATCTGAGCAGAACAGTTTGAAGTCCAGAGAAAGAAGCCAAAAAGACCAATGAAATCAAGTGCGTGCTAACCACATAAAGGTGGTTTATTCGGCAATGGAATAAGGCAGAGTGGGTCAGGAATCAGTGGCTGCAGGTGTCAAACAACAACAACAAAATGACACTTGTAAAGCACCTTTCACGTCAGGAGTACGTCCCAAAGCGCTGGACAGTTACTGCTTCAGACTTGAGCTGAGGATAGGGGGATACTGAGGGAAGGGGGGGATTAGGAGTTGCCGATGGGTCCATTGAAGAGAAGACACTTGAGGAGAGACTTGAAGGAGGCCAGGGAGGGGGCGAGGCGGAGGGACAGTGGGATGGAGTTCCAGAGGTTGGGGGCAGAGTGGCTGAAGGCTTACCCGCCAATGGTGGGGTGGGTGGGTCAGGAGACATGGAGCAGGCCAGAGCCTGCTGACCAGAGGGGGCTGGCAGGTTGGTATCGGGATAGGAGGTCACGGAGTTTAAAAACATTAGTGTTGCCGAGAATAAATATCTCATTGGCTTTTGGCCTCATTGTGGGTTGGTAAATGGTCTATTAGAAGCAGTTATATTCTTCAGGATAGTATTTTATGCAAACTCACCTCCTCAGAGGTGAGTTTAATGCATTGTCTAGCATTTTGACATGTTCCATTTTTTAAAGTCCTTAATATCTACTTTTTTTTCCTGTTTCATTTAATAATTGTTGCCTTCAACATTTTTACTTCCCTAAAACTGAACACAAACTCGACCAGATACTTTCACATTATTTTCTCAGGAATGCATGGATCAATAAATATTTATACAGAAAAACAGAGGGCAAATCTGAATAATGTACCACTAAAATGTGCCTTCTTTCCCTAAGGTAATACAAAGAGTTGAGAGTAATAGCACAGTATCCAACAGAAAGGAGGAAAGGATATTAGCATTCTTGCACTCATATTGGACATTTACTTGAAAAGAAAAACATGTACAAAACTGTGGCAAAAGAGCAAGGGAGTGGGACTAGTTTAAAAGCTGTTTCAAAGAGCTGGCACAGGTATGATAGCTCAATTGGCCACCCTATGTGTTGTAAGATTATATAAATCTTGGCACGGACACTGGGAGAAATGTATGGGAACTTTAACATCAACCTACACAGGCAGACAGAACTTCAATTTAATGTCTCATCCAAAGACAGGACGTGAGTTGCAAAAAACGTAAAACTATTCCAAACCATGGTGGGCTATTAATTGAAGTTGTTGTTGTTATTATTGATCCTGTAATAGGACAGTAAACTGGGTATTCTGGAAGGATTGAATCAGATGAACTATTCTTTTGATCTGATCTTATCAAATTCTGATCAGTTCTCTTTAACTTGGTGTCACCTGAAAATCTAACTGTAGACCCTTTGAGGCACTCCATTTAACTCTTTGAATACGAACAGTTAAAATTTTAACCGCAAAACCGTATGATATATGAGGAGCTCACGGTGGGAGACACTCATTCTCAGGGGAGCTCAGGGTTCAAAGGGTTAATATCTCTCCCATTAGCACCTCGGCCCATACCACTTCTCCATTGGAGTGTCAGACTGGGCTTGGAGCTCAAAGTCAAAGAAGTGGAACATAAACCTCCAACAATCTAACTCAGAGACAAGGGTGATACCAAGCAAGCCAGGCTGACAATTCAGCTTTTGTCTGCCCAAATTGACCTCCATGTAATAATTAATTAACTGGCTGAATTTAACTGCAATGAAGGCAGCAAGCTAATTTCTTACAGAACAATGTGAAAGGCGCCATACCAATGTAATTTTGTTGTTGTTGTTGTTGCTAGGTATGTACGAGTAACATGCACAATTGCTCTGCTGAACACAAGCCTTTATTGTCCACACAAATAGTTTGACAAGCCACTGTGCTGTTACAACACTTGAAAATATGAAATGACAGACATGTGAGTGAGAGAGACTTACTCAATCCAAGGAGTGCTTCAGACATTGTCCTAAGGAGGGTTGTGAGAATTAATTAAACACTGCCTAACAGACTTTCATCCCACTTGCTTAATATACATAATATAAAGTTTTAAATATTGTATACACTCAAAATTATTAGTGTAGTTTCCTATAATTCTACTGAGTAAGTTAATTTCTTGATACAAAGTCAACTCGATCTCACTCAAGGTTTCTCAGCGGGCTTCAGTAATTGGGTGCCAAGTAACCCTCACCAAAAGAAAAGTTCCTGTGGAGACACAACTGTGCTTGTATATTTCAGCACTGGGGTGATGTTCCAGTAGAGATACTGACACTTGAACATCGCTCTTTACATAAGCCACAGTTTTCTGAACTGTATTTAGAAATTCAGAGACTTTTGTTTTTCATTCCTCAAATGTGTGAAGCTTAGGACAACATTGCACAAGTGTCACAGTGTGCTTTAGATCAGTGTTTTCTTTCCTAAGTAACTAACAACAAAACAATGGTGGCTAACTGCACTTAAACAATTTTGTAACCGTCCATAGCCTTAGCCGGAGCTCCTGTGGCTCAGTGGTTAGAGCACTTGTCTTGCAAGCTAGGGAGACCAAGCTGGGGAGACCAAGCTGGGGAGACCTGTGTTCGAATCCAGGCAGGTCAGGGCGAAACCTTGGGCAAGTTTCCTTACTCCACACGCCTAATAATAATCCCTCCAAAAAAAACACAATAAAATTGGTCATTTCAATCCACAACTGTGTGTGGGACACTGCTGTGTGCATTTGGCTGCCGAGATTTCGCCCACAAATATATACAGTCAATTCACTTTACAGTATATTCTATGAAGCGCTTTGGGATGTTGATAAGATGGCCTGCACAAGATAATAATAGTCCTTGCGTTTGATATTTGATATCACTAACTGAGAACATGCAGATGGCAAAAAGGAAAGAAACAAGTATAGAGCTCTGAGGTTTGCCATATGTGATTGTGCAGTGGTGAAAGGAGAACCATTGAATCTCTGCCTCTATTTGAAACAGGATCTAATAAGCAGATTTATTATGATTTTAGGAAAATAAAAACATAAAGTACTGCAGGCCATTACCTGTATCAATACTAAATTGGTCATTTCAATAAATAACTGTGGAACACTGTGCTCTATTGTCTGCCGTGTTTCACCCACATGTATAGTCGATTAGCTTTACAGTACTGTATATTCTGTGAAGTTGTGAAAAGTGCTATATCACATGCAAGGATTATTATTATTATCATCAGATCTTTTTCAACCCTAGTTCTCCCACCTTTTCTCCATCTACAATAATACCCTTTTTCCCCAACACATTTCTAATCCACTTTTTAAACATCTTGAATAAGCTTGCCTGTACAACCTTCTAAGGTGTGCATTCCACACATTCTCACAAATATTTGAGTGACAAAATGTTTTCTGATCTCACTTCCAACCAGTTTAGCTCTGATTTTCAGATTGTAACCCTTCCTTTTAGAGCTCTGTAAAAGAAGAAAGAAATACCCTATCTAGCTTGTCAATTCCCTTTATTACTTAATTATATTTGTATGATCAGCTGTTAACTTCCTCGGCTCTTAAGGAATATAACAACAACAATCAAATTACATTTGTAGAGCGCCTTTCACTTCGGGAGGACATCTCAAGGCACTGAACAGTCAGGGGTCAGGACCTAAGCATGGGGCGGGGGGGCACAGGGTTGGGATGAGGGAGGGCAGAGTGGTAGACGGACAGCTGAAGGCACGATCGAAAAGGAGGCAAGGGAGGGAGCAAGGCAAAGGGATTGTCGGATGGAGTTCCAAAGGGTAGGGCAGAGATGCTGAAAGCCCAGCCACCGATGGTAGGGCGGGAGATATGGAGCAGGCTGGAGCCTGCTGAACGGAAGCAGCAGGCAGGCTGATAGCGGGTCAGAGAGGTGGGAGGAGGCAAAGCTTTGGTGGGTCTTGAAAGTGAGGATGAGGATTTTGAATTCTATCCTATGACGGCTGGGGAATCAATGGAGCCGGGCATGCATTCCCCCGATAGAGGGGGTGATGGGGTCATGGAGCCCGATGTGGGAGAAGACACAAGCTGCAAAGTTTTGGATGATCTGCAGCTGTGGAGGGAAGAGTTGGGGAGGCTGACAAGGAGGGAGTTTCTTGAGGTGACAAAAATGCATGTATGAGAGTGTTGGCGGCCTGAAGGGTGAGGCAGTGGTGGAGTCAGGCAATGTTGTGGAGGTGATGGAAGGCAGTGCTGGTCAGGGCACAGATAAGGGAGAGAATGGACAGTTGAGGATCGAACAAGACACCCAGGTTCCTGACTTAGTGAGGTGAAGTGTAAATCCGTAGATGCTGATACTTCCAGTGCCTGAGGTGCGGAGGCACTGGCTCTCGCCAATCAGGAGGCCTTTGTCTTGCTGACCTTCAGCTGTAAAAAGTTGTCTCTTGTCCAGGACTTGATGTCTGGAAGATGTTGAAATTGAGATGAGAGGAGAGGCGTTGGAGGAGGATTGAGTGGTCCATGGTGTCTAAGGTAGCAGGGAGGTCAAGGAGGATGAGAAGGCAAATGGAGCCCGGATCACAGATGGACAGGATGTCGTTTGTGACCTTCACCAAAGCAGGTTCTGTGCTATGAGCAGCATGGAAACCTGAAGGAGGGGCATGTAAATGGAGTGATGAAAGAGGAATGAATGAAGCTGGAAAGCAACAACTGTTTCAAGCACCTTGGAGAGAAAATGGAGGTTGGACATAGGCCAGTGGCTGGAGTGCAGAGATGCGTCCAGGGAAGGTTTCCTCATATTCAGGGTGATTGTAGCTGTGTTGAGGGGATGAGAACAGAGGTGTATGGACAAGCCGGTGGGATATAGGAACCTGGGGTTGCCCTTCACCTCCAAGATTATCTTGGAGTAGAAGGACGATTTGGCTGATGCAAGAGAGGCGCGGTATATTTTGGTGTGGTCAGCCAGATATGCAGGTGGACTGTTAGGCCGGAATAGAGCCAGAAGCATTCAGCGGCCTGCAGCTGACACAAAAGGGAGTGGAAGTGGTAGGTGTTTACCCATTTCCATAACCCAAGTTTACCTATTTTGTATAAAAATAGCTAAGCCGCTTTATCCTAGACATTAATCTTTCATTCAGAGAACGCATATACTCTATATTTACTGGGATACGTGGTTAGAATTCTCAAATAAGACTTAGTATATTTAATCCTGAAAAGTTTAATTGTACAGCACAACACAAATCACTGGATGGGGAAAATGAAGAAGAAGCTGAGTAAGGTCATTCATACCCTGACATAAGTCTCCTGCCGGTTGATAAAGTTTGTGCTATAAACAGCATTCAAATGGTAAAGAGTGGGGTGGACTACCTTCACACCCAAGAACAGATGGTTTGGGGAGAGGCTAGGTAACTAAGATTGAATAACTGTGATAATGTTTGAAACAATACCTGTATCCCTTCTACTTCTAGTGCCTTCAAATTAACACAAACCCCCAAAATCACAAAATCTCTATTTTTTCGCCAGCCATACGGATGCCATTTGCAAATACCAATCACCAAGTTTATGTCTCTAAACCAGAGAGCTCCATATAAAATGCCACTTATACATGGAAATCTCTGTATCTCTGGAATGAAACATCTCTGGAGGGAGGCACCTTGCTTGGAATGGCTTTGGGCTACAAACGTATTGCAATGGCTGTCTCCCCTGCACCAGGAGGACCAGGTCGCTGCTGCTGTGCGTAATGATACAATCTATTTGCAATCTATACAATCCCAGGTCCATGGGATGTCCTCCTGATGCAAAAGGTGCTCTATCAATGTAATTTTGTTGTTGCTTCCCTAATTCCGGAAAATTATTAGGTGCAGATTGGTAAGCACCAAGGGTTGGGAATCCTACAGTATGAATTACGGTTAAAAAAAAGGCCTGAATAGTGAGATTTTGTGTCAGTTTTGAATTGCAATCTTAATCAGCAAACATGAGAAAGCACAAAAGCAGAACAAAAGACCTCACAAGACAAAGTTTGGGAAAATGTAGTTGATCAGCTAAACCTGGGGCTGTAAGAATCACTCAATTCATTCTTACTGTTTGTAATGACAGGCACCAACAAGTGAACCCCCAAAAAAATTTGGGAACTTTTTCCCCACAGTTGACACAAAAACACAAACCTAAATTTATCTTTTGCCGAAGCTTGGCAAATGTTTTCAGCCACTTCCAACACAAGAGTCCAATCATGAAGTACTCTCTTTAAAGCATTTAATCAAAGCCTCTAGACACTGAAATTATGAAATCAGTAGGTAGTTTTCTCTCTCTTTCTCTGTATTTAAGATCTCTGAAGACTAGACTATGCCTGTCAAAACCTAGCTGCCTTGTGACAGCTATCAACTGCAGGCATTGTGCGTAGTGCTGATGACATCGACCGCCACCCCATTTATTCACTCAACCCCTACTGTTCATTTTGTAAGAGGGGAACAAAATAGAAGAATATAAGAAGCATACCCGTTGTCATGGCAGCAGTTTCCTTTTGCTTTTATTCAGCTTTTCAAAACAGATTATCAGTTACTGGCCATTTTCCTTCAGAGGGAGCGTTTGAAAGACATTCAAAGTAACATAAAGCTTCTTCAGGTAACTTATTTGTAAGAGGGCTTATATTTGTGGTGGGTCACTGGTAGAGAAAATCCTCAAAGTTCAACTGGGCCTTCTTAGGTTTACAAATTAATGTATTTTTATTTAAGAAGGCCTTAGACCTAATTGATGAAATGGTGAGAAAGACAGTTGTCAAATTAAATAATCATCCTACCCTGGGCTATTCAAACAGCATCATGTTGAGTTGCAGAGAGAAAGCTGGAGGTCAGAGACTCATTAGATACTCAGGAAGACTAGCCTCCAAAGAGCAGATAAAATGGTGAAGTGTATGTAACAAAGGATGAACTAATTATGTAACCTGTGTGTTAGAATGTTTTCAAATTTGGTGTCAACTAATGTGGAAACTCCTCGCTCTGCATAAGAGTATCCAAATCAGAACAAGAATTCACAACAACAACAACAGCAACTTCGATTTATATAGCGCCCTCCACGCCAGACGGCGTCTCAGAGCGCTTCACAGTAGTGGATCCCGGGACCGAGCCAGGGGCAGGGGCAGGAAGGTGACCACATATGTTTTCACCACACATACACAAGGAACATGCACTCTTCCCCTGAAGGGATGCACATTGCTTGCCTAAAGTTGCATGAACAACAATATTACATTTGAACAGCGCCTTTCACATTGAGAGGACTTCCCACGTTGCTTGAGAAGCAAAACTTAGCGAAACAAAGAAGCAAAACTTAGAGCCCCAGGATGGGTGTTAATCTGGCTCAGTTGGTAGCACTCTCATTTCTGAGTCAAAAGGATGGGGATTCAACCCCCACATTGGGATTTGGAAGACATATCATCAAACATGACACTCTAGTGGAGTGATACAGGAGTAATGCATTGTTGGAGATGCCATCCTTTAGATGAGATATTGAACCATGATCCTGTTTGCCTGTTCAGTTGGATGTTAAAGATCCTATGGCACTATTCAAAATGAGAAGGGAACTACTTCCAATTTCCTGGCCAACAAAACCCCTAAATAAAATTGATCAATCACTTCTTGGCTGCTGCATTTGCCCACAAAACACTCAGTCACTACATTGCAGTGAATACTGTAAAGTGCTTTAGGATGTTCTCCTGGCAAAACATGTGCTATGTCAAATACAATGTATGTTATTATTATATTAGACTTTGTTCAAGTCATTCAAGGTTTGCGCTCTGGATATAAAAATGATCCACCTAGTAGTTTGAAGTTTCCAAGCAATAACAAGTTCAATTTGAGGCACATAGTTCATGCCAAGCTATTTACAACCAAGTGATTGATTGCTGTATCACTCTGAACTCCATGTGGATGCCAAGTAATTGGTAAGCCTTGGAAAAGAAGCAGAGAGCACCCCTGTTAAAGCCATCAGCCCCTGTTCAAAATAACCCCCTACCGGCTTGTGTCATTGCTTAGATAGCTCCATGCATTCCGTCAATCCCAGCCCCAGATTGAAAAATCCTGGATGCAGTCTTCACCAAACAATTTTTTGTTAACATTTAGTCTTTCGTTGCCTCTCTTGCCTGCATTGCAATTCTGAAATATCTTGGATGCGTCTTCTGTTGAGGTTACTTTGTATTCCATATCTATTTTTTCCATGAAATTCCAGCATTTCAAGAAACCCCTTTATTCCAGAAGGGAGTTGTGCATTTGTACACTCGTTTTGAATGGTTGTAGAACCTTGAGCTCATAGGCTAGGCTGATGATCCAGCTCAGTACTGGGAAGCAGGGTCCGGCGATATATCGATATATCACTAAAACCCGATATAATTTTCATATCGATACGCCGATATAGGCATTTCAAACATATCGATATATCGAAAAATCAATATATCGAGGTAAAAAATCAGAATGCGCGCACACTAAACTACAGGACCCAGAATGCTAATCTCCATACACAATGCACAGACCGAGGTGCAAAGCCGCCATATTGTATTCATAGTACTCGAATACAATATACAGGTATGCAAGGGGTGGGGGGCAGAAGGCTGGGGGGGATGGGGCGGGGGAGAGAGACGGCTTGTGGGGGTTGAGGGGGAGAGAGACGGCTGGGGGGGTTGGGGGCGGAGAGAGATGGCTGGGGGGTGGGGGGGAGAGAGACGGCTGGGGGTTGGTGGGAGGGGAGAGAGATGGCTGGGGGAGGTGGGGGGGAGAGAGAGATTGCGGGGGGGGAGAGACGGCGGGGGGGGGGGGGAGTAGGAAAGAGACGGCTGGGAGGGGTGGTGGGGGGGAGAGAGGCGGCTGGGGGTGGGGAGGGAGAGAGAGGGACGGCGGTGGGGGTGGATGGAGAGAAACGGCTGGGGGGGTGGGCGGGGAGAGAGACGGCGGGGGGGGGGGTGGGGGGGAGAGACGGTGGGGGGGTGGGTGGGGGGGAGAGAGGTGGATGTGATAATATACAGATAGATAGAAATGGGGGGGGGTTGTGAGAGAGACACAGAGACACAGACAGAAAAACACAGAGATGGAGAGAGTGAGAGACACAGAGAGAGAAATATATTTACCTCCTGAGGAGATAAGCCCCGAATGCGCGCGCACCTGGAATGCGCGTGCACCCGGAATGCGCGCGCACCCCAAATACGCGCGCACTCCGAATGCGCTCGTCGCGTGCGCTTGCGCAGTACGAAAACCCGAAAATATCGATATTTCGGTATATCTCGATATGAGCCCATCGATATATCTAAATCAGAAAATTTCCATATCGACGGACCCTACTGGGAAGAGCTACATTGTGGGTGGTTCTGTTCTTTAGATGAGACATTAAAATGGGATCCCATCTACCTATTCAGGAGGTTTACAAAGATCACATTACACTACAGTTAACGCTCGTCGAACGCAACTTTCTCAATCCCGAATTTAACTCTACGCGAAGAAAAAAATGCGACACTTTTTTGTGTAAAACTTATTAGTATGCGCTGGCTGGCCCCGAGCACATGCGCACTTGTGAGGACGCCAACAGCTCCCGACTAAATCCGATGATTCCTCGGCTGGCTGGCCCCGCGCATATGTGCACTTGGGAAGTCCAATGACTCTTCGGCATCGGAGCATCCTGATTGCATTGCATGGTAAACAGAAGAGACAGAGAGAGAGAGTCTCCTAACACTTCCAGGACCAAAGATAAAATAATTTAGCCTAGCTGTGGTTTTATTGCTTTATTGTTTTTTTTTATCACTTTATTGCTGTTTTATTGTCTCCAGTGAGTCAATGAGAGTGGGGAGAGCAAGGAGCGGGCCAGCCGGCTGTAGCCCGCCTCAATACATACCTTGCTTTGGTCGGATGTGGATGTGCCTGGAGGCTTGAGGTTGGATACCCTGTGGATGGATTGCCCTAACACCCTTTTTCCCATTAAGCTTACTGAATGTGATTTTTACTGATTATGCTGTTTTTCAGGAACGTAACCTGGATTCGGCGAGGGTCAAATGTATTTAAAATGAGAAGAGAGGTCTTGCAGTGTTGCTAGTGGATAAAATTGGTCATGCACTTCATAGCTGTTTGTGGGGCATTGCTGTATGCAACTGGTTGCTGTGTTCATCTAAAAAATACCCAGTCACTACACTTTACAGTAAGACTTGTTATAAAGTCTTTTAAGACATTCATCGCAACATGTTTATACACTTTTTCAAAGCCAAGATTACTATTATTTTCTATTTTCATATTATTATATTATTTTAGATGACCTATTTATACAGTAGAACCTCGGTAAAGCGACCACCCACGGGACCATGACCAGGTGGTCGCATTGGCGGGGTGGTCGCGTTACTGAGGTGTCGATTCTGCTGGATGGAAGATTAAACTATTGGCTACCGTCCATGCAGGGTTGGAGAGGCCGGGGAGGAGGGGTACTCGAGGACGGGGATGGGGGGTATTCGAGGCTGGGGGGGGGAGAAAGAATACTAATAGCAACAGGAATAGGCCATTCTGCCATTTAACTAAATCATGGCCGATCTTAACCTCAGCTAATCCTTTCAATTCCAATTACTCGAGGCCGAGGAGTCTTGGGGGAGGGGGTAATACACGAGGCCGGCGAGGGAGGGAGGATACTCGAGACCGGGGAGTGAGTGTCTGGAGGCTGGGGGGGAGGGGGATACTCGGAGGAGGTGTCTCGGAGCCAGGGAGTGGGGATACTCGAGGCCGGGAGTGAGTGTCTGGAGGCCGGGGGGGAGGGGGATACTCGGAGGAGATATCTCAGAGCCGGGGAGTGGGGATACTCGAGGCGGGGGGAATGTTCGAGGCCGCGGGGCCGGACGCTCCATTACCTGCAACTTCTCTTTTTTTACTGTGTGACAAAGCAGCCACTCACGTGACCTCTTCAAATCCTCGCTGCCATCTTGTCTCGGTGACATCACGCCGCAGCCTGATTGGCCAGAGTGGTCACGTTAGGATCATGAAAATGTTATTTGGCAACCGCCAAATCAGTGGTCGTGGTCCAGGAACCACGATGGTCGCGTCAGTGAGGTTTATTTAACTGGAAATGAGTAAGGAAAATTCGGGACCAACTCTGACTGGTTGCCTAAACACGGTGGTCGCGCCACTGAAGTGGTCGCCCACCGAGGTTCTACTGTATTGGTTTTATCTGTCAATTTTATCCTGTTTGTCTTAGTTTACCGGTGGTGCTTCCCTTTTATAGCTTGAAAGTTGGCTTTCCAAAATAGTTTTTCTTTTTCTGCTCTGAGTATAATCCAATTCATGTTATGATTCTTCATCTTGATTATCCTTCCTCTTCAATCATGCTTACAGTTACCTCCTCCATTGGGATCTGCCACAGTTAAGGGTTCCGAACCACAGCCCTGCATAAATGGTACCTTATGAATGCAAGTTGTTGTTATGTTATGATGACCGTCTCTTCAAAGATCTCCAATCTTCAGGTCGTTGAATTTCACTGGTCCATTACTCAGCACCAGATCCGGTAATACAGCAACAAAAATTGAGTCAAACTAAGCATGGAAGCTGTTTGATGTAATACTAATCAACAATAGCACATTGAACGAAGTGCAATCCAGAATAAAATGCCAATTCTGTTTGTTAGGACACTGACAGGTCAGTAACATTATGAATAAGCATTCCTTTTCACTCATAGGAGCTTTGGCAAACCATTTACGTGAATGTTTATTATTTTTGCAAAGTATACAGCTTTACCGGCTTAATCTTATGCAAAAATAGTAAAACCAAATCAAACTAAATTAGCTTTGAAATTAATATGTGAATACCAATGTAAGAAATTCAATTAATAAATGAGCCAATTCTTGCAGATTTAATTTGAATCAGAACAAATATGTCATAAAATAATGGAAATTTACTAAGAATATAATAAAAATCCATAGCATGAGCTCGATCAATACACAGTAAGCCTAAATGTAAACAGAGATCCGCAAAGCAACTGATCTTCCCGCAAGCCTTTCTGAATTAAAGGCATTATTATCACAACCTCATGGTCAAGTTTAAACTGTAAAAATTTTCCTTTCACTTACACGGAATAAAATAACTAATCATCAGATGTTCACTCAAACGCTGATTGTACATGCAAAAGTCAGATGGATTGTAAAAAAAAGCTTTATCTATGCTGGCTTACCTTGCAGGATGTCATTAATATCCATTTCACTAGGTTCTCCCAGCTATAACCACAACTAACAAAAATACACTGCCATCGACCTGCTTATTGATCACTTGACCTATCGGTGTTCATTGACTGCATCTCTTTTTATAGCAGTATTTTTGCTGCTTCTGCAAGTACAATGACATTTGCAGAGCTGCAAACCTCTGCATACACCCTCAATCATCGCTCTCCTGTGATATTTCAAGCTTCCTTTTAGCCATTCAATAAAGTAAATGTTTATGACCTAATACTGTTATGCTAGAAATTCCATACAATTATCAAAAAATATATCATTTGAAAGGTACGGAATTTGGGTATTAAATGGAGACAATACAACACATCAAAAATCATAGGCCATTTCTTGGATCTAAATATTACGTTATTTGGAGAAGGGATTGGGAACCTGTTACTTTAAGCAAATTACCGTAAAGTTCCACGTATACAGCGCACTAGCGTATAAATGCGCACCCCCACTTTTGACCATTTTTTGGTGAAAAAAAATGGAAGCATTTTCGACATTGATCTTTCCGCTCTCACAGGACACATCACAAAATGATAACGGCAAACGGGATACATGCAGCAGCATTATTGACGACACATGCAACACTATGTATATTTTATAAATTTTATATTTGCTAATGTAGTTTTAGATTGCTAATTGTTAATACATTGTAGATTGATTTGGGGATAGATTGTAATGAAGAAGAATCAGAATAAATAGACGAAGGAGGAAGAGGAAAGATAGAAAAGATGGTGGGAGGGTTTTTTTTCATTTTCATGTTATTCTTTCTTGTTACCGGTTTTGTGTAAAGCTGTTATGCTAAAAACCCGGGAAATCTTTGTCGTCGGTCGCCTCGTCTGAATCTGCATACAGGAGGTCGGCGTCGCTGTCGTCGCTCTCGGATGTGCTAGGCAAGTTGTCTTTTCCTCCAAGTCGGCGGGCAAGTGCTGGTTGATATGCGTATGTCGGCAGATGGATAGCCCGTGCCGAGACATGAAGCGGTCCATGAAACCCCAGCCTTGAAATCGACGATTCCTGCCCTGATGGTCCTGGCCTTGAGTCAAAGCGCTATCGTTGAAATTGCATGTCCCTCAAGCCGTTTCTCACGAACCCAGGTGATGGGCTCCACCTCCAGTTCAGGCCACTTGGCTGTACCTCTCCGTAGCGCCTTCTTTTGCTTGGGCATCTCCTCCAGAGAAGACTGCGTTGAACGCCATCGGCGAACGTTGGATTCAGCGATGCCGAATCTCCTGCCAGCCTCCCGGTTTCCAGCCTCTTCAGCATATTTGCAGACGGAGAGCTTGAATGAAGCGGTGAAAGCACGTCTAGACATCTTGCTTGTATATGATCTGCTACTCTGAATTTTCCCAAATTTCCGATGCTCAAAATTTCTTGTATCTGCGTATAGGGCACACCCCCAACTTTCGCGACTTTCCAACGTGAAAATATGTGCGCCATATACGCGGAACTTTACAGTATTTCATTTCGGCTGTTGCAGTTTTCACACATAAATATTATCTTATGGTTTCTAGTTAACTAGCGGTGGCTCCAGCTGTCAGAGGTTTGTTTTTAATTTAGCACAGAGGAGGCTCTCAACTACATCTGAGAAGCTTCTACAACTTAAGAGAGTAAAACCTCGGAACCGGTCATCAATGAAATGATACAAATAACATAAAATGTTTTCTCACAGTTCCAATGTCAATAAAATTCTTAATCTATGGTGCTGGGTCTACCATGAGGAAAGTTGATAGTTGATTACGTTTAAATAAATAGTGGTAGTTGTCACTTTCAACTATTTTAAATTTTGGTGCAATTATGCTTCATCAGTTTTGTTAAATGCCAGTCTAATCTGCAATCAGAAATAGTCGGTCACTTTAGGCAAATTCTAATCACTTCTAGGTACATCACAGCTGATCCAACAGTTTAGATTATATGATGTTGCTGTCCATGTATGCACCTGGAACTTTTCAAACTTGCTCTCTCACATTGCAGCTGGCAGAACTGGAAAAAACTATTTCTGAAGGCAGTCATGAAAATCAGACAATGTTAAATAATGTTAAGACCTGATGTTAAAAATGTTGTACTGTACTTTTAATTGTTTAATTTTTTTTATAACTAATTCAATTAATGCATAAATTGCTCTTTTTAATTTTTCAAAATAATAAATATGATAGCGACTTTTAAATGAGTTACTGACATTTTCCCATGCATCATTTGTGAAAAACAGTTTCACAAGATTGGTTCATATGAAGAAGGCCGTTCAGTCCATCTAATCTCATCCGCCCATAATACGCACCCTATCATTCTCATCACAACATTGAGCTGTTTATTAAATGAGTTGAATGTCCTGGCCTCAATCACCCGTTAATGTATTATAACAATTCAGAATAATTTGGACAAAGAATCCTCTTGGATCCGTCGTGAAATTTTCTTTGCAACTGTACAACAACAACAAAATTACACTTGTATAGTGCCTGTCACGTCAGGAGGACATCTCAAGGAGCTGGAAAGTCAATGTTTCAAACTCGAGCTGGGGTTGGGAACAGGCAGGGTGGAGGGAAAGGAAGGGATTTGTGGTCCAATGGGACTGTCAAAGAGGAGGGTCTAGAGGCAGGACTGTGGCCGGGAGGGGTGAGGGGAGTGAGGCGGAGGCACTGTGGAATGGAATTCCAGAGGTTAGGGACAGAGTGGCTGAAGGCTCACCTGCCAATGGTAGGGCAGGTGGTTCGGGGATATAGAGCAGGCTGGAGCCTGCTGAGTGGAGGGGATGGGCAGGTTGGTAGGGGGTTAGGAGGTCGCAGAAGTAGGGTGAGGCAAGGCCATGGAAGGCTTTGAAGTAGCGGACCAGGATCTTGAATTTAATCCTCTGGGTGATGGTGATCCAATGGAGTCGGACGAGAATCGGGGAGGTGGGATCATGGAGCTTGGAACAGTAGAGGACACGGATGCAGAATTCTGGATTATCTGCAACCTGTGGAGGGAGGAGTTGGGAAGGCCAGCAAGCAGGATGTTGGCGTAGTTGAGCCTGGATGTAATGAAGGCATAAACTCTAAACTTGCATCCCCTACTGCCGTCCTAGTGTATTTGAAAATATTGTTTATTTTCTCAATTCCTTTTAAAATCGTACATTCCTCTATATAAGGTTTCAATGGATTCTTCAATACTTGGAGGACAATGCTATACAAAAACAACAGTTCATTTCCTGATCAAATTCAATATAACTTCCTCACCTAGGGGTGAGGGAATAAGGAGGCCAACAGTATGATGCCCACTCAGCAACCTCATTAGGCTAGTTTCCAATTCGATAGACGTACAATGGGCAATGTGTAAAATAGTTTATTTGTACACAAAGACCAGTTTTCAGGATTTTACACATTTTGCTGTTTCGGAATTTCAGGGGAACCTGATGAGTGGACAGGACTTCAAATATCTCCATAAACTATTTCATTGTACAGTATTCATGCTTTTATCCAAACATGTTGACATTTTAAAGTCCACAAATGGTAGTTACCAGGTGCCTAAAAATTCACATTTTTATTTGATTACAGAAAGTTTGTTGCTGATCCATTTCAGGTTTTGTCATTATTTGGTAGTTTAAAGATGTCTATTGGTTAGAAATTCTCAGGGCAATCAAAACCTATTTTTTAAAATAAACTGCGGTTTAAGCTCTCTAAGTGACTTTATGGACAAATGCAACAGGAATGGTGATGGAGCTCAGAAGGCTACACGTTCAGTCCCTTTACGCCAACGTTTCGCCCACAAAATAAACAGTTAATGCACGTTACAATATATTCTGTGAAGTGCTTTGAGATGTCTCAAAGACATAATAAGGCACTATATGAAATGGAAGGATTATTATTGTTACTTTTAATACAGAGGCTGTAGTTGGGATGTAGTTGGGAGGTGGATAATACAACCTCCTATATTTATTCAAGGATAGTGTCTTAAAGCGTTTTACATGAAATGTGCGGATTACAAAGCAAAGTGGAAAGGAGAGGGAGGCAGGCAAAGGTAAACAAAAGCACAATTACAGGAAAGTGTGACAGAGGAATTGAAGGGAGCATATGCTGCCAATGTTAAGGAGCAGGGAAAATGCAGAAGTAGCTAGAGTTCCCATTGCATATCACCATCCTAATTCAGTAAAAGCCCATTTATCCGGCACTCTCGGGGCCTGGCCAATGCCAGTTAAACCGCGTGCCGGATATTTGGCCGAAAACACACAAAAATAAATAAATAAATAAAACAATGCTTTGTGTCGGATAAGTTGCGGTTAATCGAATGCAGAGCTTGTTTTGAGATGCCGGTTATACGGAAATTAAGGTAGATTGGGTCACAGATAAACAGACTTTTACTGTACTCACGTCAGAAAGTGAGTGGGTGTAGTCACTGGGTGAAAAGCTCTCACGATATCATATTTTATATTTCCCAGTTGTTGATGGAACCATCAGCAAGAACAAAAACAAGGAGGGTAGGGATGAATGTTTATCCCTTTTGATATTAAAAGAGGATGATTTCACCCTAGATTCCTGAAAATCACTGTGGAGATCAATCTGGGCTCTGACTGGATTGTTAAAGTACATTACAAGCTACTTCTGAAAACAATCATATATAAAACACAATTGAAGCACAATATATTTATATATTCCTTTCACATCCAGAAGTTTCTCGAAGTTCTACACATTGCAAGATGAACTGTCTATAAAATTATCTGTTCAATCTAATCTACAAATAAAAATTAAAATGGCCTCTGTGGGATATGGGTAAGATTGGTAACTTGAACTGAGTGGATTGCTCTTCGAAAGAGTCAGCAATGATCAGCTAAAATACTTTCTTCTGCACTGTAATGTTATATGGCTCTATGCTGTCAACACCAATCACATTTCAAGTACAGTTTGTTATTTTTTTAATTTTTAAACGAGTGTCCAATTATCTTTCCTAATTTCCGCCCCTCCCCCCCCACCCCCACTCCCCACCCACTGGCGTATTCATGCCTCTGCTCCTGGCTCAGCCTCCTCTTTGGTTACGTGAGTGGTGGTGCTCTCTGGTCCCCAACACAAGTGTCCATTGTTCATGTGTGAGTCTTGGCAGTGAGTGTCAGTAGCCACTCAGCTATAGAGGCATCACAGCCAACCTTGACCTCTCCTCACCTGGCTGCCACACACACACATAATTGGGAAGGCCAGGGAAGGCTAACTCAACATGAATCGGGATTTGAACCAGTGAGATCCTGGTCTGCATAATGCTATTGTATCTACTGCACCTTATTCTACTTTTTACAGCCAACCAAGTAAATAACAGAATGCGCAGGTGTTAGGGGCACAGCAGGGGAAAAATGGATATCAACATTTGACACCAAGGAGGTAAAAAAAAAACTGATGGTATCTTAGTTCCATTATGGCTGCCAAAGGATTTCTAATTTTTTTATAATGTAACTATATGTCATCAATAGATTACTGATCTGATCCACCACAGTGCATACATGTGCATCAATGAAGAGGACAAATGGTTGAATGTGTTTCGCATGCCCTGTGTGGTTTGTTGCTTTATAGTCAAAATCAGATTACAATCTACTTTGCGTTCCATAACCTGAATACTTTATTCATTCAGCTCATTTCTGTTAAAGGCCCAGAAGAATCATGTTATAATAGGCAGACCAATTCACAGTAATTAACTTCCAAAAAGAAATAGAATTTGATCAATGTTTTTATTTCATGATGTGCCTGAAGCTTATAAATTTGTCTCTTAACATTCGGCTTTCCACTCAAGGATTTCTATTGTGTATTCAAATAGAATTGCATGTGTTTCAGCAGATTAATACAATGTGGTCAATACAATTTCAGCTCTAAACATCCAATGCACCATCGTCTGCAGAATACTACATACATGTACAGTATATGATTTTCCTGTCATATGCAGTATCAGAAAATATGAATCGATATAAAAATATTTTCTCAGACATTTACATCCACACAGTATATGTGAATGGATACATAATCTTACTGTAGCTTGAAATCAAATTATTCATTTTGTTTGACTTTGAGATCCTTTTTTTCTCAAAACAATGTAAAATCAAATCCATAAAATAAGGAATTGGTTGGTGTTTGTAGGGGTTTGTGGAGTTTTGGTTCCATATGGTGATCTCTGAATGTTGGTTTTCACAGAGCCCCAGATATAACCCAAACCTCAATGATAGATTATAGTGCTTCAACTGTATATTATGACATTGACAATGCTGACGTATCCCTTTTACTGTTTGTTTCTCTGTATCCTCAAGAATAAGAATTTACTTTTTTTTTGTTTTGCAATGCATCTCTACCAAGATGTAGGTTGTAAAAAAAAATATTATTAAAGTGCAGCATAAATGTGCAAAAAAGCACAAACATTAAAGAGATTGAATAATTGTTTCACAAAATGCCAAGTTACTAAAGCAGGACTGAGTGCATTACATTAGTTGTTGTTGCATTCATTCTCATGACTAAAACTTTAAAAGTCATTTGCAATTACAGTACAGGTATCCCTCCCCAACCATGAGGAAATGTTCCTGAAAACCCCCGTGGTTAGTAAAACCCAGTTGGCAAATACAAAAACATGGGGTTAGGGGGAGTAAGTTGCTTGTTCTTTTACTAAACACAAAAAAACACAATAACTTAACAAAAACAATAAATGTTCAAATAACACAATCAAAAAATATATAAAAAAACAATAAATTCATGTTATTTACCTTAATCCTAAGAGAGAAGCGACATCGTGGCTGGTTGATTGCGACATCGCAACTGGGTCCTCGCACCAAACGCTAGTGTTAGTATTAAAACCCGTGGATACGCAAAATTCACTGCCGCGGTTGGCAAAGGTTGTCGCAGAGAGGAAACCGTGGATATGTGAAATCCGCGGTTAAAAAGACCGTGGTTGGGATGGGGTACCTGTACATTGTTTGAGTTCTTTAAATTTTAATACTTCCATTTGAAGTTTGAAAGGGAGTATAAACTATGTAATATATATATAACCACATTGACAAAGATTTCTAATGTGAAATATGATTTTCTTCTCCCATGATATTTACAATAACCACTGGAAGCAGTGCAGCTCAACAGAAGCAGCTCAATTACTAAACTGAACATAAGAAATAGTTCTTAGAAAAGCAATGTCAAATATTTTCCTCTTAAATGGATCGAAAAGCAAAGTAGTAAACTCTGACTTTAACTATGAAGCACCAAAACACAGACAGTGTTGAACACATATAGTTGATTTTGATATTTTTACTCAATGCCTACTATATACTTTAAACTCCTCTATTGGGATATTGAACTCAGATAATCTAGACTGATACTTCAATGCAGGGATGGGGGTGGGTAGGTATTGCATTAGTGGAAGTGCCTTCCTTCAGATGTGATATTAAATCAATGTCCTCTCTACCTGTTTAGGTGGACATTAAAGATCCCATGGCATTATTCAAAGAGAGAAATAATTGTTTTCCTTATGTTGTAGCATTGTTTAAAAAAAGGAGAGATATATTTAGTGAAGCTTGCAGTTTCTTTAAATATATTTTCTGAGAGTACGACAATTTTCAATTTGCTACAATCCCTGTTGGTTTCTCTAGTTCTGGTACGGATCCCACACTAAGACAGCATGAGTGGAAAAGCAAACACATCGTGCAGAATACAGATCATTGCCTCTTTCCTCCTGCTCTCATTTCACAATGAAGGGCATCTCATGAGAGAAAGGCATGGATACATTTGATGCAACTCTGAGACAGCTACAAGGACAAGCATTAGAGTCCTTCCCTCCATAAAGGAGTGTCCGACAAATAAGATCTATGCATCAAAACATATCTTCGTCCTTCAGTTTATACAATTCTGTGCTCTGACAAAGATCATACCAGTAAACCATCTTTCTGACAAAGCTGGTTTGAAACCACGGTGAAAAAGTTACATTTTTACTGCAGCATTTTACCAAAACTTATCCTCAAAATCACACTGCTGGCAAATAGATTTATTACTGAACTCTGCCATGAACAATGGCAGGGAAGGGGTTAAAAGTCAAATTAGATTTAACACAGAAAGATCCCAGATGCAATTATACTTATATTTTATAGGTGGTGAGTGCCCTAGGGTACAATTCAGTAAGAAATTCATGCTTCATATCATTGAGGTCAATATTAACACAAGGTCAAATGAGAAGGTAAGTGCTTAGGTAAGTATGAGAAGCGCTTTCAAATGGTTTGGAAAAACAATTTTTAAAATCTCCTTTCCCAAAATAGAAATCCCATTTCATCCTCTTCTTTCCTTCCCCTGAAAAAGAGGTTTACTAGACCAGGTCTCACCAGAGACTTGTTCAGCTGATATCAGTCAAACTATCTGAAAGCTTTAAGCTAGTGATGACTAACTTTTTGATTCAAGATGTCAGCCAGGAGGTCTGGAAGTCCAGATAATCCAGTACTCTACTGGTTAGGTCACGCAGCTCAGGTGACTGCTTCTAAATACTGTATCATTGTTTTTTCACCACTAAATATTTAATACTCTTTCTTCTCATTTTTTTTATCACTGATTTTAGTTTACATTATTGAAGAGTGCGGAAACTGGTTTAGTGGCATTGCTGAGGCCTAAAGTCAGCATTGAGTGGTACAATGAACAGGACTGTAGTAAAAAAAAATTCAAGATTGATAAAGCAACTTGGATTCTGAACTAGGTTTTGACTTGGATTAGTTCAGCTCTCACATTGCCTACGGGTAAAAAATCAGGTGAGGTAAAGCTTCATGGCAAACGCCAGCGGTGATAAAGACCAATCTTAAGACACTGACTTACTTCAAAGAAAAATCCCTCAAAAAGGAAATATATCAAAACCAGCAAAATACTGCAGACGATGGTCAAAGGTTTATATGATTTATTTGCGTTCAAGAGTATAAGGTCATATTTTCTAGTTTATGATTTCCAAAAAAGCTTGTGGAACTTTGGATATGATGCAATTGCAAAATACAAAAGCACAATCTTCCATCATACAAATCACAAAGATCAAATGTAACAGACCAAGACTCTGACATTCCATTTCCAGGCATATCACCTGAGAGTCGGTGTAGCTCCAAGGAGACTATGCTTATCTCCCATACCACGGAGGATAGGCACTATGATTATCCCTCTTGGGGGGGACATCCTGACAATGTTTTAAGGTGATATATCAAGGTGCAGGGATTATTGTTATGTCATGTACACATTCACAGTGACAGTGATACAAACTCTGCACGTAATCAAACTCTGTGATAACCTGTGCTTGCTCCACTTTCCTAATTTGCTCCACTTGCTCACCTTCCAATCTGCTGAGAAAGTGCCATTTACGGCAATTTTGAGTTTCCCATAGTTTTGTTAGTTAAACAGGCCAGAAAGTCACTGAGCAGATTCAGCGAAAGACTCAGATAAGAAGCTGGTGCAGTCTTTGCTTTTTACTTTCAACAAGTGTACCATCATTTGGCCTGAAAGATTTCTTTGATGACCTTTGATTTTTCTGTTCAGCATTTCTTCTGTTTCAGCTATCTATTCAATTGGAACAGACCAGTGCAGCTGGGTACTCCATGGAATAGGAATTTACTTGTTTTCACAACTGTGTTTTTAAACAGCCTTGGGTCAATAAACCCGAGTCATTTACAATGTTTGTATCATTATTTTTGGTGGTAGATAATACGTAATAGCAATACTAAAAATATTCAAAGTTCCCCATTTTGTCATGGCTGCTTCCAAATTTTACAATTGTAATAATGGCACAGTAAGTCACGATTTCTACATGGGTCACATGATTTATTTCAGATAATACATCCAGTAAGTGTGAATAGTACATGACTTAAAGTGCAAGCTGACAAAAAATCATAAGATATTGGGACTGAATGTTATTTACCGACCTTTGACAACTGCATACAAGGGGAGAATATCTGTAGGTTTAAAGCCAACGGCTTGTAATTACTGTTACTGATTTGAACTTACAATGTACGTCAATCCCCAACAGGCCAAAATATTATTCCTCAACTTCAAAGGCAACCATAGCCAGATTTCTACATGCCTCAAAAGAAAGGTTGCTGATATTATAGGTTTAACACCTCCAGGCACTCAAATCACATTTTCTGTGTCAGGTCAGATACTGTTTGAATCTGAAACTCATGACATTTTGTTTCTTCAACTGGTCAAACACACTGGCTAACATTATTGCAGAAATTTGTGGGATGGACAGAGTAGTTGCTGTTCATCTTATCAATACATGTCTGTTTTCTATCGCTATTTTTAGCTATGTAAAACAGAGGGTTGATAACATCTGTTGGTTATACAGTAATAGGGTTCATTGTACAGTAACAACAACAACAACAATTTACATTTATAGAGCGCCTTTCATGTCGGGAGGACGTCCCAAGGCGCTGAAACAACTAGGAATTGAGATGTTCGACATGTGCATGCAATTGTTTCATGGCTACAATTGCTTTCCTGGGTTATCTTTCTGCAAAATATACTGGTCGATTATAATCTCTCAAGCATTTTTGTAGGCCAGTTTTCTTTATTCATTCATTATTAAACATATAAATTAAACCAATTTTTAAAAAAAATGCTCATTCCTAAAAAAAACTCTTAAATAAATGAAGCTATAAGAGAGAGCTCTGATGACTATGAATAGTAATAAGCATAAGGCATTCTAGAAATCTTTGCATTGCCCCTTAATTAATTCAATTTAATTCAGCCTATTTAGAAAAAGTCTCTTGGAGCAGCAAGCACCTCAAACAGCCCATTGAGTTAATGGCTTCTGTCTATGCTGTAATTTCTATAAGATTACATTTGTGATATTCCTAAACACATTCCATTCTTATACCACGAATGAAGCAAAAATGTGTTTGAAATACCCTCCCACAACTTCTGAATAATGGTAGCACCCAACCCAAGCTGAGAAGTCCTGTGAAGCGCTTTGAGACGTCCCCAGTCTTCAAAGCGCTATACCAAATACGTATGAGGATAATTATTATCATTATTAAAGCCCCGGTTGCTGCTATCTTGGATTCTGTTTTAGGATAGTTCCAAGGGAAGCTATTTGTGAGTATTGTTTGTAGGAAATGGCCTGACTGAGGTTATTAAATTAGGCAAGTATCCCCCAAAGAAAATGAGAAAGTACCCTTTTTCAGTTCTCAGAAATGATCCCTGCCCAGCCTAAGGTAGTTGTGATCCGTACCCAGTGTAAATTCAAGGTGGTGACACACTTAGCTTTTCAATTTTGATCATCATCATTACTCTAGGCTGTTAATGTGTCATAATCAGGTGATAAAATAATGTTAAATTGAGTTATAAAATTTTGTGGGATTTTCTCCTTTTCGGTTAATCGCGTCTGACACCAAGTACAAATGTAACTGGTTGGTAAGTTTAGTGACATTCAGCATTTGTAATATTTCATGGTAAAATCCAACCACCAAATATAAACAGATTTACCAAGAAGAGACATCATTTGAATTCCTTTTCACACATCAATACAATAAAATACAGATAACCTTGTACTTTGTCCTCTCATGCACTATGTAGACAATAGTAGCTCAGTGGTTAGAGCACATGCCTTGTTAGCGAGAGACATGAGTTCTATTCCTGGTAGAGTGAAATGCTGGGCAAGATCCTTACTCCATATGGCTCTGTTTATCTAGGAGTAAGTAAGAACCGAGTTGTTAGTCGATTGGTGGATTGCTCTTCCGGGGATAATAATTCCTAAAAACAAATGTGGTCACTCAATCTATGACAGTTTGTGGGACACTGATGTGTGCAATTGGCGACTGCATTCCAACCACAAATAAACGCTCAATTCTGAGAAGCGCTTTGAGACATCTCGATGACATGAAAAGCGCTATTTCAAATGCAAGGATCATTATTATTATAATTTTCTTCAAACCAACACAAAATATGCAAGATCGCAGCTCTATGATATTTCCACAATTCCATCTTGGAGATGGTAAGTGAATGTATTTAAGAGAAAACATGATGCAAACATGAATACTGGGGAATTCAACAGCAACAAACAAAATTACATTGGTAGAGCGCCTTTCAGGTCCGGAGGATGTCCCAAGGTGCTGGAGAGAGATTTGGGAAGTTTGGAGCCTCAACTGAAGTATAAAACCCAGAACGGACTGGTTGGACGAACCACCTGCTTCCATCCCATTACATTCTACATATGTAATTCTCTGCATGTTAATGTTTTGCTACCAGAAGCCTGAAAATTCACTTGGTCTTAACTTGGTCTTAGCTTTAAGACCATTATTTTAAAACATAAGAATGTGGAAAATTTTGGAAAGTCTCACTTCAACCTTAAAATTGGAACTTGTTTTTCTGCAAATTTCTTAACTTTAAGAACTTTCAGATGGAAACTAAATTGAAGCATTCTCTAAAAGATCGAGTGAATCGTAAAATAAAGATTTTAAGAATCTTTATGGCAGCGGGGGGAGAGAGGGACGGCGGCGGGGGGAGTGGGGGGAGAGACGGATGGTGGTGGGGGGTGGTGGGGGAGAGAGGGTCGGCGGCGAGGGGGATGTGGGGAGAGAGGGACGGCAGCAGGGGGGGTTGGGGGAGAGATGGGGTGGATGTGATAATATAGATAGATAGAGATGGGGGGATGTGAGAGAGGAGAGAGACAGAGACACAGACAGAAAAACACAGAGATGGAGAGAGTGAGTGTGAGAGACACAGAGAGAGAAATATATTTACCTCCTGAGGAGATAGGCCCCGAATGCGCACGCACACCAAATGCGCGTGCACACCGAATACGCGCACACACCGAATGCGTGCGCACACCAAATCCGCGCGCCACGCGCGCATGCGCAGTACGAAAACCCCGAAAATATCGATATTTCGGTATATCTCGATATGAGCCCATCGATATATCTAAATCAGAAAATTTCCATATCGACGAACCCTACTGTGCGCAATTGGCTGCCACGATTCGCCCACAAATATATACAGTCAATTCACTTTACAGTATATTCTGTGAAGCGCTTTGGGACGTTGATAAGATGTGGAAAGCGCTATATCAAATGCAAGGATTATTATTATAGCACCCTCCATGCAGGGTAGCATATCAGGGCACTTGCCAATACATACCAAAGCTTTCGATACTAGTTAAGTATGATTAGCAAACCTGTACACAATCGGGATCTAATGGAAGCACAGAATCTCTGGAGGTATTATGCAATGGTGATGATAAGAGGACGTATTGCTGGGTTTCACGTGCATTTAATTTGAAATGAATTGCATGTAAAATTTCAAATTAATCCACTGAACTAAAATCGACTAAATGTACACATGATTTTTGTGATCACACAGTGTTGCATTCAAGAACAAATGTGACTTCTCTACTGAGCAGTAAAATGTATTTAACTTTGCTGTCATTGACCTGGACATAATGTAAGTATGTGATGCAGAGTAAATAAATATATCTAACCATGAACCATTTCCCACCACTAACACCCTGTCCCTGTATCCCGATAAACACAAGATTCACAAACAAGACATTTATTAATTACTTTCATTTGATTTCAAAGCGAAATTTAGACCAAAAAATTTATTTTCTATGCCAGTGGGCAGCAGAGAGAAAAACGTTTAATAAGTTATCTGAGATCTGGAGTCAGAAATAGATAGAATTATGTGAAGTCTTTTTTTAAAAAAAAGATTGAAAATATTCCAAGTTTTCTTTTAAAAGTTTGATCATGGATTGCCCAAAATAATTTCTGTACATTTCTGTTAAGTTTCCACCAGCGCAGAATCTGTGACAATGAATAAAACAGTTTATTAAAAACTCAAAGTGATTTTGTTCCTTCAGCTAAGTTCCATTCCTACACAGACACTAACCTGGCAAAAATATTAATTTACCTATACTGTACTGTATAATCTAATTTCATCTCCTGCGATGTCAGGAGAAAGTCTGTTACAAAATTAGTTTTCTGCCTCTTGCAGTGTTTACAGAAAGTAATAGCTCAGAAATAGGCCATTTAGCCTTTCAAATGCAAGCAAGTTACCTATGTGACAGCTCTGGTAAAGGTTACAAGGAATGTCTAAAGACATTGTCAACATTGGAGCATTGATGATTTCCAATTTCTTCTTGTGGGGCAGCAGTACAGGCCAGTTGGTGGTCTGCATGTGGCCATCAGATCAGCATCAATATGCATACAGATAAATTACGAAAAAAGAATTACACAGTATGACTCTGTAATGATTTTCAAGTTAGGTGTCTGATACATATGGAAACCCATTACCATGCTGAAGAGAATCCAGACTGGACTGATGGCTGGCTAGATAATGCATAATGTTTTCCCAAGAACAGAATAGGTTGAAGGATGACCTAATAGAGGCATTTTAACATTATGGTCTTAAAAACCCTCTATAATGTCATCTCTTAATTCTATTTTTCCAATCTCTCCTCAAAAGTAAAATCTCGGATCCATGACACCACTTTAGTTAATCTTTTCTGCATCGGCTCTTAAGGTCATTGTATTTTTGGAGAGCCTAAACTGGCCAAGAGAGGCTAAACTGGCCTCCAATGGAGGTTTAACTATTTATGCAGCTTTAATATGATCCCTTTACCTTTTTTTATTTAATGCACGTGCACAAAATGTAACATCCATTTGCTTTTTATTTGCAACCTAGGAGAGAAAAGCAGTCAAGAGCCTGTTTTACTTCCCCAGAGAAGAACATCCAAGTCAACACGGAGCAAGGATTGAACTTGGATCTTTTCCTAATACTGCAAGGAACTTTCCCAGTCAGTGCATTTATCTGATTGAGTCATCCTTCCATTTCAGTAGTTCAATAATGTATCTAACACTTACCATCAAAAACACGTTAATGGAATTATAGTACCAAGATTCTCTTTGGGGCTAATTATACATTAAATATTCATCCTCCACATTCTGGTCAAATTATTCTGCTCTATTCCCACAATTGAATTAAATAATTGACTGGAGTTAACCACAATTCTGTTCCAGTTGTCCAGTTTAACTGATTTGCCACTGCACAATTATAAATAACTGCCACGCAATACTAAAGTTTGAATAACATTACACTTTAAATATCAAATTCAAATATGAACATCAAATTGTATTCGTTATTTTTTAAACACATAGTGACAACTTTGAATTGTTAAGAATTTGACCACTTTAACAGCATTGTTAAGGTGTGTATGTACATGGAGGAGAAAGTGTATAAATTGTACGATAATCATTTTACCTTGTGGTAATACAACAACAACAAAATTGCACTTCTATAGCACCTTTTATGTCAGGAGAACGTCCCAAGGCGCTGGAAATAAGAGGAAGGATGCATCCACATTTCCTAGTACTGTACAATAGTTCTCTCCCTGCAGAATGGTTGCTTTTGAGTTTTTCAGATATTCAAATCTTAATAATTCTGAAAAGAATCCCAATTGTAACCGCTACATCACCGGGTTCACATCAAATTAATCATCCCAGTCTGCCCCAGAGAAATTAGCATTTATCCCACATTAATAAGGGCTGCTCCAGTTTAAAAGCGACAAAATTTGGTACTACTGAATCTACATATGGCAAAATTATTATACTTCTGCATGTTGTTTACACACAGAAGAGTCTTTCAGAAGGATTGGCCAATGCAAGTGAAATGAATTAAACAAATGAGCACTCCCTTAGGATGCAAACAGTATGAAGCACTCAGCACTCACTCTTGTCATTGCCCTTTATCTATAGATTTCCCCCAAGGAAAATGAAACGAATGTCTCTTGTCTTGTCACTTAGAGTGTGGCTATTAAAGGTCACAAATGGATTACGCTCTGGTAATTCATTTAAGCTCACACAAAGTCTCCAAAATGCAAGAACATTCAGTACATCAGCACCTGACACGAGAAAATTCAATGCATTTAATAACTACGACTCATAAGCAACAACAACAACTTCTTCGATTCATATGGCGCCCTCCATGCCGGACGGCATCTCAGAGCACTTCAAAGCACCAATCAACTTATAAGGTTGAGAATTATTTTACATTAATATTGCTTCACAGAAGTAAGAGGGGTGTGCTGACCTAATTTACTGGGATACCAGTGCATTGGTCACACAGATAGTGATAAAGTCACAAGCATTATGGATGTCATGTAGTATAAATTGTCTTCCATTGAATATTCAGCTTTGGATTCTGGATTCAAATTGCACATCACAAAAATAATCATCATAATTCTACTGCTGTCACTCACGTGCCTGTGAACTTCCAATAACATAAAACACTGAGTAATTCAGAATGAGATACAAGGAACAGTACACAAGGAAAGGATCATTAACTTCATGGTCACTTGTGGGACACTGCTGTGCATAAATTGGCTGTTGTGTTCGCCTACAAACACACAATCACTACACTTTAAAGAAAACTCTGAAGCACTTTGAACCAAGACACTATATCGAACGCATGGATTATTATTACAAGCGAGGGCTCTTGAGCCTTGAAAAGAGACACCTCGGAATGAACTGTATGAGGTGAATAAAATGCTAAATAAAATTGAGATACTGATCCCGGACAAAATATTCATATATGTGAAAACACTAAAATATGAAGGCACAGGTTCAAGGATGTGGTGGACAATTTCAGGACACCAGGAAGCATTTCATTACACAGAGGACAATTATTGGAAGAGTGGTTGAGGCTAGCTCTGTGGAGTCACGTGAGACCTGTGTTCAAATCCAGGCAGCTCAGGGCAAAACTTCGGGCAAGTTTCCTTACTCCACCCGCCTAATAATAATCCCTCCTCTTGCAGAAATAAAGTTTAATCTCATCAGCGAATTAAATGTGATTTTCTGGATGATTAGCTAATACACCATCAATAGAATAGAATGATAAGAAATGTCAAACAACCTGGTGAAGGGAAAGGCAATAAGTGGACGTTGGCCTTGAAAGCTTTAAGAACATAAGATGATACGTTTTTTGATATGTAAAAGTAGATCAAGCAAAATCTACTTCCCAACCTGATGCACTGGCCCAAGTATTTTGTGCGTGTGAAAATTCTGGCTTCTTTCTAATTGACCTCCAGGAGGATATTGAAATTATATTTTTATAGTTTATATTATTTAGTGCTCCCACACTTGCTGGTATTTATTCACATGTTCGAGGATTTACATATAAGTTAGATATTCAACTTATTTGGGAACTTACTGGATTTTATTTCTGTTGTACTTAAAATTGTCCCAACGCTAAAATAATTGTGTGTGTACTCAGCCATTTAACAAGTACAGACTCTCCGACTGAATAAAAAATTAAGGTCAGAAAAATTTTGGCTTGAAATAGTCTGATTTTGGTTGTCATATCTGTAATGTTGCCTTTTCTTGTGGAGCCCTGTAGCTCAGTGGTTTCAAGCACTCGCCTTACATGCGTGAGACCTGTGTTTGAATACAAACAAACAAACCTTAGGTAAGTTTCCTTACTCCACAAGCCTAATAATAATCCCTCCAAAAAAACACCACAATAATAAAAAAAATTGGTCATTTCAATTCACGAATCCACGACTGTTTGTGAGACAGTTTGTGCGCAATTGGCTGCCGCGATTCACCCACAAATATACAGTCAATTCATTTTACAGTATATTCTGTGAAGCACTTTGAGATGTCTAGAGGCGTGAAAAGCACTATATCAAATGCAAGGATTATTATTATTATTTAAAGAAACAACCTGTAGATGTAAACAGGGTGAAAGTAGAGTGGGTATTCTGGTAGGCCTTCTTTAACCAAATCAGACTTGTAGTGTACTAGAACGAGTTTATGTGCAGAAATTCTACAACTTTTCTTGAATAATCTTCTGTCACATGGTAAATTCCACTATTAGCAGAAATAGCACCATTTTGGGTTTCTAGGTTCCCTAATGGCAACACACAACCTGAGGCTGAGTGATATATATTCATAAGCAATTATAAATCATGTCCTACAATATGAAATAAATGTATATGCTAATTCAGTGTATTGTAGAGAGCTTGCGAAACAAAAATAGTATTACATGTTCATTAAAAAAAAGTTCATTACAAAGTGATGACTGTAACAGGACAATGAACTGTGTGGCAAATCTGGCCACTCCCTCTTCTTAGCAGGCTCCAGCCTCCTCTCCACCCAGCCGGCACCACCATCAGTGGTCAGGCCTTCAGCCTCTTTGCCCCCATCCTTTGGAACTCTATCCATAATCCCTTCGCCAGGTTCCCTCCCTTCATGGCACATCCCACAGGGAGATCCTAGTATCTGCCATCCATTATATGAGAATTCAAACCAGCACTTGCCAGATGTCAAGTATCAAAAGATCATCTGGTGATTATCCTTTGGGTTAGGGATGGGGGGAGTAAGAGAGTTCTACCTGAGCTGAATTGCATGGAAACGGAATGTCAGAATCACTAGCATGTCCACCTTTGATGAACTCTAATTCAGTTCCTGAGCCAGGCTAGTCCGCAGCCCTGTTGATAACAACCCAGTCAGCTGACTCATGGGTTGCATCTGGAGTAGCAGAATGGGGCAGGGAATTCTTCCCACTCAACCACTGTTAACTGTGCAAGTCAAAGCCCTAACTGCTAGGGTGATCCTAGCTCGACAGGCAGCAGGAAAGCTTGCCGGACAATGGCGATATAAAGCAAATCTGCACACCATCCAGAACTCTGCAGCCTGTGTCCTCTCCAACATCAGGCTCTACAAGCTCACCATTGCCACTGGCTCCCTATCCCGTCTTCAGAAGCCTAACCATAAGTCCACCCCCAGCCTCCCCCACTGCTTCAAGCGCTTTTCATGTCTAGGGGTTTCCCAAGGAGCTGGACAATCAGAAATTTGGAACCGAGTAGGGGTTTGGAGGGCATGGCAGATGTGGATAGGAGAGTGACAGAGTGAGTTGCAAAGGATGAGGTCAAAGAGATTGAAGGTTCAACTGCAAATCATGGAGCATCCTCACATCCCTTCTCTTCAGCTCCTCCTCCTCCTCAGCTTTTCCCTCCCCTCCCCCCCTCAGCTCAGGCTCCTGACATGTTGTGTGAAGTGCTATTAGATGTCGTCCCAGGAGTATAAGCTGTAATTGTAGTGCAATGCCTCAAGAATTAGTAGTAGGGTCCGTCGATATGGAAATTTTCCAATTAAGATATATCGATGATAGATACATTTGGAGTGCGCGCGCATTCAGGGCCTACCTCCTCAGGAGGTAAATATCTTTCTCTCTCTGTGTCTCTCACTCTCTCTATCTTTGTGTTTTTCTGTCTGTGTCTCTGTGTCTCTCTCACATCCCCCCCATCTCTATCTATCTGTATATTATCACATCCACCCCGTCTCTCCAACCACCCCCACCCCCCCCCCCCGCTGTCTCTCACCTCCCCAGCCGTCTCTTTTCCCCTCCCCCCCCCCCCCCGCCGTCTCTCTCTCCCACCCCCCCAGCCGTCTCTCTCTCCCTCCCCCCCCCCAGCCGTCTCTCTCCACCCCCCCCCAGCCGTCTCTCTCCCCCTCCCCCCCACAGCCGTCTCTCTCCCCCTTACCGCCCCCAGCCGTCTCTCCCTCTCCCTCCCCCCCAGCCGTCTCTCTCCCCACTCCGCCCCCCATCCCTTGCATACCTGTATATTGTATTCGAGGACTATGAATACAATATGGCGGCTTTGCACCTCGGTCTGTGCATTGTGTATAGAGATGAGCATTCTGGGTCTTGTAGTTCAGTGTGCGCGCATTCCGATTTTTTACCTCGATATATTGATTTTTCGATATATCGATATTCTTCAAATGCCTATATCGGCGTATCAATATGAAAATTATATCGGGTTTTGGACCCTAATTAGTAGGTCTCCACACATGCATGCCCCAGACCTGCTCAATTACTGAGTACTCATGCAATACATTTATACACATTGCAGAGAAGCCAGAATCAACTTTGGGAGGTCCCTTCACGGAAATTAAACTGAGACTAACATTAAAAAAATCTTCCACCTTAAAAACAATTCTACAATAGGGGAGATCAGTTTCTCCCTAAATTCTACATCTAATGCACTTTGATCTAACATAGAAGACACATATTGTATAAAGTAGAGTATTTGGGAATATATTAGTCTTGCAATGCAAATAAGCACCCATTTATGTGCATGTACTTAGTTAGTATCACGGGGTACATATTAAGGGGCAAGATAGCGGAGGTGGTGTCAAGAGTTAATAAACATATGTTATGATTGATTTCTTTAGGTAAAGTAGTTATTACAACAATCACGTGAGGGAGAATTTACCTGTTGCTCTCATACGTACCGGAGAAATATCTTCTCAGGCTGATGGGAAGCATGTTAGCCTCCACCGCCCTCCACAACACCCTCTCCACTACCCTCGACACCCTGGCCCCCTCACCTTCAAAACCGTCTCCCATTCCCGATCATCACCATGGTACACAACTCACCTCCGTTCCCTCAAAAGCCAAGTGAGAGCAGTTGAACGCACCTGGCTCAAATCTGGCCTCATGATCCACCGGCAAATCTGGCTGGACCACATCAAATTTTACCGCTCCGCCATAGCCACCGCCAAATCAGCCTTCTACTCCAGGATAATCCTGGAAGCGAAGGACAACCACCGCCTCCTCTTCGCCACCACCAACCAGCTCCTCCGCCCCCCACCGCCTCACCTCGCAGATCCTCTCCTCAAACGTTCGTTGTGAGGAGATGTTGGACTTCCTCGAGTCCAAAATTGAGAAAATCCGCTCTGCAATTTCCTCCCCCCACCACTCCTGCACCTCCGCGCCCTCATCAGCTACCTCAACCCCTACTCACCCCCCATTTCACACTTTCAACCCCACCACCCCGCTTTCAGTCACAAAAACAATTACCTCCATGAAACCCACCACGTGCTCATTGGACCCCATCCCCACCCCCCTCCTCCGCACCCAGCTCCATTTGTTAGCCCCGTTCATTTCTGACACCATTAACCTTTCCCTCTCCTCAGGCACCGTCCCTACCTCCCTTAAAACAGCCACCATCACCCCTATCCTGAAGAAACCCTCCCTTGATGCGTCACAACCATCATGTTATCGATCCATCTCCAACCTCCGGTTTCTATCCAATGTCCTTGAAAGAGTGGTTGCCTCCCAGCTCCGCTCTTTCCTTTCAACTCACTCACTTTTTGAACCCCTCCAATCAGGTTTCCGCCCTATCCACAGTACAGAAACTGCCCTGGTTAACGTCACAAATGACATCCTAACCACCTGTGACCAGGGGCTCCCTCTGCCTCCTCATCCTCCTTGACCTGTCTGCTGCGTTCAACACAGTCGATCACACCATCCTCCTTCAACGTCTTTCCTCCCACCTCAACCTTCAAGGCACAGTCCTTGACTGGTTCCATTCTTATTTGACCCACCGTTTACATTTTGTTTCTTCCAACGGTTTTTCCTCAAACCCCTGCACAGTTTCTCACGGCATCCCTCAGGGCTCTGTTTTAGGCCCCCTCCTTTTCATCCTTTACACGCTCCCTCTGGGCGACGTCATCCACAAACATGGGGTAAATTTCCACATGTATGTGGACGACACCCAGTTGTACCTTGCTGCCTCATCCCTCAATCCCCAGACGATCGATGTTCTGACAGCATGTCTGTCCGACATCGAGTCCTGGACGAGGGACAACTTTTGCAATTGAACGTGAGTAAGACCGAGGCCCTCCTGATTGGCTCAAGCCAGCGCCTCCGCACATCGGGCGCTGCCAGCCTCAATATCCAAGGCTGCAGTCTCCACCTCACAAAGCCAATCAGAAACCTTGGCATCATGTTCGATCAAAAACTTTCCTTCCTCCCTCACATCCGCGCCTCGACCGGCACCGCTTATTTCCACCTGCGCAACATTGCCAGGCTCCGCAACTATCTTACCCCCCGCGCTGCCGAAACACTCGTGCATGCATACATCACCTCACGGCTGGACTACGGAAACTCTCTCCTCGTCGGCCTCCCCAGTTCCTCCATTCACAGGCTGCAGGTCATCCGAAACTTTGCAGCCCGTGTACTATCCCGCACCCGCCTCCGCGACCACATAACCCCCACCCTCGCCCGTCTCCACTGGCTCCCCATCCTCCAGAGGATCGAGTTCAAGATCCTCGTCCTCACCTACAAGGCCTTACACGGCCTTGCCCCGCCCTATCTAACCGATCTACTCTCCCCCTACACGCCCACCCGTGCCCTCCGTTCAACAGGACTTGGCCTGCTCCAAGCCCCCCGCCCGAACCGCCCCACCATCGGAGGCCGGGCCTTCAGTTTCTCTGCTCCCACCCTATGGAATGCCATCCCTCAATCCCTCCGTTTCGTTTCTTCCCTTTCCTCTTTCAAGGCCGGTTTGAAGACTTTCCTCTTTGATCGTGCCTTTTGTTCCACCCCAAACTCTTTTACCTCCCCTTCGTGTTCCACCCCTTCCCAACCACTCCCCTCTCAGCTCCGGTCACACGCCTCCTGTGCAGCGCCTTGGGACTTCCTCCCGACGTGAAAGGCGCTCTATAAATGTAATTTGTTGTTGTTGTTGTTGTTAGAGAACTTTCAGGGCTGATTAGTTCAGATCAGGGTTGGCAACATAATTGCCCTCAATTAACAATCAGTGAATCACTTTTCTGTAAATGGCTTGTGCCGTCTGAAGGAATGACCTATTTGTTCATTTTGCCGCTCACAGGGCTTCAAGTGCCAAATTCAAGGGGGAACTTTATGGATGGTGTCATCAACCAGGCACATGTTGCCTTCCATTCTGCACTGCTCGCACTAATAAGTGCTGTACACAACTTTCAAGGATGCTACTCAATAAATTTCAAGAACTGTAATTTCAAATGAAAGCTGTTTTATGCAGCAGCCTGAAGAAGGCACCTGCAACCACTTAACTCACTAAACTCAACAACATACAATGAGATTGCTAATGACCAAGATTGGCTTCTGAATAAACTTATGTAATTTTACTTTATTACTTATCATTGCAGATAAAAGTTAATAAAGCTTGTGAAATTAATGTGATCCAATTGCATCAACACACTGTTAAGGGTAATGTACAGGAGGGATGAGCTTCAGCCCATTGATCTTTTCTCATCTGTGACTTTTCTCAATTGCTGACAGAGATTTTCTTCCAAACATATTACGAGTATGCAGCAGTGGAGCACACTATATTCGCAAGATAGACAGCGGGCAACACAGAATCCATTTCCCCAGGAAAACAATAACTGAACACAAGTACACATAGACTAGGCCAGGGTGTTGCATCTAATTTAATCTGCCCTCCACTCGCACCCCAAATATTCTTCTTGCCCACCCTATAAATTTGATTTGACGTTTCAGTGAGGCAAACAGAAAATATTACTTATGCGACCTGCCAATGTTTGTCAAATAGGGCATCTGGCCCTCAGCAGCCAAAAGGTTGGACCACCATAATCTAGGTTAACACTAATGCAGTGCTATATTTCTGAGGTGCCATCTTTTGGATGAGATATTAACTGAAGGTCCTGACTGCCTGGACCCAGCAATTCACCAAATAAAAAAATACTCAATCAGTTCATGGCTGTTGGTAGGACAGAGCTGTATGCAACTTGCCTGCTGTATTTAATTACAAAATACACATTCACGACACTTTAGAGTAAATCCTGTGAAACAATTTCAGATAGTCTCCCCAAATAAAGCAGATTATATCAAATGCAAGCATTATTATTATAATATAACAAATTTGTAGCAGATGTAATAACAAGGTTTACCCGCACTACCATCAGTAGCCGGGCTTTCAACCTCTGTGCCCCTACGCTTTGGAACTCCATCCAACAATGCCTTTGCCTGCTCCCTCCCTTGCCTCCTTCAAGATCGGTCTAAAGCCCTCCTCTTCAACCGTGCCTTCATCCACCCACCTACCTCCATGCCCTGACTCATTCCAACCCAGCCCCGCTCCCCCATTCTTGGATCCGGACCCCTGATTGTTCAGCTTCTTGGGACAGCCTCCCGATGTGAAAGACACCTACAAATGTAATTTTGTTGTTGTTGCTGTATCCAGAGGGGCAATTGAAGACCTGAGGTCTCATGGATTTAATCTCTGAGTGTATAATACAGAAAGACTTGAGAAAAATTCTATTGGGATCCATGAATTCATGAATAGCATCATCCTTTAAATGCCGCAAATGCTGTAGAATCAACAATGTTTGATTCTGTATGGAATGTTGAGCACCCGTACGCGAATGTTAAGGATCCTGTGGTGGAACTTGAAAAAAGAAGGGGGTTTCTGCAATACATCATATGATATATCAGAAAAAAATTCCACTCTGTTAATTCATCCACTGGATGATGGTGTGACAACCACCTTTCGCCTGAAGTGATTATTGGATGCGCTGCCCATTCGTGTACTGCTTAGCAAGGCTTAATACAACAAATCATCATTAACACGAGATTAACAGAAACAACAACAGCTTACATCTATATAGCGGCATTCATGCCGGATGGTGTCAAGCAGAACTCCAGAAGATTCTCTTCAGACCCATCAGGATACCTGTATGATATTATATAAGGGAAAAACTGCTGGAGACTGCTGGAGTCCTGGAATTATACTCAAAACATTAATTAAGTAGAATGGAGTCCTATAGCTCAGGGTTAGAGCACTTGTCTTACGAGTGGGAGAGCTGGGTTTGATTCCAGGCAGGGCGAAACCTTGGGCAAGTTTCCTTTCTCCACAGGTCTGATAATAATCCCTCCAAAAAGAATTGGCCATTTCAATCCACGAGTGTTTGTGGGACACTGCTGTGCGTAATTGGCTGCCTGCGTTTTGCCCATAAAATATAGTCAATTCACTTTACAGTATATTCTGTGAAGTACTTTGAGATGTCTAGAAGAAAAGCGCTATATCAAATGCAAGGATTATTATCATATTATTATTATTAATGCACTCAGCACTGCAGGGGAGAAAGCTGAGAGAAGCACAAAGCATGATTAGTAATGTGTGTGTTTCCTGTAACAGTCACTTTAATAATATGAAATATGCTCCTAATTGCATTTGTTCCCTTTTGACATTCTAATTCATTCTCCTAATGGTTACAGATATAAAATAAGCAAATAGCAAACTCATAGCACCAGAATGTATTGACATAATTATAAAAGTTAAATCTCAGCAGCACTGGAGCTGAATCCAGCAATTGGCATACCGTGACAGATGGGGCCAAACTGGTCAACTCCTTGAGTCAGTTTGCTTAGTTGCCAAGTGCAGTGAAGTCAGAGTCTATAATTGCTGTGCATTCATATTTCTATCTTGTGGTATTGTTCCTTTGGATTTGCGGAGCCATTGTCCCAGCTCAAACAGCAAAGGAGAAACATAATAATGATACAGAACTTTTGGGTGTTGTGAGGTTACACTGTACCAACCTTAAAGGTCCTCAATTAAGTGACAACATTCATATATGAACACAGAAGTCACTGGGATCACGCAACAGGTCAGTTAACAATTCAGGCCAATGACCTTTTGTTAGTGCTTGTGACAACATTCACATGTTCGGCCAGGCAGTGAGAATGTGAGTGTTAAACAATACAGTATTTCGAAACAGACTGATTTGAATTGGTTCAAACTACCAGAAAGGCTCCGACTTTTATTTTTGTTGTGTCCTCTGAATTCCCCATTAGTTATCTGGAAGTCACTAATAATCATTTGAGTGAATAGTCATCATTGGATCCAGTCATCTGTATGTGGTGCAGAGGACAGCCATTTTATTAAAAGTCTTTCAAGAAGCTGATATTTTTGTTTATTTATTAACACATGCCTGACACTGCAGTTCTCTTTTCAACTTTCTGCGGGAATAGAATTGAAAACGCCTTTAGATTGATAAAATCGCCTTTTGTTACATAGTCATTTAATAATTTTTCTATTGAAAATACTATAAATATTTATATTTATAAATTTGTATTTATTGACCATGACTGACACTAGAGTACTTTGATGTTTCTTTTCTGTAATATGATATGCTTTCAGAATAAAAGTATAGATTCTTCAGTCTGCTCCCCAGTGACAGCACTATTTGGTTTATGATACAATTCAGCTCTAAATGGTACATTGCCCTTGATAACAAATTCATAAATGATTGATTTCTAGTCCTCTATTCAGCAACATTTGTGCTGAAAACAGCAAATGTTATGTTTACTTCTTTTTATGACATTCTGTAATAGGTGCCATATCTTTTATTATCCTGTATTTTCTTAAAAGGATATATAGTGTGCACAATTTTATATTTTGGCATCATTGACGATGTTGAATTTCCCAATTAGAATCAAAGTTAATACATGCAACAGCAACAGGAATCTCATCCCTCAGATACTCGTCAATTCTTCATTTATGGACAAACTCCTTATCTGCCTTCATCTCAGTCTAATGCAAAACATTTTAATATGAGCAGAGACTCCACCTATTATAGGAATTAGCAGATGGAGATAATTTACAGACAGCTGCAGAATCCGTTGTGGGATTTCGAGGTTTACCCATGTACTTTGCTCATGCAAAACCCAGTCTAGAAACTGACTCCAGATCCCAACACATTTCTGCAATTTATTTCTATAATAATAAATTATTGCTTGTGTCAGACACATAATAAAGAGTTATTATACTTTATTTCTCACAATTTATTGCTGTGAATTTACATGAATATACATATTATATATATTTATAAACAGTCTGGGAGGCAAGGGCGTTAATAATAAAAACAATATTCCTTGCATTGGAATTTGTTGTTCAGCCGTGTGCCTGACACAAGTAGAAACACATAGCATAAGTATGCTACCTACACACAGAAATTTTCTTGTGTTTGGAAAGAATGTGCATTCTCTCCCTGGACAAATGCTCCCTGCTTACCTAATTACAGAGAATTCACAAAACTCAAAGCTTAGGGTATTTGTGAATAGTCCCTTCTATTCAACATGCACAAACATGTTTAAAGAGCTGAACCATTGAGAGAACTGGCTATCAAACTTTCTGTTGCTTGTTCAGCTTGGACTAGTTTACCCATTAGAGCAACAACAACAACAACTTTGATTTATATAGCGCCCTCCACGCCGGACAGCGTCTCAGAGTGCTTTACAATAGCGGATCCCGGTACCGAGCCAGGGGCAGGGGCAGAAAGGTGACCAAAAGCGCGATTGAAGAGAAAGGTCTTCAGCTATGACCTGAAACTGGGAAGAGAGGGGGCGAGGTGAAGGGAGTGAGAAAGGGAGTTCCAGAGCCTCGGGGTGTATGGCTGAAGGCACGGCTGCCGAGGGTGGAGCGGAGGATTCGGGGGACATGGAGGAGGCCAGAACCAGAGCTTTAGCTTTGTGACCTTAAAATAAAAATTGTGCATGTTGAATAGAAGGGACTATTCAAAGACAAATTTCTCCCATAAATAGTACTTCCTTACTGCCCGGTGAGGGGGAGGTAAATACATTATTTTGAAAGCCCCCCACTCACTTCTACCCTACCCAATACACACAAACACATATCTTTGTCAATCTCACTCACTTACTGGTTACTTTATATTTCAGTTTAATCAATTATTTAACATTCTGTAATATAACCTCATATCATAGAGCATTTCATTTGATGCCTTATATAAAATGTTATGACTCATAAAATGCAGCCATTAAACACATGATCACTGTTATTTGGCACATGACATTTCAGAAAAATCGCACCACCAGCTACTTCTTGTAACACTTAACCATTATTGACTTCAATTTAATGTACAGGCTCATGCACACAGCAATAGTAATCTGCATTTGAAAACATTTGGCCAAGGACAAACCCAGGCTCCTCTTCTCCATTACCATCCAGCTCCTACCGCCCATCCTCATCTCCAATGCCAACTGTGAGGTGACGCTACACTTACACATCTCCTTACCTTCCAGTTCCATCTCCTTGTACCTCTAGTCATAGACACATCAACCTCTTCACTGTCCACTGGCACTATTCTCACCCCTTTAAAAACAGCCGTCTTCACATCCATTCTGTAAATACCCTCCCATGCCCTCAACTTACTGCCCCTTCTTCAACCTCCCTTTCCTCTACAAGATACTGGAATGAGTCACTTCTTCCCAGCTTCACTCCTTCCTCTCACGCTACTCTTTTCATGAACCCCTCCAATCGGGTTTCCATGCTGTGCACAGCTCAGAAACAGCTGTGGTCAAAGTGACGAATGACATTCTGTTCATCTGCGACCAGGGCTTCTTCTGCCTCCACATTCTCCTTGATCTCTCTGCTGCCTTTGATATCATTGAACACTCCATCTTCATCCACCATCTCTCCTCTCACCTCAACCTTCATGGTTCTGTCCTTGAATGATTCAGTTTGTACCTCTCACACCGCCTCTAGTTCATCACCACAAACAGTTTCTCCTCTAGCAGTATCCCATGTGCATTCCTCAGGGTTCCGACGTTGGTTCCCTCCTGTTCAACATCTACATGCTCCCTCTTGGTGACATCATCTGCAAACATGGGGTCCACTTCCACATGTACGAGGATGACACCTAACTGTATCTCTCTGCCTGTACCCTTGACACTAGGGGTACTGCTACCCTGACAGAATGTCTATGTCTCTCAGACATCAAGTCCTGAATGAGAGCTAACTTTCTTCAGTTGATTATCAACAAGACCAAAGCTCCAATCCTCGCCTCCACACCTCAGGTGCTGACAACATCACCATCCATCGATGTTCCATCTCACAAAGCCAGGCCAGAACCTTGGCATGTTGTTCGACCCTCAACTATGCTTTCTACCCCACATCCATGCCATGCCCTGTCCTGGCTTTCCCCACCTTCACAACACTGCCCGGCTCCACCACTGCCTCACAATGCCAGCCACCGAAACTTTCATACATGAATTCATAACATCCAGACTTGACTATGTAAACTTCCTGCTTATTGGTCTCGCCAACTCCTCCCTCCACAGGCTGCAGATCATCAAGAACTCTGTGGCCCATGTCCTCTCCCACACGAGGCTCCGTGACCATATCATCCCCACCCTCGCTCGACTCCACTGTCTTCCCATCACACAGAGTATGCAGCTCAAAATCCTAGTCCACACCTTCAAAATCCTCCATGGCCTCGCTCCCCCCTACCTCTCCCCCTTCCTAATTCCCTACCAACCTGTGCTTGATAATCTTGATGAGGCGGGGGATGTGAAGCATCCCCCGCCTCATCCACCCCACTATTGGTGGGAGGGCTTTCAATCATTCTGCCCCATTCACAGGAACGCGATTCCTCAATCCCTCCGCTTCACCCCATCCCTGCTTCCTTCAAGACCCACCTCCAGACCCTCCTCTTTGACCGTGCTTTTGATCAACCTCCTTCTCCCCCTCCCCTTCACCCCTGCAATTACTACCCCCAGCTCGAGTCTGGAATACTGTCTGTCCAGCTTCTTGAAACATTTTCCCAATGTGAAAGGCGCTATACAAATGTAATTTTGTTGTTTCAGTTATTGATATAGTGTCATTTACATTATGAGTATTTCACAAAGTCAGGATTTACTAAATGCAGTAATTATGCATTATGCAGACAATATTGTCACAGCAATGTTCCTCGGCAACCATGAGCAATTTTACATGAGGGGCTGTTGGCCAGGAAACCTGGTAATACTTCAAAAAGTGCCAAGGCATCTTTAACATCCACCTGAACAAACAATTGGGATCTCGGTTTTACTTTTCATTTGAAAGTTGGCACCTTCAACAATGCAGCACACTTCCAGTGCTGCACTAGAGTGTCAACCTGGACACTCAAAGTCCCAACAAGGGTTTTCAACTTAGAAACCTCCAACTCCGAAATTTTCCAACTGAACCAAGCTGACACATATACACTTTTTTCTTAAACTGAGCTAATACATTATTAATCAGAGTTTCAAGATGATGGAATAGAATTTTTATTTCCGGTAGTAACAGCTTTAAATCTAAATTTTGGAACATTTTCTGAAAGGGCTATACAGTATTGCTTCAGGTCTCTTTCATCGTTCCAAAATTTGATCTTGTCTTATTTTGGAAGCCAGTCTTTTTAAGCACTGTGGAAAATGGTTTTCAGATTAAGATTGAATTTAAGCACTTTCCAGAGTTCTGTGCAATCATAAATTTTAATGGCCTTACAAATAAAGACTAGGTGGAATTTGAAGCCTATCATACAAAGATGTGTTTTCTGTTTTTAGACTTATTTACGCAGTTTTATATATACAAGGGAGGGTGACCAAACTCTGTGAGGAGAACAATGATTCTAGAGATGAGGGTCGAAAGAGTTGGGGGGTCATCTGCATACATGTAGAAGTTGACCCCATGTCAGCAGATCATGTCACCAAGATGAAGTGGATTTTTGTGGAGATGAATGGAGTTGGTATGAGAGGGAGGATCTGAACCATTCAAGGACAGAGCCACGAAGGTTGAGGTGAGAGGAGATGCTGTGGAGAAGGATAGAGTGGTCACCATATCAAAGGCAGCAGAGAGTTCAGTGAGGATGAGGAGGCAGAGGGAGCCCTGGTTGCTGATGGACAAATGTTATTTGTCACTTTGACCAAAGCTATTTCTGTGCTGTGGGTGGCATGGAAACATGATTGGAGTGGTTCATGAAACAAGTGGTGGGAAAGAAAGGAGAGAAGCTGGGAAGCAACGACTCATTCCAGGACCTTGGAAAGGAAACAGAGGTTGAAGATGGGGCAGTAATTTGATTGAAAGCGCTTCACAAAGTTCATGAGGATAATAAGTAAATTAATAAAGTAAATCCAGATGAATTAGGAAACAGACTAATCTTGAGTCTTATATTCTTCTAATTGCTTCCTAACAAATTTCTGTCCACACTAATTTATGATTTAACAACATTCTTTGGGAGTGTCTAAACCATGCCTTCAGTGTGAAATCTGACCAGCGTTCAGTGATCAATCACTAATTTAAATACTTAGTTCATACATGTATATCACTCATCTCAATTCACTCAGCAAATAAGGTGTCATTCAATGTGTTCAACCTCCTGCCTCCATCCTGTCTACAATAATGAAGTTGGAACATACATATATGCTGCTCGAACCACCATTCTCTAAGACTAATCTATGAGTGCACATGCCTTGTTGGCAGCTGTTACCACCCATTGAGGTAACCATGTTGCCACTGCCAAGACTATCAGTGACAATATCAGAACCTCAGGGAACAACATAGGTGATATCATCCATCTTACACTTGATAAGGCAGCTTGAAGTCATCTGGATCATTCAGGTCCAGCTGTGAAGCATATGTTCCACCAGGCTCAATCAAATCAATCAGGTCATGACAACGCTGACATTTTCCTGCTTTTTCAGTCTTTCTGAGTTTCGCAATGTTTCAAAAGAATTGATTTTATGTTCATCAAGTCATCTGGATAAATTCTGTTTCATGCAAATAAAAGTCCTCTGCCTCTGACAAATAAACCCACATTCTCTCATCTACATCCTTCCCAATACTCCCCCCACCTCCTTACACCTGACAGTCATTCACCCCTACAGAATCTACAACCGCCCCCAAACCCTCCCCTGCCTGCGCCCCCATTCACATTGGCCTCCAAAATGTCCCTTCCCTCTCAAACAAAGCTTTTATTATCCACAACCTCATCCTGGTTGAGCAAGTAGACATTCTTGAACTCAAGGACACCTGGCTATCCCCTTGTCGAAGCATCTGTCCCTGGTTACGCTTTGCACCATACCCATACTTGTTCCTTCCTCACAGATGCCTCTTCACTGCCTCTTCTCTCATCTCTGTCCCTCTGCATAAAACTCCTGCATATAGATTTCAAACTTCATCTCTACTCCTCCTGCCCCATCTCCTCTGACTTTGCCTCCTTCTCCCAAACGTAAATCTCACCCACCACGTAAACTACCCAACCCACAACGGTGGCTATCCATTTCGACCATCACCCATGGCCTAGAGCATCTCCACTCTGACCATCACAGACAAAGCCATCTCAGAACACTTCACCATCTCTCTCTCAGCTCATATCACCCTCCAAGCCCTTCCCTATTTTTTATGCCCTTAGAAAAAGCTTTCCCCAAATTTCCTTACAATTGCCTTGTCTCCCTCAGGCCATCAAGCTGCTTAACGATCACCTCCCGTCGACTTATAGTCAACTCCCCCCTCCCTCTGCCACTGGCTCGACGATAACAGACTCTTCCATTGTCAAGTATTCTGGGACATTACCCCTTGTGGAAGGTGCTATATAAATAAAAGTTGAATTGTTGTTGCCCTCTAGCAATCCTTTTATCTTATAATATTAACAATAATGCTTGCATTTGATATCATACTTTTATGTCAGGAGAATATCTCAAACTACCTAATACTAGGTATTGTAATAGTACTGTAAGGTGCAGTTACTGCGTATCTTGCAGGGAAATGCAGCCACCAATTTGTGCACAGCAATGTCCCACAAACAGCCAATCTGGGAGAAACTCCCATCTCTTTTTGAATCCTGCCATGGGATCTTTAAAATCAGGGAAGTCTCTCAACCAAAGGATGGCACATCTGTGATTGCATCATTCCCCCAGCACTGCCCTGCCCTCAGATTATATAGATGAATTTCAAATCCTGCAATTTTTTATAAAATGGGGAATATGGATAATGGGATTAAGGAGACTGATAAATTACAGAATAGCCAAAACCAAGGTTTGAGACCTCAATGTGTTCTGGGAGGCTACCCTGTGTGAGGTGCGCTTTATGAATGCAATCTGTTGTTGTTTAGTGCAACCACTTATAACCATGTAGTTTGCCATTAAAAACGTATAGGGAGCATTCAGCAGTGAGAACTAAAAATGTTGACCAAAAGCACTGTTAGTTGCAAAGATACATTTCCAGGAGGGTTCTGAAAGTAGGGAATAGAGGCAAAGAGATTTAGTAAGAGAGGATAAAGTTAGTTACCAATGGTACAATGGAGAGAGTGCGGATTGAGAAATGGTCAGTGCCATGAAGGATATGGGCAAGAGAGTAAGGTTAGAGGGGATTGCATAGGAGCATAGGGCCAAGATCAAGACACAATTTGAAGTTCAAAACAAAAATCTTGAAATCTATCCACTTTATCCATCCAGAGGATTTTGCTGCAAATCGTCATTTGTCCATTGTTCATCAGTATGTTTTGTTTTGTTGACTGGCAAATTCACAGTAGGTCAGCTACTGTAGTATGTTAAATAAGTATAGTATATTCATAATTTAGACTAGGACCCTTTATCAAAAAGGATACAGCAATGCTGTGTTCCACCACATACTCAAGCTTTCACATCCAGATGCTGTTTTATCTACAGAGGTTTTTATGTTCTATTTTTATTCGGATTCCAAGGATTCACATGTCTTCTTTTTATCTCTGGTGGTAGCTGCAGCTCAACTTCTGTCAGAACTGCCTCACCAGTTTCTTTGAAGTAGGATGAAAATGCTAACCCTGCCATATCCATGGCTGCTGCACAATATACAATTTGGAAAACCTGAGAAATGAGAGACATTTATGAACACAGTCCATCTTAAAGCGTTTGTTTTATTATCTCATTCATTACAATATGATAAAATATAAAATTATGCATGAGTTAGATAAATTGTAATTTTGCATTAAAATGGTTCAGCAAGCCATATGAAAAATATCAGTTGAAAAACTAATGTTATTTTTTGTTGGAAAATAATTATATTGGCTTGATGCAAAACCTACAGTAAAACTGTTAACAGAAGCAATCAAAAAGAAGAAATATTTAGTCCCACACATTGTTAGCGTCATGGACGAACCATTCTATGCAAAAACATAAATTGCTCCAGGGAGAGAGTGTGCATTCCATTCAAACAAACTATCTCTTGGATTTCCATTTGCAGATGGGATGCATGGAAATCTCAGCTTGGTTTGGATACTCTTAACCTCTTGACTTCTTCTGCGTTCGATACTAACCACTCCATCCTCCTACTCCGTCTCTGCTCCCAGCTCAATCGTCATGGACCTGCCCTCTCCTATTTAGACTCTTACCTTTCTCACTGTCTCAATTTTGTCACCAATGGCTTCTCTTCCAGCCCCTGCACTGTCACTTGTGGCATCCCCTAGGGCTCTATCCTTGGTCCCCTACTTTTCAATATCTACATGCTACCCCTTGGTGACATCATACGCAGACATGGGGTCAACTTCCATATTTATGCAGATGAACCTAACTCAATTTTTCTGCCTCTACCATCAACTCCAGGACCTCTGCTGTCCAGACAGACTGCCTGTCAGATGTCAAGTCCTGGATGAGAGCTAACTTTCTACAGTTGAATGTCAACAAGACCAAGGCCCTCCCGATTTGTTCGCGCCAGTGCCTTCACACACCAGGCAGCATCAACCTCCACAGTTGCACACTCAATCTCACCAAGCCAGTCAGGAACCTAGGTGTTTTGTTCAATCCTCAAATGTCTTTCCTCCCCCGCATCCAAGCCATGACTTGCCATGCCTTCCTTCACCCTCCCTATTCTCATCTGACTCCATTGGCTCCCCATCACCCAGAGAATTTAATTCAAGATCTTGGTCCTCACATTCAAAGCCCTCCATGGCCTTGCCCCACCCTACTTCTGCAACCTTCTAACCCCCTACCAACCTGCCCGCCCTTTCCGCTCAGCAGGTTTCGGCATGTTCCATGTCTCCCAATCCACCTGCCCCACCATTGGCGGTCGAGCCATCAGCCACTCTGCCCCCATCCTCTTGAATTCCATCCCACAGTCTCTCCGCCTCACCCCCTCCCTAGCCTCTTTCAAATTCCGCCTGAAGACCCTCCTCTTTGACGGTCCCATCGGTCACCCCAAATACCCACCTTTCCCTCCACCCTCCCTGTCCCCAGCTCGAGTCTGAAACATTGACTGTCCAGTGCCTTGGGACGTCTTCCTGACGTGAAAGGCGCTATACAAGTGTAATTTTGTTGTTGTTAAGGATGGGTTTCCACATGTGTCAGACACCCTGGATGACCCACTAAAAAACGGGGTTTAACATTCATGTACAACAACTACGACAACTTCAATTTATATTGCACCTTCCATGCCGGACAGTGTCTCAGAGCGCTTCACAATAACGGATCCCATGCCTGGCTCATGAGGAGGAGGAGAAAGGTAACCAATGGCACGGTCGAAAAGAAAGGTCTTCAGCTGAGACCTGAAACTAGGAAGAGACAAAGGAAGTGAGGACGGGAGTTCCAGAGCTTCGAGGTGTAGTGGCTGAAGGCACGGCCGCCATTGGTGGAATGGAGGATTTGTGGGACAAGGAGGAGACTAGAACCGGAGGAACAAAGGCAACGGGTGTTGTGTTGGGGAGAGAGGAGGTCAGAGAGGTAGTGGGGCTGCAGAGGAGTGGAGAGATTTGAAAACAAGAGTGAGGATCTTGAAATCGATCCTCTCTGGGACAGGGAGCCAGTGAAGTCTGGCAAGGGTAATCGGGGAGCAAAGTTTGGTGCGGGTGAGAATGCGGAGCAGCAGAGTTCTGTATGAGCTGGATTTTATGGATTGTGGTGGAGGGGAGACCAGCGAGGAGTCCCAGCGCCTTCCGACATCCTCTCAACAGAAAAAACGCACTATATAAATGAAAGTTTTGATTATTGATTTGCGTAGTCCAGCCGAGAGGTGACGAAGGTATGGACCAGAATTTCAATGGGTTTCAATGGGTTTCGGGGCATGGCATTGCCGGAGTTGGCCAATACGTCGCAAGTGGAAAAAAGCAGTGCTTGTGAGGGACCGGATGTGGGGGAGGAAGGACAGTTGGGGCAAGGTTGTGGACTGGTTCGGAGAGTTTTAGGGCAGGTCAAGTAGGTGAAGGAGGTGAGAGATATGTGACTGAAGACAACGATGAGAGCCAAAGAGTATGGCTTCTGTCTTGTCAACATTCAGTTGCAGGAAATTCGCACTCATCCAGCTCCTGATGTCTGACAGGCAGGTTGACAGACATGAGACGACTGGGGGTCGCAAAGTGAGGTGGAAAAATAGAGTTGAGTGTCATCCACATACATGTGGAAATGTATCCCATGTCTGCGGATGACATCACCAAGAGGGAGCATATAGATTAGGAAGAGGAGGGGGTCAAGGATGGATCCTTGGGTACCCCACAGGTAACCATGTAAAATGTAATGTATCCATCAAGTGGACTACCTTTGCAAGATTTGAACATTCAGTGCATAATGTATGCATAGTCCTCTATCCACCTTTGAATTTCTAATTTAGTTAAAGAGCAGACCAACCCACCAGCTCTTTGCTGATATTACAAATTAACAAGCATTGAAACCTCAGCTACCAGAACACAGCACATTTGCCTGACTGTATTGCATGCAGAGCTAAGAATGCACCAAAACTCCAGTCTGTTAGCTCATGCTGTCCTACTGCAGTGCGCCTGAGTATAATTGGGCCATGACAGATAGTTATACAACAATAAAGTGTGAGTTAATAGGAATCGCATGGTAAGAAAAGAAAAAGGAAAACAGGGAAAGAAAAGAGATTAGTAGAAAATATAGAAGACTATCAAAACTGAACATGTGGATTTATTCTACAGCCATTTTTGTTTAGAATGTGTATCATTTATTAATAAGCAATAGTAAAGTTATCATTAACATCTCATTAATTTAGTTTTGTACTGATGATTCTTCAGCTTCATGAGGTGTGTATGTGAAGAAGTAAGAAAGGCCACACAAACTGTCCCAGATACCTCAGTGAGTAAACAAACTATGTGCAGTGGTATTGACCCAGACAAATCAGGAAGGTCACAGGCTCATTCACTGGTCTGTATGGAGTAAGCTTGCCTACAAAAAATAATCAAGAAGTTTGACACAAACTATTCTAAAATGCCGTGAAGCATTTTCACATGATGCGTTGCTTTTAAAATGCTAAGTGTTGTTTATTTGTCAAGCTGGGAAGAGAGGAAGTGGTCCAGGTTTCCTTGCAGTGTTCTCTATTCAAGAGAACTTTCTTGGGAGATTCTAGACTCTCCCTAGAAACTGTGCAAGTGTGGCTACTTGGTGTCCTGACTCACACCTGAGCACTGGATGAAGTGCCATAGGAGTATCAACGCCTGTAGACTTGTTTCCGCATTGGTCACTGCATTGCAGAGATGACGAGGGAAAAGGGCTGTCATTAAAAACAATGAAAATAAAGTGAACTTATTTTTTGATCCATGCAAGAAACGCGTTCTTTTTCTTTAGCCAAAGCACACTCAGGAAATGTAGACAGACAGTGAGAAGAACAACTGTTTTACGCATGGATTTCTTCTAATTAATTATTTCCGCATCAATTAACTCAATGTATTAAATTTCCTGGTGCTTCTGTATTATTTGGACATAAGTGTATTTGCTTTAATTTCACAGTGCCACATCACATTGAGGGTTGAGAACATGATACTCAGAGCAAATAGCAACTCCTTTCAGCTCTGATCAAGCTACATCTAGAATACTGTATAAAGTTTTGAATGTCACAATATAAGCAAACCCAGATCCAAGAAGCAAGTGCAGAAGAGACCAAAAAGGATAGTCCTCAGTGTTAGAGAAATTAGTCATAATAATACAATAATCCTTGCATTTGATATAGTGACTTATCATATCTTCAAGACATCCCAAACTGCTTCACAGAATATACCGTAAAGTGAATTGACTGTATATTTTGTGGGTGAAATGCAGCAGTCAATTGTGTACACCAGACAACCACAAACAATCGTAGATTGAATGTCCAAATTATTTGTATTTATTTAGAAGGATTTATTACCCCTGTAAAAGTGATCCACCAATTGACTAACCAGGTTCTTACTTATTGCTAGGTAAACAGAGGTGTGTGAAGCAAGAAACCTTGCCCAACATTTTGGTTTCAGTATTATTATAAGCAACTGTTAGACAAACTAGGCCCCCCAGCCTTGAAAGGAGACATCTGATAGGCCCCTCTAAAGATATATAAAATATTAAATGAGATAGAGAAAATAAACTGCAAACAATATTTTCAAATATGACCAAACAGCTGGAAAGGAGAGTATAGGTTTAGGGTTGCAAAGGGCTAATTCAAGGAAGGTAAAAGGAAATATTTATTTATACAGAGGGTTATATATGACTGGAAAAGGTTTTCTGGAATGGTGGTTGAAACCAGCATTTCAGAATTAGTGGATAGGGTGGATATTCTGGAAAGCTGAGATCAAATTGGGCAAAGGGTCTTCTTCATCTGAACCAATCTTGCAATATTTTAACCGTGAGTGCCTCACGCCCACCAGATGTGAAAAGATCAAAGTACGAGCCATTATTTGTGAGTCCAATTACAAATATTGTGTTTCAGACCCCCAGTGTGTCATCTTAAAAAGTTCTGCAACAACAGAACAATCACCTGCAATTTTAATGCTCACACCAGCAGTGCTAGAAGCCATTAAAGCTCCATCAGGACAATGCAGTGAAATCTGCTTTAATGCAGCACATCAAGCAGTGGTAAAGTGATGCTATTTATTCTGTGGCTTCACATGGGTTTTGGCTTAATGACAATGATTAGAACACAGAGGGCGGTATCAAACCGGCGATGTGCTAATCCTTCTTACCTTGTGCTACATGAAGGAAACAATCAGCGCCACAGGGCTCCTTGCCCAATGGGAATTCAATATGAACTGTTATATTGTCCATTTTATAAAACTATAAAAAGAACCGAAAGTGACCAGCATTATTCTTCTGGATGGAATATAGGACAGCGATAGCAGCAAATGTCTTAATACCCAAAGTTTTGTGCATATAGTGCAGCTTTCAACACACCACAAAGCCCAGCGAAATATTTTATTCTCTGATGATCTGGTCCGCAATCATCATCTCTACTATTAGTGACAAATTGTGCCTTGTGATTGAGAACTTGGAGGAAGTGACAATTATTTATCCAGGTTTAAAATAACTGATGGAACAAAAGCTCTTTAATAGTGTCCATAAACAACACATTCTGCCCAATAAAAATAGCACAAGAGAGTGTATGAACAAGTCTGAGTGTGACTGCTGGCATAAAGGTGCTTCACTTTCAGCAAGTTTCATTTTTGAATACAGTATTAGAGGCATAATTGTACATAATTGAGTGTGAGCTTCACCCTGGTGTATTTCCACTGCCACTGGTCAGTATTGTATTCTAAAGGCAAACAACCACCATATTCTCCACACAAATATAAAATGAGTCGTTTGTTTCTTTGCATTTCTTGTATTTAAATGCTGCCAATAAAATTAGTTGCACATTGCATCCACACGAGTCCCAACTGGGCATAATGCAATTGAAACTTCATTACTTGTGAGGTTTTTATTCAGTCAGCGGACTCATCAAATAAATGCATATGTGTGTCACAACAGGCCCCATGGATTGATCACAACAGGCCATCTCATAGAAGTAACAGCATGGATTCTGCAAAGTGAAATAGAACAACAGTGTCTGTCGACCAGGCATGAATGCATTGGAATAGGTTCTGCAAGTACAATCAGAAGCTAGAAGTTTCCTTTTCAATTATGTGTCCACACACACATACAAACACACACACATCCTCCTTGAGGGGAGAGGTAAGTGGGTCTCCTTGGAGCTGAACCAGCTGGACGTGAGTCCAGTTTTCCAGGACACTGCTGATATCAGCACAGCCAGCCTAGCTCACCGGCAGAACTTGGAAGGGCAGACCAAAAACTGGGGATAGAGAGTTATTCCACTCAGCTCTTGTTAATGCTGCAATACAAAGTCCCAATGGGTAGGATGGGTCTAGTTGGACAAGCAGCAGGATCAATGGCAAGCTATGCAGTTTTACCTGATTACAATACAGCAGTACCCCAACGCACACTCTACGGTCCCCAAGTCTTAGCTTTTGCCAACCTGTGCCTAATGCTGCCCAGAAGTGGGTAAGTGGGATGCATCCCTCCAGGGAGAGAGTACAGTGCACATTCCATTTGAACAATTTATTTCTGCAATTTCCATGTATAGGTGGGATGCATGGAATTGTAAGTTTGGTTTGGATACCCCTAATTATGGTTATTGGCTTCCACATATGTCAGACACCCAGCTGACCAAGAAACACACACACAAGCACAGCACCCACCCACATGTGCATAAACACAAATGAAAACACACACATACACACACACATGAAACCACAAACACATGAGCACACACAATGACACACGCATACACATGAGCACACACCTTCACTTAAAACATACACACATGCATCAATGAATGGTTGAGCCAAATGGCCTGTTTTAATGTTGCAGATTCTATGTAATTCTATGTTTTTGAACTTTACAAAGGGGACAAACAAAAGGCCAAGTGCTTGTCTACTGCTTGTCAATGAAGTGGTGCCAGAGAACAGTTAAACAATATATATATATACACTGTACATATATTTTATATAAATGTTATACGGGTATCTCTCCCCAACTGTGGGGGAGATGTTCCTGTAAACCGCCATTGTTGGTAAAACCGTGGTTGGAAAATGCAGGGCCCTTGGCAAACATGGGGATAGGGGGAGTAAGTTTGCTTTTTCATGGTTGGAAAATGCAAGGCACTATGGGAAATATGGGGATATGGGGAGTAAGTTTGTGTTTCATGGAACTAAACACAATAAAAACATACAGTATAACATACATGGGGATAGGGGGAGTAAGTTGGGCGCATCTGCAGCAATCCGCGAGGCTGTCTGACTGACTGATCTACACACAGACAGAGAGGGAGAGAGGTGAGAGAGAGAAGGGAGTGTGGGGAAGAGGAGGGGTGGGGGAGGGGGGGGTGGGTGGGGGGAAGAGAAGGTGAAATAGAGAGAAAGTGAGAGAGAGACCTTTCTAAAGTCTGAGATGCACTCACAGAGAGAGAGAGAGGTAGAGAGATCCCTCTTCAGCCTGAGATACAGAGAGAGAGAATTCTACAGCCTGTGATACACTTGCAGAGAGAGAGAGATCTGCAGATCCTGGCAGCCAATGCTCCCAAACGTACTAGCAAGGCTGCGGAGAAGCGACAATAAATTTATGTTGCTGTATTTACCTTAATCCTAAGAGAGAAACGTTGTCAATGGTTGATTGCGACATTGCAACTGGGTCATAGTGCAATATGCTAGTGTTAAAATCTGTGGATAAGCAAGGATTATAAGCCGTGGTTGGCAAGGATTGTCGCATTTAGCAAACCGTGGATGAATGAGTTTTGTGGTTGACGAGGCTGTGGTTGGGGAGGGATACCTGTATATATACCGTCCGAAAAGATGGATATTAAGAGTTCACATTTCAGATATACTGTTTCTATATTTAAGAAGATTGTAGAAAGATTCTGGCATTTTATAAGGGATTGGATTTTTAAAAATATTATTCCATTAACAACAACAAGAACAACTTAAACTTATAAAGCGCCTTTCATGTCGGGAGGACGTCCCAAGGCGCTGCACAGGAGGCGTGTGAACCGAGCTGGGAGGGGGGTGTTCGGGAAGGGGTGAAACACGTAGGGGAGGTCGAAAAGTTCGGGGGGGAACAAAAGGCATGGTCAAAGAGGGATGTCTTCAAACCGGCCTTGAAAGAGGAAAGGGAAGAAACAAGGTGGAGGGATTGGGGGATGGAATTCCACAGGGTGGGAGCGGAGAAACTGAAGGCCCGGCCTCCGGTAGTAGGGTGGTTCAGGCGGGGGGCTTGGAGCAGGCCAAGTAATGCTGAACGGAGGGTCCAGGTGGGCTTATAGGGGGAGAGTAAATCAGTTAAATAGGGCAGGGCAAGGCCGTGTAAGGCCTTGAAGGTGAGGACGAGGATCTTGAACTCGATCCTCTGGAGGATGGGGAGCCAGTGGAGACGGGCGAGGGTGGGGGTTATGTGGTCGCGGAGGCGGGTGCGGGATAGTACATGGGATGCAGAGTTTTGGATGACCTGCAGCCTGTGAATGGAGGAGCTGGGGAGGCCGACGAGGCAGGCTCAATGTCGGACAGATATGCTGTCAGAACATCGATGGTCTGGGGGTTGAGGGATGAGGCGGAGAGGTACAGTTGGGTGTCGTCCGCATACATATGGAAATTTACCCCATGTTTGCGGATGACATCACCCAGAGGGAGCGTGTAAATGGAGAAAAGGAGGGGGCCAAGGACAGAGCCCTGGGGGACGCTGTGAGAAACTGTGCGGGGGTTTGAGGAGAAATCGTTGGAAGATACAAAATGTAGGTGGTGGTTCAGGTAAGAATGGAACCAGTCAAGGACTGTGCCTTGAAGGTTGAGGTGGGAGGAAAGACGTTGAAGGAGGATGGTGTGATCGACTGTGTCGAACGCAGCAGACAGGTCAAGGAGGACGAGGAGGCAGAGGGAGCCCTGGTTGCAGGTGGTTAGGATGTCATTTGTAACCTTAACCAGGGCAGTTTCCGTGCTGTGAGCAGAGCGGAAACCTGATTGGAGGAGTTCAAGGAGTGAGTGAGTTGAGAGGAAAGAGCGGAGCTGGGAGGCAACCACTCTTTCAAGGACCTTAGATAAAAACAGGAGGTTGGAGATGGGTTGGTAGCTTGATGGCTGCGACGCATCAAGGGAGGGTTTTTTCAGGATAGGGGTGATGGTGGCTGTTTTAAGGGAGGTAAGGACGGTGCCTGAGGAGAGGGAAAGTTTGATGGTGTCAGAAATGAGCGGGGCCAAAAGGTGGAGCTGGGTGCGGAGAAGGGGGGTGGGGATGGGGTCCAGTGAACACGTGGTGGGTTTCATGGAGGTGATTATTTTTGTGACTGAAGACGGGGAGTTGTGGATGAAAGTATGAAAGGGTGGGGTGGGTGGGGGTTGAAATAACGGATGGATGGGCAGAGGTGGAGGAGAGGTGGGGGGAGGAAACCGCAGAGCGGATTCTCTCTATTTTGGACTCGAGGAAGTCCAACATCTCCTCGCAACGTGCGTTTGAGGAGAGGATCTGCGAAGCGAGACGGGGGGGGGGGGGGGGGGGGGAAGAGCTGATTGGTGGTGGCGATGAGGAAGCGGTGGTTGTCCTTCGCTTCCAGGATTATCCTGGAGTAGAAGGCTGATTTGGCGGTGGCTAGGGCGGAGCGGTAAAATTTGATGCAGTCCTGCCAGATTTGCCGGTGGACTGTGAGGTCAGATTTGAGCCAGGTGCGTTCAGCTGCTCTCACTTGGCTTTTGAGGGAACGGAGGTGAGTTGTGTACCACGGTGATGATCGGGAGTGGGAGACGGTTCTGGAGGTGAGGGGGGCCAGGGTGTCGAGGGTAGTGGAGAGGGTGTTATAGTGGGTGGAGGCAGAGGATGGGTCGGTACAGGAAAAATGCCACAGGGGGTGGAGGTCGGAGGTTTCGAGGGCAGAAGTGAAGGTTTGAGGGGGAATCTTCTTCCAGGGCCGGTAGAAGATGGTGGTGGGTTTGGAGGTGGAGGAGGGAGGGATAGAGGTGTTGAGAGAAATGAAAAAAATGGTCTGAAATGGTTTTGTCGGTGATGGTGACGCCAGAGACGTTGAGGCCTCGGGTGATCACCAGATCGAGCGGATGGCCGTGGGTGTGGGTGGCAGTGTGAATGTGAAGGGAAAAATTGAATTAGTCCATTTTACATCCGTTTGGGGTTATAAATTTCACCAATTTATTAGTTCCCTGCACTGTATATTTTATGTAAATGTCTTTTAATGGAAATGTGTTTAGATGTTGCAAATTAGCTATATTGTAGCCATACTTTTAAAAGTTAATCATGTAGATAATTATTTGGGGAGGACATCTTTGCAGGGCTGTGGGGAGAGACTGAGGGAGTGGGATTGATTTGGACAGCTCTTTTCTAAGAGCCAGAACAAACACAATGGGCCGAATGGCCTCCTTCTCTGTAATATAAATCTATGATTCCATGATTTACAACTTTATAATTGAGTATGTACACACACGTGCACATATCTTTCCTTATTCCAGCCTGGAAGACTTGAAATTGGCTTGGCTACACAAATATAATTTTGTTATTGGCTGTTGGAAGCACATTGGATTAACGTATTAGTGGATTAGGCTGTTTCAGGAAATAAGGAAATAATAAGATGGATAAAGACAGAGTTTGAAAAAATAGCAAAAGTTGTTATAAATAAAAGAAAAGGTGAGTATTAATGGAAGGAGTGGATAATACAAAGATGGTGGATAGGATGACAAAATGGCAAAGCACAGATGTAACAATAATGGCATGAATTTATATAACACCTTTTACATAAAAATAAATGTTTCAAAGGGCTTTCCAAAAATAGTGGTGACTAGAAATGAAGTGACTGCTGTTACACGGACAAGTTAATATTTAAACAAGAACATTTTGCTTTGTTCTCCTCAATGAAAAGGATATACAATACCAGAGGCACAGGGAAATTTAGAGTTTAGTCAAGAGGAAAACCTAAAGGATTAATATAGACAGAATGAGACATGAGAAAATAATAAAACTGCCAACAAACAAATCTTCAAACTATGGAAGTTTCCATCTCGGGTACAAAAAGAAGAATGGAACGAAGATGTACTTTAGATAATTTTCCCAATCTCCTTGTACTTAACAACAACAAATTTAAATAGTGCCATTCAAACTGGGAAGATGTCCCAGATCAGTTGGGTGGCAGCATTTATAATGGCATTTATAATGATTGAATAATAGTCAATCAGGTTTCATGTCAATAACGGGAAAATGACTAAAATAGATCCTGAGAGACCAGTGGGACCATTGGCCAGGATAATCTGATAAATGATTATCAGTCTGTTTCTTGGAATTGCTAGGTTAGAAGAGGATCTATTGACAAGAGGTAGATGTAAGAAGAGAAGCACTTAACAAGGAGATGAACAAAGGTATCTTGGGTCCCAGGTACAAATGTTATTAAAATCTCTTTCACATTTACATGACATGTAGGAAGTGATGCTAGAGGAGTACCTGCTCATATTACACATGCACAGTGTCCATGGCAATGGCAATCTTACAATCTAAATAATTGCTAAAAAGGGGGAAATAATCCTAAAATGACCATCAGTATTTATGTCAAATATGAAAAGTAAATGAAAATAATAATAAATAATAATAAATAATCCTTGCATTTGATATAGCGCTTTTTGCGTCTCTTGGATGTCTCAAAGCGCATCACAGTGGGATCCGACGATATATCGATATATCGCTAAAACCCGATATAATTTTCATATCGATACGCCGACATAGGCATTTTAAAAATATCGATATATCGAAAAATCGATATATCAAGGTAAAAAATCGGAATGCCGCACACTGAACTACAAGACCCAGAATGCTCATCTCTATACACAATGCGCAGACCGAGGTGCAAAGCCGCCATATTGTATTCTTAGTCCTCGAATACAATATACAGGTATGCAAGGGGTGGGGAGGGGCGAGAGAGACGGCTGTGGGGTGGTGGTGGTGGTGAGGGGGAGAGAGACGGCTGGGGGGAGGGGGAGCGAGACGGCTGGGGGGGGGCGGGTATGGGGGAGGGGGAGGGGGAGAGAGTCGGCTGGGGGGGGAGGGGGAGGGGGAGAGAGATGGCTGGGCGTGTGGTGAGGGGGAGAGAGACAGCTGGGGGGAGGGTGTGGGGGAGGGGGAGAGAGACGGCTGGGGGGGGAGGGGGAGGGGGAGAGAGACAGCTGGGGGGGGGAGCGGGGGAGGGGGAGAGAGACGGCTGGGGGGGGGGGGAGGGGGAGAGAGACGGCTGGCGGGGGTGAGGGGGATAAAGACGGCTGGGGGAATGGGGGGAGGAGAGACGGCTGTGGGGGTGTGAGGGGGAGAAAGATGGCTGGGGGGGTTGGGGGGGGGGAGAGAGATGGCTGGGGGGGGTGGTAGGGGAGAGAGACGGCTGGGGTGGGGTGTGGGGAGAGACGGGTGGATGTGATAATATACAGATAGATAGTGATGGGGGGGATGTGAGAGAGACACAGAGACCCAGAAAGAAAAACACACAGATGGAGAGAGTGAGAGACACAGAGAGAGAAAGATATTTACCTCCTGAGGAGATAGGCCCCGAATGCGTGAGCACCCCGAAGGCGAGCGCACCCGGAACGCGCGCGCATGCGCAGTACGAAAAACCCGAAAATAGCGATATTTCGGTATATCTCGATATGAGCCCATCGATATATCTAAATCAGAAAATTTCCATATCGACAGACCCTACTTCACAGAATATACTGTAAATTGAATTGATTGTATATTTGTGGGCAAAATGCGACAGTCAATTGCGCACAGCTGTATCCCACAAAAAGTCGTGCATTGAAATGTCCAATTTTATTATTGTTTGTTTTTTGGACGGATTATTATTAGGCATGTGGAGTAAGGAAACTTGCCTAAGGTTTCACCCTGACCTGCCTGGATTCGAACACAGATCTCACGCTTGTAAAGCGAGTGCTCTAACCATTGAGTGACAGGGCTCCACAAGAAAAGGCAATACTATAGATATTATAATCAAGATCAGGCCAACTGAAATTTTTCTGTCCTTAATTCTTTTTTGGTCGGAGAGTCTGTACATGGTAAATGGCTGAGTACGTACACCATTATTTTAGCGTTGGAACAATTTCAAGTACAGCAGAAATAAAATCCAGTAAGCTCTCAAATATGTTATATATCTAACTTATATGTAATTCCTCGAACATGTGAATAAATACCTGCAAGTGTGGGAGCACTAAATAATATAAACTTACAAACAAAACAAAATACTTGGGCCAGTGCAGCAGGCTGGTATGCAGATTTTGCTTGATCTACCTTTACGTATCAAAGAATGTATCATCATGTTCCTGAAGCTTTCAAGGCTAACGTCCAATGTGGACTTAGACTTTGCCTTCACCAGGCTGTTTGACATTTCTTATCATTCTATTCCACCAGTTGATGGACTATTAGTTAATCATCCAGAAAATCTCATTTAATTAGCTGATGAGACTAAAGTACTGTATATTTCTGCAAAAGGGAAATCAAATCTCTGTGATTTTTCTTTTATAAAAGCTTTGATTTTCACAGCACTCAGGAGATTACAATGGCATGGTTCCAGTTGCTGCTTGAATATCATCTCAAATTAACAAAACCTTTAAAATCTAATCCTCCCAAACTGATTGATCGCTGCCATAGACAGCAACTAAACACTGCCTGGTGCTTTTGTAGTATCTTTACCGCTGTGAGGTGTGAAAGACTCTACTTATGCGTCAGTCGGGAGTGTTGTAATTGGCATGAACAGCAATTATCAAACTCTGCGACAGAACTGGGTTTAAACAAAGGACTAAAACCAAGTGCATCACCATAATTTTGTCTGATTGTTAATTCAAGGGACTAAGAAAAATCAATATTTACAAAACGAATGATTATTAAAACATGCATCATAATTATGTTTGACCATGTTCTGACCAGTAAGGTCAGTTTCATTGCATCACTTGAGGAGCACTGCATGATGGAGATGCCATGTTTTGAAAGTGAAGTTAACCAATGTTTAGTCTGCTTTGGGTTAACTTTGAAGACCCATGACATTATTCAACTTGATATGGCATTATATCAACTGCAAGGATTATTATTATTACTTGCAAAACATTTTGAAACTTTGGCTTGGTAAGATGCTAGGAAAATGTAATTCTCTTTCTCTCTTCCATGTTCCATCATCAGCATTACCTACCTGCAAAGACTGAATATTCTACAAATCTACATAAAATCCACATACAAAATCAAAAATGCAGTATGCAGAAAATTCCTGAACTACCAGCAAAACAGCATAATCTAATTTCAGTTTAGCTGACCTACATTGGCCTTGTTAAAATGTTAATGGTTCCTCTCATTGACTGTTCATATCCCAGGAGTCCTGCAGCTCAGTGCTTAGAGCATTCATCCCGCAAGGAAGAGGATCTGGGTTTGGTTCCTAGCAGGGTAAATCATTGGCAAGTTTACTTACGCCACAAGCTTCTGTTTATCTAGCAGTAAGCAGGAACCTGGTTTAATCGACTGGCAGATCTCTTTTCTAGGGGTAATAATTCCTTCAAAATAAATAAAAATTACTTGGTCACTCAATCCATGCCTGTTTGTGTGTTACTGTTGTGCAATTGGCTGCCACGTTTCACCCACAAAATATACATTCAATTCACTTACAGTATACTCTATGGGGTGGTTTGAGATGCCTTGAAGATGTGATAAGGCACTATATCAAATGCAAGGTTCATCGTTATTGCAACCATCAACATTTTTGTTCCTACCAGAAACTGCTTTATACTTATTCTCTCATTATTTTAAAACTGTTTACACTTCAGAGTAAATCTGATCTTGTGTTAGCACAATCTAGGTTGAGTTTTTTAAAGTAGTCGTGAAGCATTGGGCCATACTTGACCATACAAAAAAAAATCTAAATTATTTTCTATATCACGGAGAAAAGAATTTAGTTGAAAATCCAACTTGAAATTAATTACGGTAAATAATAATTATTCACAGAATGTCGTCTGGAAAGCCTTGATGCCAGACTTCAATGTATCTATATGGGGTTCCCTACAGAATACATACTTTAAATTCTGAGGCACTTTTTTTCTGGCAGAAGGCATGACTTACACACTCATTTTCCAGTTCACGTGTTTGTTTTCATTGTCTAAGATGTTGTATACAGTGAGGCCTACTGGTGCCTCAGGAAATGGAGCAGAGCAACTGTACTCACTACCTGAATACTGAATACAGTATTTTGCTTGCAAGGCAAGTTCTCTAACCACTGAGCTACAGGATTCAACACCTGAAATAAATGAGTGATAAACACTTTCAACAATTGTTTATTCCGTGGTAATTCTATTTTTGTAGCAAATCTTTGCAAGGAATTATATTGTTCAGGATTGCAGCTAGTTTCATAGAAAGTATTTTAATAATAAATGAGTACATCAATGTGCATTTTCAATGTAGTTATTTCCCAAATCAACTTCTCATTTGCGTACGAACACACAGTACAATAGTTTTAATACTTTTATTTCCTTGAGAAAACTGACCATAATAATAATAATTCTTGCATTTCATATAGCGCTTTTCACGTCTTCTGGACGTCTCAAAGCGCTTTACAGAATGTACTGTGAAGTGAATTGACTGTAATCCAAAATGCCATGCAAATTACAAACATGCATTTTACCAAATTACAGTGTGAGGCATTTTTCTATTGCAAAACATTCCACTGAATTTGTAGTGATAATTATTGTAATTGCCTTTTGGAACACAATATGACGTGATAAATTTTTCATAATAACTTGGAAATGCTGGTTACAGTGCTGTGATCAACTGGAATGTATTAAGATTATTCAGAATTAAACACAGTGTGAAGAAAATTTGTTTAACCTATTCAGTGCTGCCTATAAGTTTACGTCTAAGCATGGGTACATCAATGACAATACAGTACACATATCTGTGTATCAAAGTATCAAAGTTTTTTATGTCTCTATCATACACCATGACAATCCATTTTGGGCCATCAGTTAGGAACATGGGGATGGAAGTAGGCCACTCAGCTCTCAAACTCGTTCTCCCATCCTATTAGATTATGGCTAATCTGTACACCAACTACAAATACACACATGTATTCCCACATCCCTTAATTCCTTACCTAATAAAAACCTATCCACCTCAGGCTTGAAAATCGGAATGGATAAAGCATCAATAGCCTTTTCGGGGAGAGAGTTTCAGATTTCACATGTGAAAACTCATGCTTAAGACTATCTGAATCAGGGTTCTGCATATGTATGTCAAGTACCCATGGACATTTTTTTGGATCTGGAATGGAACGTGACCTCTCACTGGAAGGATGTACTCTGCTCATCTAACTTAGGAAAGTATTAGGCACAAGTTGGCAAGAGCTGTGGCGTGACAACCCCTGTGTGTGTTGGTTTACTGCTGGAGTTTAACCAGCTAAAACCACACAGTTTGCATTGACATTGCTGCTTTTCCAGGTGAGACCAACCCACTCATTAAGATTTAGGCTTCAGTTTGTAGGAGCCAAGTGGGAAGAATCCTTGATCTCAGTAGCTAGTCTTCCCCGCTAAGTCCTGCCACTGAGCAAGGCTAGTTGGTCTGTCATCAGCACTGCCCTGAAGTACTGTAGACCCACCTTGCACAGAAAATAGTCTATTGAGAACACAAATGGAACACCCCTTTTCAGTATTCCTTTGCCAAACACATGACCTAAAAGCCAGCTCAGTCGCAAGCATATCCTGCTTAAGTTTACCAACTTCCTCCAACCCGAGAATGTCAATCCACTTCCTGATTAACATGTGTAATTGGCACAATGTTTTCTCACTATGCATTAGTTACATATCTCAGTTTAATAATAATGATCTTTGCATTCGATATAGTGCCTTATCACTTCGTCAAAATGTCACAAAGTGCTTCTCAGAATATACTGTAAAGTGGAGTGACTGTATTTGTTTGGACAAACACGGAGGCCAGTTATTTACAGCAATGTTCCGCAAACAGTAAAAACTAATTCTATTGAGGGTATTGTTGGGAGAATCTCCCTTCTCTTTTTCATATAGTGCCATGGGATCTTTAATGGCCACCCGACAGGCAGAAAGGTTTAACATCTCATCTGAAGGACATCCCCTGCGACAATGCAACACACGCCTAGCACTGCACTTGAGTGTCAGCTTAGGCTATGTGAGTTCAAGTCCCGACATGGGATAATAAACAGTTAGATAGAAACTAATTCATATTTATTTGTAAACTTCTTAAACCAATCAATGCATAATATTCCAAGGCACTGGGCAGACAGTAACCCCGATATTCCGTTTCGTCCACAAATATACGGGCAATTCACTTTGCATTATATTCTGTGAAGCACCTTAATACATCTTGAAGATGTGAAAAGCGCTATACCAAATGTAAGGATTGTTATTATTATATAGTCTTCCAGATGTCTCAAAGCACTTCACAGAATACACAGAAAAAAGTGAATTGACAGTATATTTGTGGGCAAACGTGGCAGCTATTTGTGCACAGCAGTGTCACAAACAGTCTTGGATTGAGTGACCAAATTATTATTGTTTGTTTTTTAGAGAGATTATTATTAGGTGTGTGGAGTAAGGAAACTTGCCCAAGGTTTTGTCCTGCCTGGAATTGAACCCAGGTCTCTCACTTGTAAGGCGGGTGCTCTAACCACTGAACTACTGGACTCCACAAATTCTACTCTACTGAAATACAACAACATGCATTTGTATAGCACCCTCCACGCCTCACGGCGTCACACAGCACATAAAATCAGGAGCAAGGATAACTCAACAGTGTTTCAAGGCAAACTTCTGATGCCAGAAAGGAATAGTATAGCAACATAGTCTTTGCTTATTGAAATGACCGAATGAGTAATGATTATACACCATTGATATGCATGATGACACAGACAGCGTCTAGTTCTGTATCTCTGCACACGTGCAATATAGAGCTATACAATGATTGCAAACAATTTGTTGGGCTATTTATGGAACACTTAGTATAATTCAAATAATTTTCTCCCCAGAAACCCCTGGGGCTTCAGTTACAGAAGGCAAGAGCTGATTAAGGTACAAATTGTAATTGAAAACTTAATCAGCCAGCACACAGAATTTGAAGTGTAGTAAACGACATGCATGTGATTGCCAGGATGGTGGATGGAAAACTGGATGGACCTTGGTCTTCTTTGCCTAGAAAATTCTTATGTTCTTATGAAGCAAAGAATGAAACTCCATTTTTGGAGTTCCCACTTCTTTAGATTTATTAGACACGCAATAATTTGTTGTTTAATAATGTTTGTTAAACTGGGTCAACAACAACAACTTGGATTTATATAACACCCTCCACACCAGATGGCATCCCAGAGTGTTTATAGGTTCACATTTAATTTTTTTTAATTTACATTCGGCAATGTGAATTCAGCTTTTAAAATGTAGCCAATGAAAAATATGCTTCAGCTTCTTTAGATTTCTTATGAAAAATCAAATTTCACAAACATTCCTGAGAAAAGTTGAAGGAAATCCTGTTTTAAAGATTTCTTTTACCAAAACCCCATTGAGATAATGGCAGAGCCAGGCATTGCTCAAACTCCTACATAAGAAATGTAATGTTGCCAACATTAACAAAAGTAATAGTCAATTTGTTACAGGGGCCACCTAGACGTTCGGCTTACTTGTCCATTGTTATTCAGCTTTTAAGTGTTCAGCCAACGCCATTCTGCAATTTTTCCACAGAATTATTACATCTGCCATTCTACAATTTTAGGTGATCAAACAATTGTATTAAGAGCATCCATTAGTTTGTTCCTGGTCTCCCTCAGTCTTCCCAGTTGCACACAATAAGGCCCTGGTTAATTATCCACTTTGAGTTCAATCAATCAATCAAAATTTACATTTATGTTGCACCTTTCACGTCGAGAGGATGACCCAAGGCGCTGTACAATTAGGTAGGGACAAGAGCAGGGTGGGAGGGGTTGGGGCAGGACGAAGAATAGTAGGAAAATTGACTGTAAATTTGTGGGCGAAACGTGGCAGCCAAATTGTGCACAGCAGTGTCTCGCAAACAGTCATGGAAGTGTGATTAAGGGAAATGTGGGGGAAAAAGATGTCAAGGGGAGGGGTCAGGGCAGGGGGAAGGAAAGCAGGAAAGCCGACTGTATACTTGTGAGCGAAACGCGGCAGCCAAATTGCGCACAGCAGTGTCCCGCAAACAGACACAGAAATGGGGCGAGGGGAGAAACGAGGGAAAAGAGGACAAGGGGGGAGAAGGAGCGAGCGGGAGGGAAAGGTGGTGTAGAGCAAGGTCAGGGAGGAAGAGGGGGGAGAAAGGGGGGGCAAAGGAGAGAGGGAGGGAAAGGTGGGTGGGGGGCAAAATCAGGGAAAAAAGGGGGCAAGAGGGAAGAGGGAGAGAAGGGAATAAAGGGGAAGAGAAAGTGGGGAAAGGGAGTGAGGGAAGAAGAGGGGTTGTTGAAACATTGAAGTTCCATCAATGTTTTTAGTACTACTGTACTTCCTATCCCATAGATATCCCCTTCAATTGCTGCACATCCTCTTCTTAAATGCTCAATTGGCTGCATTATTTCATCCACAAAACAGTCAATTCACGTTTACAGTATATTCTGAAGTGCGAGACATCTTTAAAATGAGACAAGGTGCTATATCAAATGTAAGGATTATTATTGTTGTTTTGTGACTGGCTATGAGGCAGCGACTTCTCGTTTTTTATATGATTCCTAAGTGTTTAGGAGCAGCTTGATTTTAGTCAATCTCAGAATCCCTTAACAGCACCTTATCTGGCTCTCATTGAAACTTGATCTTTTTTTCCAGTTGGTTATCTTTCTCTCTAACTATTCCCTCTCCTTAACTCAAATCTAGTTATATAACTGTTTGCTAAATAGTAATCCTTACATTTGATAGAGTGCCTTTCACATTACAATGATGCCTAAAAATGTCAAGGATATATTGTAAAGTGGTATGACTGTGTATTTGTAGGCGAACCCAGCAGCCAATCTATATGCAGCATTGTCCCACAAACAACAATGAAGTAAATAACCAATTTTATTTGGGGTATCTTCAGCAAGGATACTGGGAGAAACTCTCTTCTTGTTTTCCAGTTGAATGTCCACAAGACTGAGGCCCTCCCAACTGGCTCACGTCAGTGCCTCCGCACCTCAGCCACTGACAGCTTCAGCATTCAAGGCTTCACTCTCCACCTCTCTAACCCAGTCAGGAACTTGTGTGTTCAACCCTGTTCTGTCCTTCCTCCCCCACATCCACACCATGACCAGTTCTGCCTTCCACCACCTTCGCAACATCGTCAGACTCCGCCACTGCCTCACCCCTCAGGCTGCCAAAACCCTAGTTCACAAATTCATCACAACAAGGCTCCCTCCTCTTCGGCCTTCCTGGTTCTTCCCTTCACAAGCTGCAGATCATCTGGCCTGCTCCATGTCCCCCACCCGACCTGCCCTACCATCAGTGGACTGGCTTTCAGCCTCTGCCCAAACACTCTGGAACTCCATCCCACAGTCCCTTTGCCTCGCTCCTTCTCTTGCTTCCTTCAAGGCCGGTCTCAAGACCCTTGTCTTCGACCGTGCCTTCTGCTGCACTCCTAACTCTCTCCCTCCCCCCCTAACTCTCTCCCACCCCTCTCCTTTACCATGCCCCTTTTCCTTGCTCAGGTCCGACCTTTCTGTCAGTGCCTTGGGACGTCCTCCTGACATGAAAGGCACTCTATAAATGTAATTTTGTTGTTGTTGTTGAATAGTGTCATTCAATCTTCAACATTTACCTGAATAGGCAAACGGTACCTCGCATGACTGTCTCATACAAAGGAACCTCAAATACGACAGGACACCTCCAGTACTGCATTGAAGTGTCAACATTGGCTATATAAGTTCCACATCCTAATGTGTGGCTTTTGCCCACGATATGAAAAGTGAGAGACCTACCTACAGGCTAACACAAATTCTCACCAAGTGGACTTGCTCAGAGGGGACATCTTAGCATGGATGGGATGGTCGACGGTTGAGTGCAAGAACATATATGTATTGAGTACAATATTATCCACCTATGATATTGTAACAAGTACTGTACATTAGGGTCCGTCGATATGGAAATTTTCCAATTTAGATATATCGATGGACTCATATCGAGATATACCGGAATATAAATATTTTCGGGTTTTTCGTACTGCACATGCGCGCGCGTTCCGGGTGCATGTGCATTCGGGGCCTATCTCCTCAGGATGTAAATATCTTTCTCTCTCTGTGTCTCTCACTCTCTCCATCTCTGTGTTTTTCTGTCTGTGTATCTGTGTTTCTCTCACATCCCCCCCATCTCTACCTATCTGTTTATTATCACATCCACCCCATCTCTCCCCCCACCCCCCACCACCCACCACCGTCTCTCTCCCCCACCACCCCTCCAGCCGTCTCTCTTTCCCTCCCCACCCCAGCCGTCTCTCTGCCCCCACCCCCACCCCCGCCGTCCCCCTCCCACCCCACCCAGCAATCTCTCTCTCCCTCCCCCCCCATGCCGTCTCTCTCCCCCCCCACACCCCCAGCCGTCTCTTTCCCCCTCCCCTCCCCACCGTCTCTCTCTCCCCCCCACCCCCCTCCCCGCCGTCTCTCTCTCCCCCCCGACCCCCCCCCCAGCTGTCTCTCTACCCCCCCAGCCGTCTCTCTCCCTCTCACCACCCCACCCCCAGCTGTCTCTCTCCCCCTCCCAGCCTTCTCTCCCCCCCCCACCCCTTGCATACCTGTATATTGTATTCGAGGACTATGAATACAATATGGCGGTTTTGCACCTCGGTCTGTGCATTGTGTATAGAGATGAGCATTCTGTGTCTTGTAGTTCAGTGTGCGCGCATTCCAATTTTTTACCTCGATATATTGATTTTTCGATATATCAATATTTTTAAAATGCCTATATCGGCGTATCGATATGAAAATTATATCGGGTTTTAGCGATATATCGATATATCGCCGGGCCCTACTGTACATACATGAGGACCAATTACAGCAATAGCACATCATACACACAGATTTGTACTATGGCTAGGACACGATATCAATGAAATGTAATACAAGCTGTTCTTTTTTCTTCTTTGTGACCCATCGTGATTTGTAGCTGCTACATTATTAGCAGTGGATATTTGATTATGTGGAGTGTGTCTGAAACAATGACTATCCAGCAACTTGGGACATCCTCTTGACGTGAAAGGCGCTATTACTCTAAGTGTAATTTTGTTGTTGGTTGTTGTTGTCAGTGCTGAAAGATTAAGGGATGTGTTCCAGAACCAGAATTTATATAAAAGATAAGAAAAGCACCTGGTTCTATGTGCATGAATTGTTTTTCAAACTGATGTCTCTCGGTGATAAACCATTGTGGGATAATGACAATATCTTTTTTTTAGTTACGCTTCTTTTAAAAATTTTACAAAAATAAAATGGCCGCACCTATCAAAATATCATCTAACAATGTAAGATGCATAGTTATATGATAAAGCAGATAATTTATTTGGATTTCATCTTCTTGCCAATATTCAATACAGTAACTTCTGTACTGATATTTACTAATTTTGTCCCTTATTAATCACGATTTAGGTTGTGGGCATCAGTTATATATGTAAAAACAATTGTTTTAAATGAACAACTGAGGGAATCTTTGTCTAATAATTAATTAGCACCTCTGTATTACAAATAATCTGTTTTCTAAAAGCACAGTTGGTAGGTAGAGCAAACACAGATTAAGTAGTTTACATGCATTATGCCTATGTTTTAACACTGCATAAATCTTAGGCTTCTCACTTAACAGCTTTTTTGTAAAACAAATACATTTTTTTTTAACTTCCCAGTGGTCCAAGGCAGCACATGCTGATGCCTCTTGGACTTCAAGATTTAGGAAAGAGGCCTTGGGCTGAAACATGCAATGGATTTCTGGGAACCTTTAGACATTAAAGACACAGCAGTTCAGAACAAAAGCAAGGGGTCAGCCATCATAACAATATCACAGTGGCCCAACAGTAAAGTGGCAGGAGTGAGTTGAGTCTTCAAAGTGGTTAGAGCACTCGCCTTGCAAATGTGAGACCTGTGTTTGAGTCCAGGCAGGTCAGGGCGAAACCTTGGACAAGTTTCCTTACTCCACACACCCAATAATAATCCCTCAAAAAAACCACAATAATAAAATTGGTCATTTCAATCCACGACTGTTTGTGGAACACTGCTGTGTGCAACTGGCTTTATCGCATTTTACCCACAAATATACAGTCAATTCACATTACAGTATATTCTGTGAAGTGCTTTGAGACATCGATAAGATGTGAAAAGCACTATATCAAATGCAAGGATAATTATTATAAAAGTATTATGGCATTATGAACAAAGTACAGTAAAAGCCCGTTTATCCGGCATCCTCGGGACCTGGCCAATGCCGGTTAAAGCGCATGCTGGATATTCGGCCGAAAATGCCCCCCCCCAAAAAAAAATGAATGCATTTTTCCAGATAAATTCCGGTTAATCGAATGTGGACTTTTTTTTGTGATGCTGGTTATACGGAAGTTAAGGTTGATCAAGGCCGTACGCAGGGGGTGCGACGGGTGCGTACGCACCCCCCCAAATTATAAAAGGTCCACATTTTCCGGGGTAGAGAATTGTATTTTTTATCAAATTTAAATACCAAGTAAATTTATTGAGCATTTGTGTAACAATCAGTTCTTCAAAACTATGTATAAATTATAAACTCACATCTTTGAATGATTTAGTATTAATATAAAATTATCGAGTCGCACTCCAGAATCGGCGTCTACCCAAAACATACCGCGTCGATAGACCAGTCCATGACGCGGCGAGTCTGTGACTCGTGATTGGATAAACATAGGCGCCAAGACTCAAATCCATCCTCGTTTGGAAATCATCCCGTAAACAGCCACAAGGGGCAGCACCAATTCTGGAAGTTAAATCATCTTTTAATCTGATCACCGTAAGTAAAAATTACTCAAGTTTTGAGAGGTGTGACTGTAATGCTAGCAAACAATGACAACATATTTACAAGCTTCTGAGAACTTAAAGCTTTTGAGAACCCAACAAAAAAGTTATATGTGTCTGGACGGGAATGCCTATCTTTAAAAAAAATACTCATGGACGTAGGCCTATGCTTTAGCGCCTATTCCACGTGGTGTGTCAATCGGAAATCATCCCGTATACAGTCACTACATAAAAAGGTAGCACCACTTTGTGGAAGCTGAAATCGTATTTTAATCTGATAAATGTAAGTAAAAATGACTTAAGTTTTGATAGGCGTGTTTCTGAAATATCACGTTTCTTGTTTTGTCTTGATTATCACATTTGATTTATATTATTAAAAATGTATTCCGGTAATTAAAAATTGCTTTTAGAGACGTCCACTGGCGTGCAAAAAACATATGACCGCAAAGATAAACAGTGCGACTTTATTTCACTTTCAGTTTTGTACCCAGAGTGAAAAAACATAAATGTCGCACGAATTTGGCATAAAAATAGTTTCACCGTCATCTGATCGAGCGAACTCTGGCATTGTCCATAGCACTATGGACAGTTTCCTCCCGGCTTCTCCAGCTATGTCCGCTAAACCTAAGACGCCTCTGCAGTAATGTCTGTGATACCAGTGTGGTAGTGTACCATATAGCTCACTATTTGTCAGATGCTGTCGCCAGTAAACGTTCAGGGCGTCTCTTAGAAGCCTGGTATATACCTCACGAGTCACCTAATCTCCTGGTCGAGGTTTGCCTAAGTGTCCAGCATTCTGCTCCGTATAGGAGCGACTTTCAGCCCTCGCGTTAATGCACATTCATTATAATATGGAAATCGATATTGGTAGAGCGGTTGACGTATTCGCTTCAAAGCGACCGAGGCGTCTCGAATACGGAACGCTATTAAAGAATTAATTTCCCCTCCCTTATTTTTTCAAGTATTTTTTTGTCAGATCAGTATTGCTTGATGGGTCACTTCCTTTAATTTTGATTCTAAATAAATAAATAAAAACTAACTACACTATTGCTCACAGTTCAACGATATTTTCAGGATAATGCTGATAACAGGCTTGTAACACGTGTGAATTAACTGTTTGACACTGATTTTCAGTTTCTGTATATTTTCTTGTCTTTTATAAAATTTGCTTTGCTGGAATATCTGAGCACAATATTCATACTTTACTCTTACATTATTGTTCATTACAGTCCGAAAGAAATTTAGTCTTAGGATAACAATGCAGAACAACTTATTAATTACCGTCAATCTGTAGTTTATGATCATTTTCTCTATACGCATACATTTATCAAGCATTCGTCATTGTACTGTGTTAATTGGATTGTAATTTACTTTATCGTTCGCATTCCTTACATCATCGAGTCAACAATCGTGTTGGCTTTTATCGGCGAACACATTCGACCTTCCCAATTAGACACGGACTACCGGGGAAAATATAAACAGTGAATAAATAATGATGCTCTTAAACACCAAGGGCATGAAACATTTACCTTCATATTGGATCTTCTGAACCGATTAAATAAGACCTCAAACTGTGTAAAACGTCGGAGCCTCGAGGGGGCTTCGGGGGCAGCCCGCAAACCCCTGGCCATTGTTGGTCCCATCACTAGCAATTCGCACCCCACCAAAAAAAATCCTGCGTACGGCCCTGTTGATCGAGTGCCGGATAAACGGGGCTTTTACTGTAGTAAAATCAAAACACAAATACAAGTGTAAAACTATAAGACTACAACGCGGAACAAGGGAGGAAGGGAAGGTGATCAAAGGCATATTCGAAGAGGTGGTTCTTCAGGTGGGATTTAAAGATAAAGAAGGGATGAGATGGAGGGATGTAGTGGCTGAAGGCACAGCCCACAATGCTGGCATGGAGGGGTTGGGGGACCTGCAGCAGGCCTCTGTTAGGGGGTGAAGGGGTGGCAGAGGAGTGAGGTACGTGCAAGTCAGAAAGGTCAGAAGGTGCTAGGGCATCAAGAGACTATATATGAGGGTGAGGATCTCAAAGCTGATCCTTTAAAAATCAGGAAACCAGTGGATCTTGATGAGGATTGTCATGATTTGTGTGTGGAATTTGTTGCATGCTAGGATATGGATGGAAGAGTTTTGTATTAATAGGACCATGTAGATGGTGGAACTGAAGAGGCCAGGAGGAATGCAATGTATTTCAGAAATTGTTGGGAGGTAACAAAAGCGTTGTGACATTCGGTGTGAGGGAAGCTTTACAGATGTGCAATGTAGGGAAGATAGTCCTAGTCAGAAACACTAAGTAAGCATTAATTAATATGAGAGACAACAGAAGTAACTTCTGCGAACAATAGGGGGAAAGATACAAGGAGTCACCTACAGCAAAAAATGTCTGCCTGACCAAGCAAAAGACTCCTTCAAGGAACACTCCTTGCATGATTTTCCCCATAATGATGAAGCCATTTCATTTGTCTGAGGAAGTGAAGAAATGAAGAATGCACAATTTTATCTGAAACAATTAGGCTTTGGTGATACATGGATTGAGTTTCAAGCACTCTGGGATGTCATCTTGACATGAAATGCGTTATATAAGTGTAAATTGTATTGGTACTATATTGAATTACACTCTTGAAAGAATCTGTGACATATTACAGCTGAAGGAATGAAGGCAGTCCACAAAACGAATATCATAGCTCATAATTGTACCTGTTCAGATTTTATTTTGCAATACAATTCCATTAACTCACACTCTATAGGTAAAATCGACATTGTTATCTAGTATTGGGAAGTGTAGCTGTTCACACACTGGATTCTGTTCCTGATTTTCTTCTCTTTTTGATATTATCTGTGCAGCCAAGTTGATTATGAAGGCCCTCGCTGGAGAAAGAAAATAACACTGTCCTATGGGACAACCTTCGTATAATGTCGAAGACATTTCAATTATAGGACTTAAAATGGGATGTCTTTGCTTCCTTTGGATGATATGTCAAATCGAGGCTCCATCTGCCTGTTCAAGTGGACATTAAAGATCTCATGGCACTATAATAATAACTATTCAAAAAGAGAAGAAAATTACTCCCAGTGTTCTGCCCAACAATCCCTCAATATAAAATTGGTTATTGACTTCAGGGCTGTATGTGAGACATTACTGTGTGTAAGTAGATACCATATTCAGCCACAAGACACATAGTCACTTGATTGTACAGTATATTCTGTAAAGCACTTTGAGCAGTCCTCCTAATGTGAAAGGCAATAGCTATACCAAATGGAAGGATTAATATTTAATGTCTTAGGGTCTTCAGTACTGTAACATATTGTGATGAATTGCTGCAATGACTATCGTTCCCAGGCCAGGCCATATGTCATGATGCAGTACAAAGGGTACAATCAATCAGTGTAGCCAACTTCTATAGGTCTCAAATAAAACTCGTAAGGACTGTACTATGTTAGTCAGAATGATCAGTTAAGTTGTCACATGGAATAGTGATTTTAGGTACATTTGAGTTTTAATTGAAACATTTTCTATTTCCCACTATTTTGAGTCTCTATAAAAACAGTTTTGTACAGTTAATTAATTCAATTAAGCAACCCGTGATGAACAAAGAGATGTTTTCTTTGGAATCTGAGGTTCTGTAGCAACAATGATCACTGCAATTTTCACAAACACACCTATTTTAAATTTGCAATTATTTTTTCACAGCTAAAATTCACTAGATAATACTAGACACTAAACAGTCACCTTTTTTAATGTGAAAATACTTGTTTATTTAAAATTAATAATAATAATCTTTACATAGGATATACAAGGGCAACAACACAATTACATTTGTTACGCGACTTGTCAGGAAGATATCCCAAGGTGCTTGTAATGTTCTTTAATCTACAATACGCAATGTTGATTCACTCCAATGTTTAATGCAACTTTGCAATCCAGCTTCTTTCCAATTCCCTCTTTCACTCTCTCTCTCTCTCTCTCTAACTCTCTCAAGTCATTCTTTCCAGAATCCTTATGTACTTGTACCATACTTAATTGCCACTTATGTTGTTAAATCTAAAATGCAACACACCATATTTAATTACCACTTATGTTATTAAAGTTAATATGTAACAGCGCTGAACAGTCAGGGATTAGGACCCAAGTATGTGGGAGCAGGGTAGGGATGAGGGAGGGCAGAGAGGTAGAAAGGCAGCTGAAGGCACGGTCGAAAAGGAGGGTCTCTTCAAGACATCTCAAAGTGCTCCACAGCATATACTGTGAAGTGAATTGTTTATAAATTTTGTGGGCAAAATGCGGCAGCCAATGCACACAGCAGTGTCCTACAAACAATTGTGAATTGAGTGACCCAATTATTTTTTTGGGAAGTGATTATTACCCCCGGAAAAGCGATCTGCCAATTGACTAAACTTTCCTACTAAGGGTTCCTACTTACTGCTATATAAACAGAGTCGTGCGGAGTAAGGAAACTTGCCTAAAGTTGTCCCGCCTGGGAATCAAACCCAGGTCCTCTCAAATGCGAAACGAGTGCTCTAAACAATAGGGGTGAGAGAGTGACCAAAGGCACGGACAGAGAGGCAAGTTTTACGACGGGCCTTGAAGGAAGCAAGGATAGGGTGAAAATGGAGTTCCACAGGATGGGGGCAGAAAGGCTGAAGGCCAAACTTCTGTTGGTGGAATAAGAAGGATAGGGAACACAGAGCAGCCTCATGCCCGACGATCAGAGGGAGCAGGCAGACTGGTAGGGTTTCAGTAGGCCATAGAGAAAGGGAGGAGCAAGACCGTGGAGGGTTGTAAATTGATGAAGTAAACATTTTATTTCCTCACAATGATATCCTATTGCTTCTGCAGGATGGTGTTTCTACACATTGGGACATGGTTATTTCATTCCCTTGTAAAAAAAAGTACCATGGTAATGGCGGTAGTACTATGGAACTACCACCATAACCATGGTACTACCCCATTACCATGATACTTTTTTACAAGGGTTTATGTGGGAATGTAGCAGTTTTGGGTGTGACTCTGTAACAACCTATATCCCCGATGAGTCTGAAAATATTACCAATCTAGTATCTCACATGCATAGAGAAGTAAATAGGCTTAGATACGGCGATCCCCTTCCGGCCTGGTGGAAAGCCTGGTTGGAGGGATGGGGAGCCTGGTTCATGCACGTGCTAGTTATTGTGATAGCATTGTTATTAATCTTTTGTGTAATAATACAATGTATAAACGTTTGCCTTAATCGTTTGGGCTTCTGTTGCACCAGGTGTTTCGTTGTCGCTTTTACATAAGCAACATCAACAGTATTATGTTTAGATTGTTGTGACAGAGTCACAAAAGGGGGGATTGTTGGAATGTAGCAGTTTTGTGTGTGACTCTGTAACAACACGTTTGTGTTTATCTGGCAGTTTAGACTGATTTAGACCAGATAACTATGTATTGTAGAAAGATAACAAGTGTGTGTGACCATTGGATCAGATAACTTTGTAGTGTAGAAAGATAACAAGTGTGTGTGACCATTGGATCAGATAACTTTGTAGTGTAGAAAGATAACAAGTGTGTGTGACCATTGGATCAGATACCTTTGTAGTGTAGAAAGATAACAAAGTGTGTGTGACCATTGGATAACGCTCCTAATATGGGCATGTTGGTTGGGCAAGACTGTCTTAACTGATTGGGTCCTGTAGGACAAAGAAAGCAAACTGAGTATATATGTGTTGAATCCTCCAAGATTCAACGGTTCAAACTAACAAGTAACTATTCGAATCACAAGAGGAGTGCCTGTACTATAACTGGGATGTAGTACTGAATAAAAAGATCATAAAACTCTATGATGACTGAAGATCGTTCCTTTGAGAAAACTCCCATTTCTTCTGAATCTTAACAGTTTACAAGGCGTCCCTTATGCTGAAGTCAATGCTTCTCTAAATCTTTTGTTCACAAACAATTCAGCCACATATATAGTACCTACTGTTCTACTTCTCATGCACTGTGACCATTCCAGACTATTGTGGGTGGAATTACAGTACTGAACTGTAGCACCTACTTAAAGTTTATTACAGTACGCACTATAATTTCTTCAACCCATTATCTAACATCATACCTAAAAGTTTTATTTTATCTTAGTGGAAAGTTGCGTGTTTAGGATTTTATTTGGTTGAACGATCTGCTTCCTCTGTTCATTTTTAATGCATGGAGATCTCTGTGTTACATGACTCTGTCAATCCAAATTTCTATCTTTTTTTAGATCTTGGATTTCCAGTAGCATTTCTCTTCCATCTCATGTGGCTTTATATATTTAGATGACTTCCAACAGAAATTGTTCATTTCCTCTGCTTTCACTCTGCACCACTGTCAAATCAAATTTGATTCAATGGCTGTCTAAAAATAAAGTTCTGTATTATCTTAGTGTGGATTGAAAGAAAAGCTGTAGACACTGGATATGTGAAATAAAAACAGAAGCTTGCTGCAAATGTACAGTAGATCAATCAGCTCTTGTATGTGAAATATGATTCACTATCGTTGCTGAAAATGTTAACCTGTAATTTTCTCTCACACACACAGTCATAATTTCCAGCATTTTCTGGGCTTGTTACCCACTACTTATTCTCCTTACACAGACCTCAGTGCTTTCCACATCCACAGGATGTCTCAAAGGAATTATAATAGAAGCCCCATTATCCGTGACCTGATTAACCGGATTGCTCAGACCCCTCCCGGGGCAATTCCCCATTCCTGCAATCACGAGTATGCTCAATTTGTGAATGCATGCAATGCGTGCGCATGCGCACTTATTAAACTTACAAACTTGGGGGGTTTTACCAATCGAAAAAAAATGCTTTTTTACCGATTTTTACCGAGTGTGCTGAAATCTTTATTGGTAAGTAGCTATACAATATTGTGTTACTATTTAATATATTATTAATATAGTATGATTTAAAATAAGTACATTTTTTGTGTTGGGTTTTTGGCAACTTGCCACCCGATTATCCAGCACAGTAAATTAGTTGACCGCCCCCACCGAACATGCCGGATAAACAGGCTTCTACTATACTATAATGTGTAGCTACTGTACATTTTGTAGTTGAATTTGAGTACTTAACAATACCAGTGCAATTCACAGCCGACGCATTTAGAAATCCACACTGCAAAAGGAGGCCATTCTGCCTATCAAGTTCACACAATCTTACAGAGCACAGAGATCACTTCAGTCCCACCACCCCACTTTATTCCTTCAAGCCTTTATAGTGTATTGCAGCACTTTAGGCCATATGTTTCTTGAAACCTACTCTTCTGGGTAGGATCAAGAGAAGGGATGAGTATCATCTGTTTTACGTCAGATTTAGGGTTTACTTCCATTTCCCACTAAACATGCAGCACTGGTTCTGGGTTTAAGACAGATAATCAGTTGTAAAGATCAGGGCAAGAGTTTTCATTATGCCCCCCATTTATCTTGGCACATTGCCAACATGCTTCCATTGCCTCACCCAAATGTTCCTTCACACGTTTGGATGAAGATTACACAGCAATAAATGTTATAACTGTGGAACAGATTCACAGCCATGCCCAACCCTGTCCTTATTTGATGTCCACATTGGGATTTTTATAATGAAGCAAAAACAGTGACCAAAACAGAAACCCCAGTTATCTTTTTCCTTCTTAACCCAGGGCTACGGAAGTCCATCATGGAATCAGAGCTAAGTCAGCGTAGACCACATGCTGGGACTATCCTGATCAGTAAAGTTTGCTTTTCCTAATAGAAGTAAACAGTTGAGGACTACAGCAGTAGTTTTATTGTAGATACTCCCAAGGGGGAAATGGCGAGAGGGAATGGAGCCTTGACAGTGCATCATATTTTTTCTCTAAATGCAATAATGTTAGAAATATTTTACAACTCCAGCATCTTGTTTTACTCTTCAGATTGCATTCACTTCTTTGAATCATTATCTTGTTGTCACACCACAGTCTTCTTCTCGAGACACTGTCTGCCACTTGATTTATTACCATTCCTGATCAAACAGCAAAAAGAGCCAGAACAGTTCCAAATTGAGTACAAGACTAGAATTTATGTCAAGTCTGCATCCTGCAAGCAAGGCTTTCAAAGCATTGGAGCAGATGATTCTGGGTTAAAAAGAGCCATCTATCCAGATATAAAATCTAGTTACATGATCTGCATTGATTGAATACAATAACGGAAAGTTCTGTTCACTTTTGATCTCCAAAATAATGATTTGCAATAACATTAACAACAAAATTACATTTGTAGAGCGCCTTTCATGACGGGAGAACATCCCAAGGCACTGAACATTCAGGGGTTGGGACCCAAGCAGGTGTGGGGGGGATGGGGGCATGGTTGGGATGAGGGAGGCAGGTTGATAGGTCAGAGAGGTAGGAGGGGTCAAGGCCAAGGAAGGCCTTGAAAGTGAGGACAAAGATCTTGAATTAGATCCTTTGAGGACTGGGAAGCCAGTGGAGCCAGGAACAGTGGGGGTGATGGTGTCGCGGAGCATGGTATGGGAGAGGACATGAGCTGCAGAGTTTTGGATGATCTGCAGCTTGTGGAGGGAACATAAGAACATACAATAAGGAGCAGGAGTAGGCCATTCGGCCTCTCAAGCCTGCCCTTCCATTCAATAAGATCATGACTGATCTTCTAATCTCACCCCACCTACCCACCTTATTCCCATATTCCTTAATTCCTTTGATAGGGGAGTCAGCAGGTCAGAGTTGTGGAGGCTGAAAAAGAGGGAGTTTCCATAGTCAAGCCTAGAGGTGACAAACGCATGTGTAAGGGTTTCAGTGGCTTGAGGAATGAGGCAGTGATGGAGACAGGCGTTCTTGCAGAGGTGGTGCAAAGCAGTGCTGGTCATGGCATGGATATAGGGGAGAAAGGACAGTTCAGTGTCAAACAAGACATCCAGTTTCCTGACTGGCTTGGTTAGGTGGAGTGTGCATCCATGGATGCTGACGTTGCTGGTGCCTGAGGTGCAGAGACCCTGGCACGAGCCAATCAGGAGGGCCTCGGTTTTGCTGACATTCAGCTGTAGAAAGTTGTCTCTCATCTAGGACTTGATGTCTACCTGGTAGTCTATCAGTACAGCAGTAGTCCTCGAATTGAGGGTGGAGGCAGAGAGATAGAGTTGAGTGCCACCAAAGGGGAACATTACTGATCAGTGTGGAGGTCACCAATGTCTCACGTGAATCATCAGCAAAATATGGTTTATTTCAGCCATTGTTCCTTCATTTTATCCTTTTAATCTTGCTAAACTGTTGAACATTCATTCTGACCAACACAGTAGAACCTACTTTTAGAAGTGGAAGTTGCGATCTACAAAATTCTAACCTACCTTTTGTCCAGGTTTTAATCTGTGGTTACTATTGTTTGAGCATACTTGAAGTGGTGTGCGACATCTTCTGTGCATACATGCAGTGAAAGTGCAAATGGCAGTTAGCAATTGGGCATTCATTACGTATCCACACAGAAAGCTGGCTGACATCACTTCAATCATGCTTGAATATTAATAATTACTGGAACTTCCTTAAAATGTATCTCTTCAATAATGCCTCCAGTCACCTCCCCCATCTCTTTCACCTTCCCGTTTCCCCACATTTCTCGATCAGTATCTGACACGATCATTGTAAAGCGGTCCAAGACATTATCCTGCTTGCAGGTCACTATAAAAATGCAGGTTGCTATTTTTGATATGCACAGTATAAGCTGTGTTGTTCATTGTTAGCACACTATTCGCCTGTGTTGGGCATTCACTATTGAGCCCAATCTTGGCACCATCTGATATCCATACAAGAGGCATTCCAGCAAATGTCTCTTAATGGAGATGAGGAGTGGAAACACTGATCAATTTTTCTCTACCCTAACAACCGTGGGATGAGTCAAATGTAAGGATCCACTAAGATCAACTGAATTAGTACAGGCTGGAACTTGAATTGTGACTTTCTGCTCTATATGGACGAGTACAGTACTCCACTGAGTAGCCCCTTTACTCAATTAGGCCACTGAGTGCTAACAGGTGACATCTTAAATGCATCCTTTCCATGAGCAGCAAATTCTCCTGTTTGGGCCAATGCACCATGATTCCACTAACATGTCCCAAAACAGCCCGAATAAGCAAGGATTGTTAGAAATGGAAACACTTTTCTCTTTTGATATAGTGGCAGGTGGACTTTAATGTCCATATAACAACAACTTCAATTTATATAGCACCCTCCACGCTGGATGCCATCTCAGAGTGCTTCACAATAACGGATCCCGGGGCTAAGCCAGGGGGAAGGGGAAAAAGGGTGACCGAAGGTGCGCTCGAAAAGAAAGGTCTTCAGCTAAGACCTGAAACTAGGCAGAGACGGGTCGAGGTGAAGGGAGTGAGGAAGGGAAGTCCAGAGACAGATTCTTTAATTTATCATCTGATAAACTAAACACAAGACATTACAGATGTCAAATGCCTTTGCATTCATAAACAAGAAATTTTCTTACTACTGGTAAGCTGAATAAAGGTCAGAATTATTGGCTATTGAAGAATAGTATCTACAATAAAACTACTGCTGCAGTCCTCAGGCTCAACAATTCAGTTCTTTAAAATGGAGTAAAAGCAAACTTTACTGATCAGGATAGTCCCAACATGTGGTCTACGCTGACTTAGCTCATCTCAACTGGAACAGCAGTAATGTATTCAACAATTGATTAAGAAGGAAAAAAAATAGGGTTTCTATTTTGATCACTGTTTAGTGGTTTCATTATAAAGATCACAATGTGGACATCAAGTAAGGACAGAGTTGGGCATGGCTATGAATCTGCCCCACAGTGTTGTGAGCCAGTCAAAAATTCTTGAATGCAGTTATAATTTGGAAGATAGTTTCCAACAAATCCTTTTAATATCTTCTGCCATATCATATTTCCAGTTCTGCCTTGCAGCAGAAGATTCATGGAATGAAACATCCCTCAATCCATGTAACTTATTTCCTTGTGCCTGCAGAGAATGTGAATGCAAATAAATCAGCTTTGTAACGTGATCCAGGGGTTGAGTGGGTACATGTGTGATAATCTCAATTATCACATTTATTGATATCAAAGTATTTCTAGGCAATCACAGAAAGCCTGCACTTTCATACAAGGGCCTAATAAGAGGATGAGTATGAAGAGGCACAATACAATAGAGAGATAAGCTGAGAACCAAATTAATTAATGAAGATGAACATAGGAACAGGTGTAGGTCATGTGGGCCAATGAGCCTGTCCCACCAGGATGAAGAAACAGTTGGGATGAATAGTATGGATGAATAGAATTGAAACACATTTAAATGAATAACATGAAATACACCTGTAATTTAACCCCTTTTGTATTTCTATCATCTCAATATTCTTGTAGTTCCTGCTTCCCATGACATTGAAATAGTTAATTTTGTTCAGAAAGTAGTAAATTATGTAAATATTTCTGCAATTAGTATTCTGTTGATTCCTGTTTAATTGCCTTTAATCTATAAACAATGATGGGCAAAAATTAGTTTCCATTATTATAGCATAATTTAAATGACTAACATAATTATAATTTAATTTCAATAATTAAAATTACTAACATAATTACAATTCAATTTCAATTACTAGAACAACTTCAGAGTGGAAGAAGGCATTTCATCAGAAGGTAAACTTCCCTCAGGAAGTGAGTTGTGTGACAGAAGTGCTGTCCTTATGTATAAAGTGCTGCTCTTCAAATGGAATAGTATTTCAGATGTTCAATAACTCTCAGCGATTTTGCAGTATTTCTCTCTTTGCTCATGTCCAGTTGAACTGTATCCAAGGGTAATTCATGAATGTTACCTTTCAACATTATCAAAAACATTTAGTAATGGGCAAAGAGCAATAGAGATGGGCTAGGGAGCACAAGAGATCAGCAAAGCAAAATTAATGGAGACAACACGAGAGAAGCATAAGAACATAAGAAATAGGAGGAGTAGGCCATTCGGCCCATCGAGCCTGCCCCGCCATTCAATCATGGCTGATATTCTACTCTAGCTCCAGCTACCTGCCTTATCCCCATACCCCTTAATCCCTTTATAAATGGCAATTTTCTTAGTACCGGTTACATGCAGATAATAATAATCCTTGCATTTGATATAGTGCTTTTCTTATCGACATCTCAAAGCACTTCACAGAATACTGTAAAATTAATTGACTGTATTTTGTGGACAAAATGCGGCAGCCAATTGCACACAGCCTTATCCCACAAACAGTCGTGGATTGAAATCACCAATTTTATTATTGTGTGTTTTTTGGAGGGATTATTATTAGACGTATGGAGTAAGGAAACTTTCCCAAGGTTTCGCCCTGATCTGCCTGGATTCGAACACAGGTCTCACGCTTGTAAGGCAAGTGCTCTAACCACTGAGCTACAGGTGATAATTGTTTGGTAAACAGAGATAAGGCAGATAGAATAGTAGAACCATAGAAATCTACAGCACAGAAGAAAGTGATTCAAATCATTGTGTCTGTGCTGACTCCTACAAGCAGCAATCCTTTCCATCCTATTTACTGGCCCTTTACCCATAACACTATATCTTACTCCTTCTAGATATGTAACGATTGGACTTTGTAGTTCAAGATCATCACTCTTGTGGTTTAAATCCCTCCACTGTTCAGCCAACCCAACCTCTCTAACCTCCTCTCACCCCGCAGCAATACCCGTTGCCTCTACTCTACTGGGTCCAGCCTCCTCCTTATCCCCCAAATCCTCCACTCAACAATCAGTGGCCATACATTCAGCCACTAAACACCATCAAACTGTGGAATTCCCTCCCTCAATCCTTTTGCCTCACAACCTCCTTTTCCATCTTCAGATCGTGCCTGAAGACCTTTCTCTTTGACCTCACTTTCCCCCTCCCACTGGCTCGGTCTTGGTCTTCACCATTGTGAAGCGCTCTGACACACTGCCTGGCATAGAGGGTGACATATAAATGCAAGTTGTTGTTGTTGTCTTAAGAAAAGCAATTTAACAGGATGAAGACAATGTAGAAAGCATGAGAGCCCTATGAATTCTCTTGAAACAGAATGGATCTCAAGAATCAGGGAATCCCTATATTCACCGTCTCTTGCAACTCCAGCAACAGAAACAGGAAACAGGCAAAGAGTGGTAACAAAAAAAACTAATAGACAATGAGAGAGAGCTTCACAAATTTGTTGCAACAACAAATCTCATTTATGCAGTGCCCTTCATGTGGATAGAGTCTCAGAGCTCCTAACATCAGAATGATTTGATGGTGAGGGGGAAGGACATGGGAGGTGACCAAGGCACGGTCGAAGAGAAACATGTGATTTGAAGACAGGCAAAAATGGGGCAAGATGGAGAGATTGGGGCAGGGAGTTCTAGAAATGTGGTGCCACTTTGTAGTTCATTTTTCCTAAAGACTTTTTTTTAACATTATTTATCATACTCCCTGTGCCATCCAAAGCAGCTGACAATTTCTGCCTGAAATTGCATTGATGAAAATGTTACTGTTCTTACCTGTTACCAGTACCAGATGTTAATTTTATTCTATTAGTTAATTTCATTTTGTGCAATTTGAAAAGCAAAAAATTACCCGCCTTCAGTTAAGTTCACTTTTACTTCATTCTTTCCATTTTATTTCTTAGAATCCATACCATTTTGTTGATTATTTTTACATTTGTTGCATACATTTTTTCTTTCACTGTAAATCTTCACTATTCAATTCTGTTTAGGTCCTGCTTAATCTCTTTCATTTTTTCTCTTTTCACAATCTTACATTGAAGCATTTCCTCAAGCAACTAAGGCACAGATATTTCCTTTGGAGATACCAGTGTAGTAGCAAAGATGCCAAAGGAATCACAGGAAAGAGGTCAAGACAGCACACCAAGCATCGGGTGACTGCTTATATTAGGAGCAGTGGGAACAGCAACAGAACAATGTCAGAGCCCAGGGGAAGGAGAGCAGCTTGTCAGGGACATTTGATGCTTGATGAAAATGAACTCTTATAAGTTTATTGGAAAAATTCACTTTCCATTAACCTTCACCCATTGTGTCAGGAAACAGTGCTTCAAACACAGCTGAAACATGTTCAATTATCGGTCTCTTGTTTTAGGATGTAGGACGTTTAATAAACATAAGAACCACACATCAGGTCAAGAACTGTGAAAGGCAGCCTCTGTGGTGTGTGCCAATTTCATCCCTGCAGTATTCATATCCTGTAATTACCAATTAGTGACTATAGGAACACAGGGACTATATGAGTTGGCTATTCAGTCCCCTGAGCCTGTCCTGCCATTCTATTAGATCATGACTGATCTGCATCTCAACTCCATTTACCTGCATTTGCTCCATATCCCTTAATACTCTGACCTACTAAAATTATATCCACTTCAGTCTTGAAAATGTGAATGGATCCAGCATCTAAAACCTTTTGGGGGACAGATTTCCAAATTTCCACACACTTTTTGTGAGAAAATGCTTCCTGATTTGACTCCTAAATGGCCTAGCTCTACTTTTAAGATAAAACACCCATGTTTTGGATTCCCCAACAGAATATCCTCTTTGTGGAAAGCCATGTGGAGTCAGACTTACAGAAATAGAGAAAAACAGAGTAGTTATAATTAGGGATAAGTGAAAGGGTAACCAATTCTTAGAAAAAGATGTTTTGAAAATATGTGAGTCAAGGGAGAGAAAGAGAAAGATAATTCTTTTTAATCTGCTGTATTGATAAGAAGCCCCATTGAGTGCATCTGGTCCAGCATCCCATTTGTTTCCTGTAATCAGAGGGAGAGAAGGTAAAGAGGAAGGGGTCACAATTCCTCCTGGTTCCTCAGCCTCATTTCTACTTTCTTACTAATTTAGGAAAGAAATCTTGCAAAACATTTCTCAAGAGAATACAAGAGCTATCCAGAGTCCACGAAAGGGAGCCATTTGACGCACATTTAAGAAGTCTACCTGTTTTATAGTTAGGAACTAAGAACAAAAGTAGGCCATTTAGCCCTTCAAACCTGGTCCATCATTTTATTTGATCACTAGATCATATTCTAATCCCAGTTCCTCTCCTTTTTCCATATACTTTATCACCCTTATTTTCCAAATACTTTAACGTCCCAGACTGTATTTACAATCTTCTAGAGTGGCGCATTTTGCATTGGCTCAATAGTTTATGTGAAGCACTCTGAGACGCCGTCCGGCGTGGAGGGCGCTATATAAATCAAAGTTGTTGTTTGTTGATGTTGAAGAAATACAATCACAACAGCTTGCATTTATATAGCGGCCTCCACACTGGGCAGCGTTAACCATGGTGGAACCCAAGGCTGAGCCAGAGGAAGGGGAAAGGTGACCGTAGACCTGGTCGAGGCGAAGCGGTTGAGGGAGGGAGTTCCAACAATTTGGGGCATAGTGGCTAAAGGCATGGCCACCAATGATGGAGCGGAGAATTCAAAATATTTTCTGATCTCAGTTCTGAAATTTTTTTGAAAGTTCACAATGCACAAGCTCAGTTGTAAATTATGTTTGGGATATAATTGGTTGTTAACAAAACTAATATCTAATTCATTATTTATCATGTTAGTCTGTGCACTAATATCCATCTTTGGAAAAATTCAACAGTACACAGGGAGTGCGCACACATCAAGTGAAACACAGATGTATTGATTATCTGAGTAACACCCTCTCTATCAGGTCAGGAGGACAGATACACAATCACTGGTCAGATCGCAGGGGACAAACTTGTTTCTTTCGGGGAAGAGTTTTGAAGGTTTACAGCACTTCTGTAAAGACAGAAGCAGACCTGCTTACATTACAACTTATATTATTTAGCTTTCACGAGTTGCCTTTCACAGTGTGACATTTCAATAATCCCAGCATTTTAGGAGCTTCACCAGTTAGAGTCAGTTGTAACTTGATCATATGTAGCCTCAAAACCATGGTGGCAATTGAAGATTAAATGGTGTAACTTTCAGGAGGAGTGCAATAGTGTACATATAATACAAATGAATCATAAAATTAGTAATTCATTCAGCAATCTTTAAATCAGAAGGCTTTCAAGGCTTAACATATAAGGCTTATAAATTCAAGGCTTACTTGTATGATACTTTTCATACAATTATCCACCATATTTAGTTCTAACATTGTTTAAAACAACATTAACTGGAAATTTGAAGTCCTTATGTTTTTCATTTGATATCTAAATGTATTGTGTACAGTATGAGAAGGAAAACACTCTAGAAGAAAAATAAATTCAGACATAGTGTATATATTTAAGATGCACAAATTGGAAAAAACACAAGATGGTCCATTAAGATGATAATAATAATCCTTGTATTTGATATAGCACTTTCCATATCTTCTAAACATTTCAAAGCGCTTCACAGAATCTACTGTAAAGCGAATTGACTGTATATTTGTGGGCAAAACGCGGCAGCTAATTGTGCAAACAGTCATGGATTGAATGACAAAATTATTATTGTTCTTTTTGAAGGATTATTGTTAGGCCTGTGGAGTAAGGAAACTTGCCCAAGGTTTCACCCCTTCTTGGAATCGAACTCAGGTCTCTTGTTTTTGAGGCAAGTGCTCTAACCACTGAGCTACAGGACTCCAAAGCTACTGCAAGGTACTGCTTGGATCCCCTTCAACTAAAAAAAAACACTTTTTGGAGATACCACCCTCAATATTAAACTGATATACCGTCTTCGTTTTCGTCAAACATCCCATGGTTTTATTGCAAAGGAAAGCAGAGTACATCTGTTTTCCTTTGCAATAAGGATTCAGTGTACGGGAGAAAATTGATAAGTTTAGAGAAATGGTGGCACAAGTTGTAGATAAGGCAAAACTTGTAAATGTAGGACACTTCATTTCAGGAAAAAGAAAATAAAAGAGTATATTTAAAAGTAAATTTAATGGAACTACAATTCTTGAGGAACAAAAGCATAAATCACTAAAATCAACAGGTATAAAAAGGCTAAGAAGAAGCCATGTCAGATTGATAAACCAGGCTAGTGAAGTTAAAGTAAGGAAAACAACACTGAAATAGTATAGGATATCGGTTAGGCTCTAGTTGCAATATTGTGTTCAATTTTGATTTCCCTACTTCAGGAAGGATGTCATAGAGAAGGGAAGGGTGCAAAGCAGGTTGACTAACTGTTATGCTTTATATGCTCTGAGAAGCTGCCCTGTGTGAAGGGCAACTTGTTGCTGTTGCCATCCATACACCAATTACTATAATTCATTCTTTTGAGATATTTTAACATAGACTATACTAACAATAAGTAGCTCATTTTAATTATGCTATTAATTATTAAATCTGCAAACGACATATGTAATTAATACCATACAAACGGCTTTATAATGCATTTGTACAGGAAGCTGGTGGCACAATAGGTTATATTACCATTCTTTTTACCTCCGGAATGTGGGATCAAGCCAAGGCCAGGCATCTATGGCAGCATTATCTCTCAAATACATATTAAGCACCAAATTAGTCCCAATATTGTTCCGAAGGGATAAGAACTCTCTTCAGAAACATACTTTAACTGTTAGGCCCTACATAATAATACATTGTACTCAAAAGTAAATGGTCAAGTTGAAGCAGTACATTGTCTGAATTAAAGCAAACTATTTAGACAGCATGAAAAAAGCTCTCCGTTGAATCCAGCTCCTGCAGATTATTAAATCTGACCAGGGAATTGGGCAACATTATTCCTAGACTCAAGAAGGAAAGTATTGCAGGCCTCAGAACCATCATTCTTCAAAACAAGACAACAGATCATCTATTTCCACTGCTGAATGAGAACTTTGTGAAAGTCTTCCAGAGTTCTCGATACTGAGACTGTTATCCGCCCAGTTAATAATTTTAGTGACAACATGGACATTTATAAAGTGAGATGTCAGAAATACAGACAAAAACAATTTGTCTGTATTTAGCATCATCAACATGCTGCTAAACTATAAAATAAGAGTTTGCAAAAGCAAAAATTAGGAGCAGTTTAGGGGAACGATGGCACTTCACAGCTCAAGAGACATTTAAAAGAGAGTTATGCATGTCAGCTTGTAGCTCATATTAGTGAATTCAATGATGGAAAAGTTTGAAATATTCATAGCAATGAGGACGAGTTTTCTGCATGAAAGCAAAGATGCATTGTTTGTACTTGAAAATCAGAACATTTTCAGTCAACTTATCTTTGCTATACTCTTTCACAAATTTAAATTAATTGTAAAAATGGATGCACCAACCCAATTAAAATGAGGTCTAACTACAGCAATAAAGATACACAAATACATATCATTGGGAATGTTTATATCACAGAAGGCCATTTTGCCCATCGTGTCTATAATGTAGGGTCCGGAGATAGATCGATATATCGCTAAAACCCAATATAATTTTCATATCGATATGCTGATATAGGCATTTCAAAAATATCGATATATCGAATAATCGATATATCGAGGTAAAAAATCGGGATGCGAGCACACTGAACTACAATACCCAGAATGCTCATCTCTATACACAATGCACAGACCAAGGGGCAAAGCCGCCATATTGTATTCATAGTCCTCGAATACAATATACAGGTATGCAAGGGGTGGGGGGTGAGAGAGACGGCTGGGGGGGCGGTGGTGAGGGGGAGTGAGATGGCTGGGGGGTGGGTGGAAGGGGAGAGAGACGGCTGGGGGGAGGTGAGGGGGAGAGAGACGGCTGGGGGGGTAGAGAGACGGCTGGGGGGGTTATGAGGGGGAGAGAGATGGCTGGGGGGGCGGGGGAGGGGGAGAGAGATGGCTGGAGGAGGGGTGGTGGGGAGAGAGAGACGGCTGGTGGGGTGTCGGGGGGAGAAAGAGACGGCGGGGGTGGTGGTGGGAGGGAGAGAGACGGCTGGGGGGAGTGGGGGGGGAGTGAGACGGTGGGGGGGGGAGGGAGAGAGAGACGGCTGGGGGAGGGTGGGGGGGGGAAGAGGGACGGCGGGGGGTGGTGGAGGGAGAGAGAGAGGGAGACGGCTGGGGGATGGTGGAGGGGGTGGGGGGGTGGAGGGAGAGACGGGGTGGATGTGATAATATACAGATAGATAAGTGATGGGGGGGATGTGAGAGAGACACAGAGAGAAAAACACAGAGATGGAGAGAGTGAGAGACACAGAGAGAGAAAGATATTTACATCCTGAGGAGATAGGCCCCGAATGCGCGCGCACCTGCAATGCGCAGTATGAAAAACCCGAAAATATCGATATATCTCGATATGAGCCCATCGATTTATCTAAATCGGAAAATTTCCATATCGACGGACCCTACTATAATGATATTAAGAAGTGATGTGTGTGTGGGGGGTGGGGGGGTAGAGTACTACTTTACCTAATCTTATACCATTCCATTGTTCTCTTCCCTTTAATATTAATTTTCTTAAATTATTTATTCAATTTCCTTTTACATTTGATTGATTCCTCATCAACTCTGATAAAAAATGCTCGAACAAAAAATGCTCAAGCATTCCTTCTTTGCTCCCTCTTTATTTCTAGTGGCCATCTTTAATTTGTGCTTTGTGTTCCTGTTTCAAATAATTTGTTTCTACTTACTCTATCAAATTAATTCATGATGTTTACTAGAGTAGTTCGATGAAAAAGGCGATGCAGCTCATCTGATCTTATTTCAAAAGCTATTACATTTAGCATACACTGGCCTGTTTAATGCCCCCCTCCCCTCCCCCAATGATCTGCCCCACTGGGCAAGCATGTGACCCCTATTTTATGAAACTCAATCCCAGAGACTCTCTGTCTCACCCCTACTTTCCCACTTTCAAAAGCAACCTTAAGAGCTGTATCTTCAACCATATTTTGATCATTTTTCCCCTCCACACCCACCCTTCTCAGCTTCTTTACTCTTCCCCAGTTTGGGGGCCTTGTCAACTGTGTGAAGTGCTTTGAGGCGTCCTCTCAAAGTGATTTTTTTGTGTCATTTTAAAAAAGATGAACATTCTCTACAATTTATATAGCACTGTAATATTATTACTGTAAGCTTCCAGTGAACCAGACTTAACAATTTAGTGGTTTGTTTGGTTTGGAAGGGCACTTCCTGTAGCAATGCCTCTGGTCCATTTCCTTTACATTAATATCAGACAGGCTTTCATCAACCCTAGTTCTTTACAGTCAAGTATATTCAGTTACTTGGAGGACATTTGGAAACAGTTTCAAGTTATCCATTAAATGCTCAAACAATGCAGCATAGTAGCAAATCTTGACTGTTCTCAATTTCTGACCTACTTTAGCTCTATGATCTTAGAATTAAATGTATTGTTTCTCCTTTTTAGAAAAAGCAACAATTAAGAAGATGGATCAAAAATAGATAAGATATAAATCTGAATGGGCAAAATATAAACTTGAGGAAGAGTGATTCGGTCAGGTCTTCTGTGCTAGGCCCCAGCTTGGGAAGGGCAAGAGCGTCAAAGAGTGGGAGATAAAAGATAACATGGCTTTGTAATTGTATCAGTAATCGAAGGAAGAGGAGAAAGAACGTGTCGAAACCAAGAGAAAAAGGGGAGGAGAGAATCAAAAGCAAGAAAACTGAATGTCGTCAGCCAACTTCACAAAGTAGAAGGTAGCATCTCAGATGTGGAGAGTGGAAGAAGTAAAGAAAAGCACAAAAAGATAAATCAATAGTTATTTGAGTGAGAGAACAGGAATGACGCTATAAACGACTTGAAAGCTCAAATTCATCAGAGGACAAAAAACATTACAGCACAGTTGAGTGATAGCAGGACAGTGTCTCAAAAAGCCAGTGTCAGCAACATTTGTTTGATGGCTGATTTGATTGATGGATGATGGACTGATGGCTGATCAGCCAGCATAATGTATTATATAGGTAGCTGGTGCTGGGTGAATGAAGTAACAGTGATTACTGATGCAAATCAAGAGTGGTCCCAGGCTGTAGGAGTGGAAAACAATAAAAATACTGACAGGAAACCCTGCAAATCAACTATTTATTTCTTATGCACTCTACATGTACAAATAGTGCCTACGGTAATAAAAAAATGTAGAAATTCATACATATGAACTGCATAATTCTCTTATTTTAATGACATTTGTAAATGTCTTCTTAGGTTAACAATCGTGTTTTAAAAGTCATACCCATGATAAATAATGTATTGAAAGACTGTGCTCCACTTAGATTTTGCAAAAACAAACCTATTTTACAGTTTGGCATTTTGCCACTGACCCACTGACTTCAACAATTCCAAACTCCACAATTGGATTCACAAATAGTATGGGTTTGAAACATGCAAGGGGCTTGCTAAGGCACTTGTCATTATTAGTTCAATTATCCTCAGCAATAACCAGAAACAATGTTTAGGAATACAAGTCACTCCACCACAATCTGTTCATGTTAATTCAAAGAGTTCATCAAGATGAACAGAGGAATGTTGGTTCATAGCGCACTGGGGGCAGGGGGATTTCTTCATGTTTGATTGCTCAGCCTAAAGTAAAATTATCTTACGTTGCTTCAAGATAGCAGGGCTGTCAACATGCATGTAGGCTCTTTCAGCTAACCCCCAGAGAAATAATTTTCAGGGGGCGAAGATGCAGAGAATGAGGAGCTCAAATGTATTCTGTGTGATATACCATATATATAATATATACACAGTATATATAAATCAGGCAGCCTCTAGCTAGTTTTATTTTAAAGTCATCCCAAGAGGCCCTGGCATTGCTTGTACTGTACAAGATACAATTCCATCTTGTAAAAATGTGTCACATCCATACAGTTATCCTCTCTAGCAGGAATGTCCATTAAAACAATTATCTCACAAAGAACAACACTGAAAAACAATGTATGTTGCAATATCATGTAAGTAACATATGCAAGCAGAAGTAACTACCACCCACCAGCAGGTCTCTCATTTGTTTCTCTCGCTCTTAACTGTGTGATCATAGGGTGCCAGTTTCTCTCATCTGTTGACGGAGAAGAAATGACTAATCCTAGCACAAAGGAGGAATAATATTACTAATGGCAACATTGGCTACAAAGATCTGACAATTTACAGAACTTAGGTGTAACAGTAGGGCTTCTGAATTTACTATTAAATGCTCATGAAATACCTGTGCACAAGTATTTAACTTGAGGAAAGACCCGATGTTCGTGAGCCTGATGAAGTAGAAATTATAAAAATATCATCTGAAACAAATCCCTCAGAACAGTGTTGCAGCAGCCACTGTATATTCCAGTGGGGGAGAGAGTAGCCCAGGAGCACAGTGAACATAAGAGATGCAAATAAAGTACTAGTACTAAAGTAGTAGGGTCCGGCGATGTATCGATATATCGCTAAAACCCGATATAATTTTCATATCGATACGCTGATATAGGCATTTCAAAAATATCGATATATCGAAAAATCAATTTATTGAGGGAAAAAATCGGAATGCACGCACACTGAACTACAAGACCCAGAATGCTCATCTCTATACACAATACACAGACCGAGGTGCAAAGCCGCCATATTGTATTCATAGTCTTCGAATACAATATACAGGTATGCAAGGGGTGGGGGGGCAGGGAGAGACGGCTGATGGGGGAGGGGGGGGTGAGTGGGAGAGAGATGGCTGGGGGGAGGGGCCAGAGACGGCTGGGGGGGTGGAGGGGGAGAGAGATGGCTTTGGGGGGGGGGGGGGGGGGGGGGGAGAGAGATGGCTGGGGGGGGAGGAGAGAGACGGCTGGGGGGAGAGGAGGAGAGAGACGGCTGGGGGGGGAGGGGGAGAGAGATGGCTGGGGGGGAAGAGAGAGACGGCGGGGGCAGGGAGGGAGAAAGAGACGGCTTGGGGGGGTGGGGGGGGAACGAGACGACGGGGGGGTGGGAGTGGGAGAGAGGGACAGCGGCGGGAGGGGGGAGGAGAGAGGGATGGCAGTGGGGGTGGGGGTGGGGGGAGAGACGGAGTGGATGTGATAATATGCAGATAGATAGAGATGGGGGGGGATGTGAGAGAGGAGAGAGACACAGAGACACAGACAGAAAACCACAGAGATGGAGAGAGTGAGAGACACAGAGAGAGAAAGATATTTACCTCCTGAGGAGATAGGCCCCGAATGCGCGCGCACCCGGAATGCGCGCGCACCCGGAATGCACGTGCACTCCGAATGCACGCGCAGTACGAAAACCCCCCAAATATCGATATTTCGGTATATCTCGATATGAGCCCATCGATATATCTAAATCGGAAAATTTCCATATCGACGGACCCTATAAAGTACAAGGTCCTCGAAAGAGTGGTTGCCTCCCGGCTACGCTCTTTCCTCTCAACCCACTCACTTTTTGAAGCACTCCAATCTGGCTTCTGTGATGACAAAGTGGTCCTAACATTTCATGTTCGCACTTGGTGACGTGATCCATATGTACGCAGATGACACCCAACCCTATCTTTCTGCTTCTACCCTCGACTCCAGAACTACTGCTGACCTGATTGATTGCCTGCCAGACATCAAGTCCTGGATGAGAGCTAACTTTCTATAGTTGAATGTAAAGCACTCTGAGACGCCGTCCAACGTGGAGGGCACTATATAAATCCAAGTTTTTGTTGTTGCTGTTCTTATTGATTAATGTAAACAAGACAGAGGCCATCTTGATTGGCTCGGTGCCAGTGCCTTAATGCATCATGTGCTGGCAGCATCAACCTCCATGGTTGCACATTCAACCTCACCAAGCCAGTCAGGAACCTCGATGGTGTCTTGTTCCATCCTCAACTGTCTTTCCTCCCCCACATCCAAGCTATGACTCACTCTGCCTTCCCTCACCTCTGCAATATTGCCCGACTCCGGCACTACCTTACCTCCAAGGCTGCTGAAATCTTCATTCATGCCTTCATTACATCCCGGCTTGACTATGCAAACACCCTGCTTGTCGGTCTAACTCCTCCCTCCACGGGTTGCAGATAATCCAGAACTCTGCGGCCGGTGTTCTCTTCTGCTCCAAGCTTTGTGACCCCATCTCCCCCATCTTCGCCCAACTCAACTGGCTCCCCATCACCCAGAGGATCCAATTCAAGACCCTGGTCATCACATTCAAGACCCTGGTCATCACCTCCACAGCCTCACCCCACCCTACATCTGCAACCTTCTAACCCCTTGCCAACCTGCCCGCCACTCTGCTCAGCAGCCTCCGGCCTGTTCCACGTCCCCTGACCCACCTGCCCCACCATTGGCGGGTGAGCCTTCAGCCACTCTGCCCCCAAACTCTGGAACTCCATCCTGCAGTCCCTCCACCTCACCCCCTCCCTGGCCTTCTTCAAATCTCACCTCTTTGACGGTCCCTTCGGTCACCCCAAATCTCCCCTTTCTCTCCACCCTCCCCATCTCAGCTACGGTCTGAAACAATGATTGTCCAGCGCCTTGAGATGTCCTCCTGATGTGAAAGGCGCTATACAAGTGTAATTTTGTTGCTGTTGGTGTTCAGGTACAGTACTCTAATACAACTGATGTATTGCTAATGCTCTGATGTACCGGTGGAAGAATCAGTGTCATTTGAAAATACATTATATCCTTTGAAAACATCATACAATTTATGAATTGTTTAATTCTTAATTGCCACTAATATTTCCCACCTATAGCCTAGCATTTTTGAATTGGAGAAATTGTAGTGACTTGGACAAGATGATTTGGACCATGGAAAATCTCAACTGTAATACATTAATTCATTTATTATTTTTCACTTCTATTTTCACATGTCTTACTTTGCTTTCTGAATTACTTCTGACATTTCTCTGTTAGTGCACTTTTTAGCAATTATTATTTAAACTTCCTTAATGTGTATCTATGTATAGAATCAGAAAATGAAAGTTTACAGCTAGGGAAACAACTCAGTCATTGTCTGTGAGAGTGATAGTTCCTTCAATAGACCCATCTATTCGAATTTAATTCCCTTGTTCTTTGCCACTTATTTTTTTTACAATTCATTTTAATGCTGTTATGGACTCAGTTTCAACACTGTTCACAGTAAAGCCATCACTAGTATGTTAGTGGTTTTGCCAATCCACGAATATAATAGGAAATTCGATTAGCAGCCAATATCATTAACAATGCTACATAAACCACCAAACAAAACTTCAACCCACTTATCTCCAAAAGCTCTAAGTCTACAGCCAAGTTCTTGGACTTTTCCAATTTGATAAGCTCCAAGAGCTTCACTCACTACCTCAGAAAAGTGAAATGTTCATTACTGTATCATCATCACTGGCTGCTATTTCTTTAGTAACACTAGTAAGTTACATTCCTGACAATGACACCTTAGAAACACCTGGCAATGTGTTATATTTCTTAAAACAACCCCTGTCCCTGAACCTTCAGTTCAGAGCAATGGTGATATTTTAAGATGGCACAATGAATTAATTTGATCTTGTCGTATTTTTTCAAAGGATTAAATGGGTTGATACTTTAGAATTCCTTAATTAAGAGTTCTGGAAGTCTATAGTGACATTTCGAATGAACTCTGCTCTGACTCAATCTATTTTTGCTGCAGGGTTACTTCAAGTAAAATTGATGTCTGAAATGTACTGCAAGTTGCTGGAAGGTTTCCCGTCTTGGATTTCTTAATTAAGAAATATTGCAAACCTGACTACATACAATAGAATGTTATATATCCATGTTTCAACAATCCAAAAGTTCACCACCTCTAGTCAAGTTGCAGTGCCAAGATGCCAATTGAGTATGTGTGCACTGGGTAATTTAAACAATGCAATAAAGGTAAATGGAGAATTATTGAGACAAAATAAGGTAAAATAAAAAGAATAGGAAATACAGGAGAATACTTTTTAGTACAAGGCATAAGGGTACATGGAATGATCTACCAGCACAGATTGTAGAGCAAAAAAAATTGGGGTTTTCAAAAGGAAATGAATAGTCACGTTCTTTTCAGGTTACAATCTTTGGATGAGACATTTTACCGAGATCCCATCTGCCTGTTCAGGATAAGGATTCCATGATACTACAGTATTTGGAAAGAGACTGAAGTTTCTTCCAGTGTCCTAGCTAACACTCAACTGAATGAAATTAATTTACTCACTTTGTGTCTGCTTGTAGGATACTGGCCTACGTATATTGGCTGCCTCATTTGTCTACAAAATGCACAGTCACGGTACTGTACTTTGATTATAACTTGTGAAACATCCTCCTGACATGAAAGGTGCTATATCGAATCCAAGGATTATTATTACTTGAATCACTAAAATGATCAAAACTGTTTGATTCAGAGATAAGCACATTGAAGGAAATGTGGGAAATTGGAAGGGTAGTTTAAAGGAATGGATGGTGTACTCTTCAGCAAAATTGTTAACTGTGGGGGGTCTAAAAGTATAGCGATTTCAAATGTGATTCTTTACTTAAGGAATCAAAAGTACATCATAATCAATTCCTAGGAATCTCCCTCCATCCCATCTACTATCAGAGCAGAAATCATAGGGTCAGTGTATCATACAGGACAAATTTCCTTTTAGCAGAAGGTGTGCCCACTTAAATTACTATAGCTAAGGTAATCTGTACCAGGTTTTAGACCCCTGTTGCTTATTTTGGTGAGGCTCTCAACTGAAGGTGTCTCCAGAAATCACATTTAGAATGAACAAATGTAATGTAAATTTAACTAATTTTCTCCTTGGTATTTTATAAAACATGTTGAATTGCATTTTGATATAGAGCTTTTCACATTGTATAAATGTCTCAAAGCTCCTCATACTGCTGACTAGGAACCTGAGCTGGGTAAGGTGGGGAATACGTGGTGGGATTGGGAAGGTGACTGAAAGCAGTTATAAATAGGTCTAAAGACAGGTTTTCAAGGTGAAAAGGAAAAAGGCAAGGCTGGGAAGGAGTTCCAAAGAGCAGGGCAGATTGTCTGAAAGCTTATCCCTGATGGTGGGGTGGATCAGCCAGGAACATTAAGCAAACCAGTGATTGCTGAATGAAGGAAGTGATGGGGCCAGTAGGGTCACAGGAGGTCATGGACATAGAGTGGGGTGACGCCATTGGAGGCAAGCGATCTATTCTAAGCAGACGCTGCTCAAGACAATCTGCCGCCCTGGGCAAACATCAGGATGGCACTCTCCTCATACGGCCTTAGAAGTTCAATAGCATTAGTTTTAACTTAAGAGATATTAATTTACCTTAAAATAGCTGCAGACCATTGCCAGCATTAGGATATGACACTCACTGCACTCCCACTGCCCGTTTCAATTATGCTGGTTAAGCATTAAAATACAATGGGTTCTGCCAGAAATCTGCCGCCCTGCACAGCTACCCAGTTTGCTGTAGATAGAGCGGCCTCTGATTTTGAGGATTCATTGATGAAAATCATGCCAATCAGTTTCAAATTTGCAGCTGTATTTTTTTGGACTTGTGAGAATTCCTTTACCATTTCCCACAATTTTCAGTTTTGCAAAGGTTGGTAACAGAGCACCAAAGGAAGAGACGTTAGCGGCAAATGGAAGACTCTCCTTATAAAAGCCAAAGGTTTACAACGGATCAATGTTGAATTGCAATGTAGAAACATTAGTAAATATTGATATTTACTTACATCTAGGAGTTTTTACAGTGAAGAAAACATCTATAAGCTATAAGCTAATAACGGCATTTAACACTGAATAAATCATCTGATGTTCAAGGGAAAAAGTGCAGGAATCAACCGAGAGCCAAAGATGGCCCTCTGTTGATTCCATCATAAAACAATAGGAATCTCATTTTCCTGATTGAGATTCATATTGTTCCCACCTATTGTCTAATTACATAATGGAAGAGAGGGCAAGTGGAACTAGAAAGGACAGAAGACCTCATTTATCTTGTCTATTATGTCTCCCCGTTAAGTGATCCTGTGGATTAAAAGGCATATTAAGCAGGCACCAATGGCTGTTGGTGAAATATTATTATAAAATTTTCCTTTCATGGAGTCCTCAGTGCAAAAGCATGTCATGTGGAGATTTTGATTACTTAATTTAAACAATATATCATGAAGGTTGAAGATAATGGGAGTAGAATGATTTCTATCTAGCACTGTCAATGTGAAAATAGATTTAGCAGTGATCAGCATTTATTAAGCCATAGATTGCTTATCCACTAAGCAATATGAGGGGCTCATTTGGTCCTGTTACATTGCAGAGCTTATAATAATAATAATAATAATAATAATAATCCTTGCATTTGATATAGCATTTTACACATCTTATCGACGTCTCAAAGCGCTTCACAGAATATACTGTAAAGTGAATTTACTGTACATTTGTGGGTGAAACATGGCAGCCAATTGCACACAGCAGTGTCCCACAAACAATTGTGGATTGAAAATGACAAATTTTTATTATTGTGGTTTTTTTTGGATGGATTATTATTAGGCATGTGGAGTAAAGGAACTTGCCCAAGGTTTCGCCCTGATCTGCCTGGAACACAGGTCTCACGCTTGTAAGGCGAGTGCTCTAACCACTGAGCTTTCAATTTTAAAGTACAACGCCCATTCAACAACAACTTGCATTTACACAGCGCCCCTCACTCAGGATAGGTCCCAGAGCTTACAAATATAACTTATTGCAAACTTAAAAATTTGCTCAGTAAAATAATATAATAATCCTTGCATTTGGTATACAATAGTGCACTACCATGTCTTCGAAACATCTCAAAGCGCTTCACAGAATATACTGTAAAGTTAATTGACTATGTATTTTGTGGACCAAATGGGTGGCCAATTTCACACGGCAATGTCATGGATTGAGTGACCAAATCATTATTGTCATTATAAAGGGATTATTATCCCTGGAAAAATGATCAGCCAATCGATTTACTCCCAGATTCCTACTTACTGCTAGGTAAATAGAGGCATGTGGAGTAAGGAAATTTACTCGATCATGCCCAATGTTTTGCCCTGGTGGGAATTGAATTAAACTTGCAAGGTGAGTACTCTAGCCACTAAACCAAAGGACATTCAAAGAAAATGAAATTGCCATATCTAATACTCACAAGATATTCTTACATACTTCAGATTACTGCATCGCATTCAAATAAATAGAATTTTAATTACACTTTAATCATATTTCTAAAGTCAAAGACGTACAATTACATTGTAATTAAATAGCTCTCCAACTTAAAAATGCTGAACTTTCAAAAGCAAAACTGTGAAAGATGATGGTGTAAGCACTGGGAATACAAATGAGAAAATGTAGATCAGAAGATGTGAGAAGTGTGAATTCACAGTATATTTGTGGGCGAAACGTGGCAGCCAATTGCACACATCAGCATCCCACAAACAGTCACAGATTGAAGTGACCAATTTATAATATTTTTTTCTTGAGGGATTATTTCTTGAGGGATTATTATCAGATGTGTGGAGGAAGGAAACTTGCCCGTGTTTTGCCCTGCCTGGAATCAAACCCAGGTCTCTTGCTTGCAAGGCAATTGCTCTTGCTGAGCTGCAAGACTCATGTTCAATTGCATGCTCATTTATTTGTTAGAAAGTGTGACCATTACTATTGTAATACTACACCAGCTTTAACCACCATTTCCCTCTCTCTCCCACAATCTTAAATATTAATACAAGCATCCTAAGTTTAAGAACATGAAGAATTTGTGGGCTATGGCTTCCGACTCATTAAAGCAGCTGTCGCCTGGATTTCTGGTCCTCAACACCATGGTCCTTACAACTTTATAGACTGTGGCCTCAAGGATTTGGGGCTTCATGTTATTTCCATGGTCATATTCTCACTATACAGTACGTACTTCCGAATCATAATACATAATTTACACTTTTGTTAGAATAATAACTACCTTTTGATGACTTTAGACTAGTGCAAAATAATAATCAATGTATTTGATATAATACCTGATCATGTCATCAAGATGTCTGAAAGGACAAAAATCACAGGATTTTTACAGGAAAGCGTTCTGACTATGCATTTTCTGGGAAAAGTGGCAGCCAATTTGCGCATCACAATGTTTCAGGAACAGACAGATATGAAGTGAATGACCAATTGTATTAGGACAATTAATGGCCAGGCCACCAAGAGAAACTCCCTTCTCTTTTTGAATAGTTGATGGGATCTTTAACATCATCTAATCAGGCAGGCAGGATCTTGATTTAACATCTCATCCATAAGAAGACATCCACAATAATGAGATTTGCCTCCAGCAGTGAAGTGGAGTGCCAGCCTGGACTGTGAACTCGGAGTCCTAATGTGGGACTTGAACCCACAATCTTCTGACAAGTTGAAAGTTCTTTCATTTCTCAAGTGCTCCGAGACACTATCGGATATGAAGAATGCTGTATAAACACACGGCTCTCTTCGCTTTCTTCTTGAACCTCTACAGCCTGGGTTGTGTGCTGCCCACAACACCGAGACAGCATGTGTCAAAGCCACAAATGATGTCTCCATCTCTGTGACCAGGGCTCCCTGTGTCTTCTGCCCACCTGGATCTCTCCACTGCTCCAACACAGTCAATCATGTTATCCTTCTCCACCGCCTCTCCTCCCTCATCATAACTTTGTCTCTGCAAATGTTACACTTTCCACCCCACCCCAAAATGTTCACTCGGAGCATATCTTATGCCTTTATCCTTGGCTCCCTCCTTTTCCTCATTTACATGCTACCTCGCAGTGATGGCATGGCCCAATTTGGGTCAACTTCCACATGTAATCAGACAACACCCACATTTAATTTTCTTCCTCAAGCCACAACCCCAGCTAATAATAATAATCCTTACATTTGATATAGCGGTTTTCACATATTCTAAACATCTCAAAGCTCTTCACAGAATATACTGTAAAGTGAATTGACTGTATATTTGTGGGCGAAACATAGCAGCCAATTACGCAAAGCAGTGTCCCGCAAACCATCGTGGATTGAAATGACCAATCTATTATTGTTTTTTTTTAGCGATTATTATTAGGTGTGTGGAGTAAGAAAACTTGCCCAAGGTGTCTCCCTGCCTGGAATCGAATACAGGTCTCTCACATGTAAGGCAAGTGCGCTAACCACTGAGCTACAGGACCATATCCATCAATATTTTGTTTTCTTGCTCTTATCAAACATCAAGGCTTGGATGAATGACAATGTTCTGCAGCTGAAGGTTGACAAGATGGAAGCCAACCTTGTTGTTCCTGGTCAACGAATTCTCATCCGCGGCTCCGACCTCCACAACCTCCATGGCTCATCTCTATGATTTACCATACCTGTACAAAAGCTAACTGACCAGGACTGCTTTCCTCCACTTCCATCACGTTGCCCACCTCCAACCATACCTCACTCCCAACATGGCGGAAACTCTCATTCACATATGCAGTATGTGGATGAAACCCACCTCCATGCCTTCATTACATTCCGGCTCGATTATGCAAATGCCTTGCGGGTCAGCGTTCCCAATTCCTCCCTCCACATACTACAGATAATCCAGAACTCTGCAGCCTGTGTCCTCTACTGTTCCAAACTCCGTGGCCCCATCTCCCCCATCCTTGCCTGACTCAATTGGCTCCCCATCATCCAGAGGATCCAATTCAATATCCTTATTTAAAGCCCTTCACAACCTCACCCCACCCTACATCTGTGACCTCCTATCTGCTTACCAACCTGCCCACCCCCTCCGTTCAGCAGGCTCTGGCCTGCTGCACATCCCCCAACCCACCCGTCCAACCATTGACGGGCGAGCCTTCAGTCACTCTGTCCCAACCTCTGGAACTCCATCCCAAAGTCCCTCCGCCTCGCCCCCTCGAAGTCTCGCCTCAAGACTCTCCTCTTCAATAGATCCATCGGCAACTCTTTCCCCGCCCCACTCTGTCCTCAGTTCAGGTTTGGAGCAGTAACTGTCCAGCGCCTTGGGACGTCTTCCTGACCTGAAAGGCGCTATACAACTGTAATTTTGTTGTTGTTTTCCCACCTTGATTTTTCCAATGCCCTCCTTGCTATTCTTCCCAGCTATACCACCGACAAAATCAAATTGATGCAAAACTCTGCTGACAGTATTCTTACCCATATGAAACCATCATGCACCTCTATCACCTCAGTCCTTACCAGGCTCCACTCACTTCCTATTGCAGAATTAACAACTTTAAGTTTTCATACATAACCATAAATCAATTCATGCCACAGCACCTCCCTATTTCTCTGACCTGCTTACACCCAAGCCTCTACCGCTCACTTGGCTCAGGCCTTCTACATGCACCTCACCCTTCCACTCAACCATCTGGAGCCATGCTTTCAGACACTACACCCTGAAACTCTGGAACTCCAAACACCTCCTCCCTGACCCCTCCTTGTCTGTCTTCACCGGAAGATCTTCCTCTTTGGTCATGCCTTTGGTCACTTGTCCACTCCCTCCACTCAGCAGGCTCTGGCCTGCTCCGTGTTCACCGCCCACCCTGCCTCACCATCGACGATCGGGCCTTCAGTTTCTGCCCCAACCTTCTGGAACTCCATCCCACATTCCCTTAGCCTCGCTCCCTTCCCTTCTTCCACTAATGCCTCAAGACCCTGCTCTTCGACTGTGCTTTCAACCACCCTCCTACCCTCTCTGCCCTCCACTTTCCCTGATCCTGACCACTCCCCCCACATCCCGACTTGGGTCCTAATCCTGATTGTTCGGGACCTTGGGACGTCCTCCTGACGTGAAAAGTGCTTTACAAATGTAATTTTGTAATGTATTGTAATATGGATCGAGAATTTAAAGTTTTTGCAGATTTGTATATTTGTCTAACAGCAGCTCTGGTTAACATTCACAAAACCAGCAGTAATATCTGCAACACTGACCCCTCCCCCTCTTCCCCAGTGTTATCCTAAAACTAGAATCTCTATTTTACCCCCTTCACCTAATTCCACACCAGTGCCTCTCACTAAGCTGCATTCTTTCATCTCCTTTCAGTACCAGAGATTCTTCCTCACGAGATTCATAGCAAACCATTCATGTCGACAAATTATGCAGTTTATGCAGTTCCAGAGAGCATTGCCATTCAGCTCTTTTCACATCCTCAAGGATTATTATTATTAGTATCATTACAATCTTATAAAGCAATGGTTTGATTTGAACAACAAATTTTTGCTAACATCTGTGCCTATTTTGCTGTGATTGCACAGAATCACCATGAATCCAATGTCAGATCCACCTGAATAATTCAGTTTTTATGAGGCACTTAGCTAACATGGGAGAAACAAGATCAAACTTCCAAAATATCACAGATTGAAATGCTGAGTGAAAGTAAACCTCTATGACTCTCTTGTTACATATCATAGAATCATAGAATCTTATGGCACAAAACGAGGCCATTCAGCCCATCTAGTCTGTGTCGGCTCTTTAAAAAGAGCAACTCAATCCCACTGTCCCGCTCTCTCCCCATAACCAACAGACCTGTTCTTCCTAAATAAAGATCTGATTCTCCTAAGCCTGTCCTAGAAAAACAATCATCATTCTGGCTTCCAGTTTTGCAGAATGTAGATTATTCCAAAATAATTAACGAGCAAAACTTAGCATTTTTCCAACTGGATTCTGTCAAGTCTAAATTCAAATCATCAAAAAAAAACATTTTAATCATTCATAACAAATTGCGAATCCTCAGCCTTATCTCCAATAAACATGAAGCTTCCCAGCCTTAGCTGGGACACATACAGAAGCTTTTTAAATTCTGGCAAATAACAACTGGGAGCTGTTGTCCCCAGGTCCTACACCAACAAACTTCTGAAGAAACTCGCGTTGTTGTTGTTAAAATATAATTAGCCAAGAAAATAACGAAGGCGTTTCAATGCTTGGACTTCATCCAAAGACTGTAACAAGTGAAATCAGTGCAAAAGTAAAGCTTTTAAGATAAGAGATTGAAATTGCAGAAGGGGTTCAGGAGTTGAACGCCCCAAAGTGGAATTAAAAGTATACAGTGCTGGAGCCATGAGCAGCGATAAGAGGGCTGTGTCTCTGGAGTGTATCTCTC